>CM067216.1:180493298-180813297 GCA_034190945.1 Octodonta nipae
ATCATTAGTGGAAATTATATGGTTATTGGAAAAGTAGTCAAATTATTCTTGATAAGAATTGGAAATGAACCGGCTATTTGTCACCGTCACTCACCTGACATTTCACGAACATTTAAAATATAAAAGGTCTTCTTTAATAGATGCAAACACACATTAAGTTTATTTGTCCTTATGTATCATAATATGTACAAAATAGGTATATCACTAATTTAAATGTTTATAAGGAGTGAAAGGAGAGCACTAAAAATATGAAACAAGTCAACTAAATATACGAGATGGCAAAGAATTTTAAACACGCACAACACGGCTGTCTAGTAACACTTTTTATCAACATCTTTGGAGTTTATTGCGTACTTTATATTTAAGTTATTATTTCATATCTACAGGGTGTAAATCGACTGATTGAGAATTTCAGTTTGAGATAGTGCACACCAAATAGTTAAGAAAACCACTATATCTATGGAAAAACCACCATACATGTTAAGTATATTATTGCCAATATGGCAACGTCTCGTTGTTGTACATAAATACCTAAAAAAATACATTGGCTACGATTAAATGAACACCTGTGATTTTGATTGAGTAATTATAATTGTATGTAGAGAATTAAATTTGTTCCGGTAAATAAAATATTTGTGAAATATTTCTGCAATAGATTTCGTTCGTAGATATTAGTTTTTCAAAGAAAAAATCGCGAATTTCTGATAAAAGACAAAAGGATAAAAAGCTACTTACATATTGTTTAGAAATAACTCCATGCATAGTAACTTGAAAGAATCTTTTTTAAATAGTAAATTAAGAAAAAAACCTTTAATTAATAAATTCAAATCTTTTTATTAAACCATGACTCCAAAGTTATTATTTTCAACATAAAAAGTGCACAAAACTGAACGATTTAATCCTCTTTTTGAAAAAATAAAATATTTTTCACTATAAATAAGATCTCACGAAAATTGCAAAATTACAAACTAGGCTATATAATATAAGCAATACTAACCGATGCAAAATCATACATTATAGAAGTTATATTCGTTGGTAAGGAGTGTCCCAGGTATCGCAGTGTTGCAATATCTTTTCCGTCAATATGCGGAGTACTTACAATTTATTTCTAATTATCAAAAAAAATGTTTCTCATTGTTAAAATGGTTAATGTTTGGCACTATGGCAGATCATCGATAAGCCGGATTGTCATTGCGATAAGTTCTACCACATGGTGGCCCACATTTGGCCGCATTGTACTAAATTCGTATTGTGACCAAAAATATGAAAGGAAACAGGTTCCTTTTAAATTAGCCACTTAGTAAGTAGTAATATTTGTATGTTTCGTAATAATAAAGAAAATATAGTTTTTACGGAGATGTAAAGTTTTCTTAATACAACAATATACCTAACACAAATATACTCAATTCGGTAATGATGCTGTTGAGCTACTTACTATATATTAAAATTTAGTAGTAGTCAGGACATCAAAATAATTAAAATATTATTTATTGCTCTTAAGGCAGTGTTGTAAACTGGTACTGAAAACTGTCAGTGAGGCTCAATTGCATTACGGCTAGCTATGTGACGAAAGGGAAGAGCCGTACCTTAATTTAGACCTACCTACCTTACTCCTACGCGACTAGCCGGAATATAATAAGGAGAAATCTACAATCCCCTGGAATATATATCGAGTATAGATCGAACTAGGGCCTCAATCTGCCTAGTCCTTGAGCCTTACTAAACGACTTTATTAATTTTGTGAATAAACAATTTGTACATAGATTTCAGAAGTAAATAATGTAAAAAAATCTTTTATCTGTTATTTAAGTAGGAACATTATTTTGGGTTCTATGCTGGACCTCTAAACATTTAATGGATGAACTCTGCGTTGACGCTTTGAAAATGGTGTTGTTTTTATGACCTTATCCTTATTTGACAAACTAAATTGAACATATAGTTTAAAAATTCGGTTATATCGGAAGTAGCCATTAACTTTGTTATTTCAAATGTAACACTATAATTTCTATATTCAAAATTGAATTGCTTGTAACTTTTCACAACATACTATATATCAAAAACGAATAATTTTTGACATTTTTTGTTTAAAAAAATTAAAGATTGAAGTACTGACCCTGGCAGGAATAACAAAAGGAGTTAACAATATCGCATACGCTGAAAAAAATATTTCAATATGCTAGATGTTAGAAATTGTAGACCCAATCTGTACAACTTCAACAACTCTTATCTTCACTGAATTAAATGGATTTTCACATATACGAATTCTGCTTTCTATTTTCCTAAATCTCTATTGATATCTATATGCAAGCGTTTCTTTGTAAATTTGATAACTTAAATAATGGTCTAAAATACTTTGTGAAGCTATCAGTAAATAGAGTACAGGGGAACTATGTATTCCGAAATAAATGAATTCAATTCCCCAACTACATTTAATAACAAAAACAAAATGTCGATTACATTAACAAATTACGAAAAAACACAAAACCCTTAAGAAAACGTAAAAATATAAACCACATTATGAACAAACAACGTGAATCAAAGAAAGGAAAAAACAGTACAACGAACATTGGCATTATATAGGACACTAAGAGCAAATAGCAAAATACTCAAATTTTAAATAAATATATTGTGATTTGAGATTTCCCAGAATGCCCAAAATTAGTACAAAATTTATATAGAAACAAATTAAGTAACACATGACGAAAGAATTAAAATAAGATAAAGAAAGAAAAAATCTAAATATTGAACTCCTCTAAATCCCTCTAAATCTCATAAAAACACTAAAATTACTGGAAAGTTTGTATATTTCACATTTCCAAACGTTTTGGCGATTACATCAAACCCCGTTTTCAATGCAAGTAAAAAATTAAAAATATTAAAAAATTATAAAGTTGGCAATGACAATTCTAGCATTCATAATATAACAATAAAATGTTTGACAAGATAAATAGACGCAACTAAGAGAATTTTGTGTTAATTTGATATATACACAAAAACACATAATAAATTCTAAAGATTAAATATTGTCGAACATTTAAATGTCAAATAGTAAATAGTAATAAGTAAAATTTAAATTAAATTATTTGACAATATTAAGTGGCATAACTCTGACCAGATTACCAAGACGTTCCAAATTGTTCAAATATACAGAGTAGCCTACAAGTAGGTTATTGTTCCCAAGAACTGAATCTTGTCAGTCTTTATAATAAAAATTTTATTATGGGTTTATTTAGCAATATAATACTTAATACTGATAAAATGTAAACTTAATTTTGATAACAAAAAACAGTTTAAAATGCGCACTCACATTCCAGTCATACGAATTCAGCAAGTACATTTGTGTACCCATGTTCAATACGATACGCATAGTACAACTTCTATAAACAATCATCAGAAATATTAAGTAATTTATAACTAAGTATGCAGTACAGTTTAAACAAACTTTATGTTCCCTATAGATATTTAACGCGAATATTTAATGTACATGAAATTAATATGTTTGAAATACTAATTTTTGTTATACTCATGGCAGTTTCATGAAAATGTGGATACAATTAAAGAATTTATTTAGTTGCCTAGTTTATTTCTTTGTTGCCATTTATGAGATGTGTGATGTAATCATATTATAATTAAATTGTATAAAATTTCAGTGTTTTTCACATTCACCTGATAACTGCCATAATTATCGTAATATTAATATTTTCGCAATTATGTGTCTAAACTGAATCAATAGAGGCTTCTATTATAAAATCATATTTAAATTTAAAAAAACCATTAATTATAAATAATTCCAGTTATATTCAGATCTAGAACGCATTAAACACTGAAATATATTCAGCTGGTTCTATTTTTTTAAACCTAACTGACATTCTACCAGAAGGGTACTTCCTTGAACTATTTTTAAATTTGGCATTAAGGCTGTTTGCCCTGGTAAGCCTTTGACTGACCAATTTAGGTTTGTCCAATTTTCTCTGAAATATGTTATTTTTAGTTTCATTAGAGTTTTGGAAGTGTCGAAATTTCAATGGTATGTTTTCTGAAGGATACTTGTGGCATCTTTTTCAATGTCTAAGTGTTTATTGGGAAATAACACCACACTTTAAAGGAAATTGCTGTATATTCCAAACGTTTCGGGGTCTAGATCAGACCCCGTTGTCAGTGGCTAAGAAACTACGGATTAAAAAGGTACAATTCCAAGATGTAAATTTAAATATTTGACAATGTTTATTATTTATTAAATTATTAAATTTACATCTTTGAATTGTACCTTTTTAATCCGTAGTTTCTTAGCCATTGACAACGGGGTCTGATCTAGACCCCGAAACGTTTGGAATATACAGCAATTTCCTTTAAAGTGTGGTGTTATTTCCCAATAAACAGTTAGACATTCAATGTCAATATGATTGTACACAAACACATTTTTGGAATTTTAATTGTTATTAACTAGTTTTGTATGTGTAATAGTATATCTTATTTTAGTTTTTGTTGTATCTTTTATTTTAAAATATTTTCAAATTTTTATTTATTTCCAATGTGTTTATATTTTGCAGATAAACCTGGATCATCTGGAATCAATAATTTTCATTTGTATTTGGTTAGTATTCATATGGTATGGGTTAGTTGTTCAGCTTTGATGCTTTCAACTCCGCTTTATTTCATTTGTAGTATTATTTGCAAAACCCTTTAGATGGCAATTTGTTAATATAAACTTATATACTTGTTATGATTTGTACATTTTCGATAAATATAATGCAATATTACTTTGACATTATTGAAAATATTGCATCCGTTAATTTTCCACCATTATGAATTCGACTAATGGTTCTTGTAACAACATTTCGGCACATCATAATTCTCAATAAATGTTTTATCAGAATATTTCATAAACATCTTTTTAAATATTGCTGACAATAAAGAGCTTAACCAAAGGCTTGTATAAAGAAATCACCTCCTTATTAAAAATACATATGTTTTTTAAACAAGTTCTGCATGTTCCACAGCAATGCCAATTATAATTTTTAGGTTACTGTCAATGTTAATATTTTGTTTTAATTTTCTTGTGACTATGTGGTCGTCTATGTTGTTTCAAATATTTTAGTTTGACCAACATACAGTCTATACTTTATTGTAAAGGGCATAAGAACGCCAAGATTAACTGAGAAAATGCAATGGCGTGGAAATCCAAATTATTGAGAAAACTTAATACTGTGAGCCCCAAAACTCTTGTAATATAGATAACGGAAAAAGTAATACCTAAATCACTAATACAAGAGATGGAGTCGGCGATCGAAAACCACAAAAATGCAAGAGAGCAGGAAATATCGGTAAAAGGGCTATACTGGGAACCAGACCGTTACCAAAATAATGGAATAGCGCCCTGATAGTGGCTATATCACAAGTGATCACATGCCTACTCTAAGTTAAGTCCTCGAGTCAAAGACTATAAAATATGAGTCACCATTGCCTTCACTTATTTCGAGAAAACAAATTATCGAAAGCAGTTATCAGTGCTCTGAGTCAGCCTGAGTCACCAAGATGTAGAGAAGCCATATGCAAAAATATTGACAAATATATGCATGGAAGACAAAGCAAAATTCAGAATAAATGTAGGCAGCCTAGAATTTCACATTAACACAGGAATCAGACAGGGTGACACCATCTCAAAAAAAACTATTTAGCAGCATTAGAGAATGTCTTTCGAAAGTTAGATCGGAACAACAAAGAAGAATAACTACAAAAATAATTAACTGAACAGGACCAGATAAGATCTAGAATTACTGGTACAAACAAGTCACCAGCACCTATTCAAAACATGTAGAACTCTTAAATGACCTTATAGAACATCCCGAACTAATACCATCAAGGGAATACCTAACTACTGGCTAAAACATCTCTTCCCATAGATAATCCCTCAAAACATCGGCCCCTCACTTGTTTACCGACGATGTACAAAATATTAACAGGAATACTTGCTATAAAATATACCAGCATATGTCGGACCACGATATAGTGACTGATATAAGAGACTGCAGAGTGAGGCTACCAGACAGACAAATGAAACAACTAAAACTGCAATACAATGAAACGGTAGAGCCAGTTTATTTCATAAAACAAAAACAGACTGTCCAGAAAAACAGTAGGTAGGAATTAAACAAAATCATACGGTGTCCAGGTATAATTAATGCTAAAGAGATTGGTTAATTAAAACATTGTGTACTACTAGTTACTTAGAGGTAATTATTGTCAATTATTAAGAATATTAAATACTGATAATGATGTATAAATATTCACATCATGAAAAAATTGATATGTTGAAAATGTAATCTGATGCAAATCGAAACTGTGAACTAGATACACTGAAGGAAATAATATAACCAGACGTACATTTGAGAAAGATTCGTCACAATTTAATAAACTTCGGAAACAATAGCAAAAAAGAGTTAACAAAGAAGCTATCGTTCTAAAATACGTTTAAATATTTTACATAATGTTAGAAAAACCAAAACCAGTGTTCACAAGTTTTGAAGAAAAACAACATTTTTTTAAATCAACATTTTTTTAAATCAAAAATGCTTGAAAACTTATGTTCTGGATGCTATTGGTATTTTAGTATGCCGGTAACGTAGTTCTACTACAATTTCAATAGAAAAGAAACTAGAACAAAAATTAGAAATTTTACGGCCACGGTACTGACAACAAAATGGAATATTCAAAATACTTGCTTAATAAATCTCTTTAAATTCTTAAAACAATTAAACAAATGATAAATTATAGGACTTTGATAATCATACAGAGACATTTACGGTATTTTCTTTCTTGATTTTAACAATCTTTAAAATTTATTAACAGTAGAATTAAAATAACACTTTTTATAATAGTCTTAGAATAGTTTAACATTAGTTAAATCGATTATTCCTTTCTACCAATCAATATTGGGGTATAATTTCAGCATAATTTGATGAATTATACAATAGATTTTAAAAGCTAAACTTTAGATTATAGGATGACTCTATAGAAATCTTTACATTTAGTTTGAAAAACAAAAATCAGACATGCCGCGGTACTGACATTTTGGATATATTTCTGATTGTTAATCATGAACCATGAATACTTTATATGCTGTAATATACAATGTCGACGGTAAAATACTATCACTTTTATCATATTTATAATTTTCTGATAAAAAAAAGTATTTATTGGTTACCATGTTTACTCATTGGTTTACTCATTGGAGAACAAAAATTGATATAAAGATTGGTTGATTTTTAGGATATTTAAGAACAGTTTAACGGAACATTCTAGAAAATATAATGTAACAAATGTATCTAATTGTTATTAATGACTTACCTCCTCTTTGGAGCTCAAATTGGAAGGGGCGGGCGTCTGCATGGTATGGAGGACAGGGGCCAGAGTGGGACCTAACATTTCGCTGCTATCTTCTTCCACGCCTCCTTCTGCCATGTCAACCTCGCATCTTGACTTTTCTGAAACGAAAATGAGCGTTACATTTTTTAAATTTAAACAATGGATTTAGAAAAATTTGTGTTAGTAAAAAACTTTTATTTTTGTGCTTGCAAACCCAAGGTTAAAATTGCTGACTTGATTATTTAAAAGGACTGAATATTCAACATTTTTACGCATTTCATAGTGTTACGAGAATTCATCCGACAGCTGGTGTAATCGGCCATCAACCAATTCGTGGAAGGGACATTATTCCGATAAATTCTGGGAATCCGAAATGTTTGCCTCTCAACAGGCGGACCGCTGCCGTTACTGGGAATTCCCTTAAAGCTTCCAGAACATGATGGAGTTTCCCGATGGTTCGTGGACGTACCAGACAATTCCGAGATGAATATATAAAAGGAACAGCTGGCGATAAGAGGCATTCCGTTTTCGTCGGTCGTATTGTACAGTTAAGATAAAATGCAAATAGTAGTTTCTGTGAATATAAATTTGTGTAAAAGTAGTGGAAATAAATTAGAGTGAGTTGGACTGTGTTTTTAAATAAATCCAAGAACTGAACTGAACCCGAGTGTGAAAATAAAAACATTACAATAGTAAAAAACATTAATTCTCAAAATAATCCATTACTTTAAATACAACATTGTATTATACATTTAACAGTATCTAGAGTCTCACCTACTAACGCAACAAAATTTTAAAGAAGTATTCTGGCGTGAACTTTATAGATAACGATGAAAAAGTGAAGGGAACTTAAAACAAAAATTAAATCTTTCGTTTCGTTGTTTAGAAGTAGTCCTAAATTTACTCGGAAAATTCTCAATATTTATATTACACTAAAACAGTTCCAGCTTTATACAGTTTTTACCGACTTTTATTACTATCATTGTGAATGGCTCGAAATCATATTTTTTATTTAACGTGAAACATAGAATCACCAAAAATTCCAAACGTTTCAGTCTTAATCTGACTTCGTTATCAATGTTAGAATCTGAATAAAACATAAATTTCGAATTAAGCTATCCTTTTGACAATTTTACATGACATAACTAAGGAAATTTGCTATATGTATTTTATATATATATATATATATATATATATATATATATATATTATATTTGTTTTTAAGTTTTCGCGGGCACTAAATGTTTTAGGTGGTTTCGGGAATTCATCCTCGTAGTTGATAACTGATCCCTGTCGGGATCGATGGTAAAATGACGACGTTTCGGCAGAGTCACATCGGCCCTCTTCAGGTCGGTTCGCACAATTCTCGTAGCCTTCTGCTTTCGCTTCTAGTTACTCGAATACTATATATATATATATATATATATATATATATATATATATATATATATATATATGTACATATATATATAGGTTAGCACAAAAATGCTATATAATATTCAAGCTACTTTCAAAACTAAAGAACCTAAAAGAGTTGTTTTCAGAATTTACATATATAGCCCTCCTCGGGCGACTTTATGGTTGTGCATTCGCCAAAAATGCGATCATAGAACTCTGTTGTTCAGTGTTTGATTTCTCACTGTATAAAGTGTTACGTTGTCAAATTTGGATGGTAAAGAGCCGAGCCCCAATCTATTTATTTCATTTTTACAATATTATAGTACCAAAGTTTTGATGGAACCAAATCTCAGAGATCAAGAAAATAATGTTTTTAATCTGACATAACTGGTTACTCAGTTGATATATTTTTTTATTTTCATTATGTCCTTGGTGACGTTAACATAGGATACAATGGCTGTTTCATTATTTTGCTATATCTGTGTAAATTACTTGTAGTGTATCAGACGGCATGCTTAAACTGTATTTCGAAAAGTTTCTTTTAATTCAATTTAATTGTACATTGAACTCTAGACTCAACAAAAGTAGTTGAAAGGCTGAAAGGATGATTACATTCAGCACAATATGCATTTTTTATATTTATTCGCTGAAAATGAGTATGCTTTTTCAGTATTTTTATTTAAATATTTTTTTATTCTTTTAGCTAGGTTCTAACTTCGTCAGATAAAAAAAAGCGAATATAGTGAGCCCTTTAAAAAGTATTGTCTAAATAAAGAACATCGTTTGAAAAAAAAGTGAAAAATATTTAACATTTACCTCAGAAAAAAAGACAGACATATTAGGGGTTGTATTAAACAGAGACTTGACAAATTGCACTCAACTTTCTACTTCAGACACTATTCATTTTCATTGAAAAAATGGGTACAAGGAATTCTTACACGCTGCTAACTTCTATATTTGAGTTCATGCAACTCCCCATTATCGTTTTCTCTCCACAGGTGATCTCTTTTATGCGCGGGTCTCTCCAAAGGCAGCCGGCATTTTATGCCCCGTCTATAGAATAAGACTAGACGGATAATTGGATAATCGAAATCCAGTAATTACATGGGAAATCACGTTTTTTTCCATCGAATATCACAAATAGGAGAAAATTGATATGAATCTCCCTTAATAATTAAATTATAAGCGAAATATATTTTGCATTAAGTTCGTTCTTAAAGTTACTTCGGCTCTAACTAATTTACAAGTTCACAGTTCGGAATATAAATCTTCATTAAATGGTCATATTGTAGTTTTGAATAGGTATTCCTTTGTATAAAATATTCGCACCGATGCCATGCTCTCTCTGGTTCTACTAATTCCAGACCGCCAATTGGCAAGGAAAATGAAAATCGTGGAAGTCATGCCAAGAAAAGATTTTAATCTAGAAACAAAACAAAAATGGCCAAGGAAGTCATATATTTTCTATTCTGTTCATCTACTCAGATTAATACCTAATATCAGTTAATAGTTTTACAATTTTACTAATTTAATTTAAGTAAAATATAAAATCACATCAAAAATTAAATTAGTGTTTTTCCCGATATTTTGAATTTGTACACAGACAGGAAATCTGGAAAAATTGTCTATGCTTAGTTGACTAGTTTAACTCGAAATGACTACGAGTAAGACCGCTATTACATTGTAAAATATTTGATCAATGGTCAAAGATATTTGATAGTGTAATACCTAATATCTATTTAACCTATATCTTTATTTACACGCTTCGTCCTATATTTGATCAAAGATTTTTGAGGTTATTTGTCAATGAAAATGAAAACTTACGCCTTCGAAGTTTATTATAGAATTGTACAGCAAAAAATGTATTATTTCAGTATGAATACCGTTGATTTTGTATGTTATATATAAAATAAATATAAGAAGTTAACTGCCTACAAAATTATTATATTGGCATTCTATCTATCTCAGCTCTTTTAATAAATTTAGGTGTAAGTAGTTGCTTGCTGCGAGGGTTTGCTTACTGTTGGTGGCTATCGGACCCTTTTCTATTCTTCTACGAAGGATCACCTACGCCCTTTTGGAAAAACAGATGATCCAATAACAATCGTAGAATTAACATTTTGCTTAAACTGCTAATAAGAAGTCTTGCTTAGCAGGTCCACTATTGATAAACTATTCCATTCTAAGCGGCTATTATTTTTTCTTTAATTCTGAAATTGTACCCATAAAAAGACTGTGGTGTGTAAAATTACTTAAATTCCCTATTTTGAATAGAAAATATTTAATCAAATATTTGATGTAGTGTAATATGTCATTTAATGAAATTTATTTTAGATTTTCTTGGGGATAATACCACATCAGAGATCAATAAACTAGAAGATGCCACAAATAACATTCAGAAAACAATGAAATTTGTTCCGACATTCATATCAAATATTTGATCAAATATTTTATAAAAGATTTGATCAAAGATCTTTGACAATGTAATACCGGCCTAATTTCTCAAAATTTAGTCCAGCCAATTAAGCTATAAAGCGATGGATCTTCCGCTTCCTTAAGACCGGGCACAGACCTACATTTTCTGTTCTATTCTTATTGAACAGAATAGAAAAGAATTGGGAACTTAAGGCTAGGACGCAATGCAAAATATATCACATACCTACTGGTCAGAAAGTAATCGGCCTGCTTCACCGGTCAGAATGTTCTGAGCGGTAAGAAACAGGCATACATTAGATACACTAGCTCCGTATATCGGCACACAGCCCGGTTACAACTCGGCGCCGGCGACTTTATCCCAGTTTATCCTGGTTAATGTCTTTATGGTGTTTCAAGAGTTCTACTTGTTGCACTGACAAAAATCTTAATTTCTTGACTTGCAAAAGCTTTATCTAAAAAATGGATGGGTCTTCAAGTAATTTTTTATTTCATCAATTTCAACAATTTGTTCACATTACGCCTATGGCAGGTACAGAATAGTTGACTGCGTGTTGAGCTCCCGTAAAATTATAAAATCAGAAGTTATTACGGCCGGGAAATTTAATTAAAAGTGATTAAGTGTTAAGGTGCCATTTCTTTTCAAAGACAAAGTGAAGATCAAAGGAAAAATAATGGTGATAACACGAGAAATCCGAGAAGAAATAGAATCAGCTATCACAAAGTGTATAAAAAATCAGTCGTTTATCAGTGAAATCGCCAATAAAGTAGCCGAAGCGGTTGTAAACAGACTCGAACAGAGGTTAGTGAAGGTTGAAGATACAGTGGCGGAACTTCAGAAATATAATGAAGAACTAAAAACTCAATATGAGAAAAATATTAAAGAATTAGAAGCCAAAACGATTACAGCTGATAAAGAAATTAACTTCATGAATTTAAAAATAGACCAAATGGACCAAATAATGCGATCAAAAGAATTTGAGAATTTTCAATCTGAAAGAAAACTCTCAAGAAGACATAAAAGAAACCATTAAGAATATCTTTAATAAACAAATGAACCTGAAGCTTACAGATGAAGATATCCTAATGTGTTATAGAATTGGTAAACGAGAAGGAAACAAAACAAGAGGGATTTTTCTAAAGTTAAAGAACATTAGCACTAAGCAAGTTATATAGAAGAAAAAAACTGCTGAAGGGGTCTGGAATTGTCGTCAGAGAAGATCTAACTACCATCAGAGTAAAAATGCTAAGCGAGGCAATTGGAAAATTTGGACTGAAAAATGTATGGACGGAAAATGGCAACATCTATATCAGTAAGGAAAATAACACAATTGTAATTAAAAACAAAGAACAACTAAGTAAATTTTTGTAAAAAAAAACATTTATCTTTTATTGTTAGCTATTCAGATGTTTATTTGGTTAAAAAAAAATATTGTAATGGAAAAATATATATGTGTATATAGGTGTATGTATACAGCATTAGTTTTTGTTATTCGTCTTGAAATTGATATCAGTTAATATAGCCGTATAATCTTTAATTTATAATAGTATTTTTCACATGGCAGGGATATCAACTAAAAGAAATATTTCATTATGATTGAGTATTTTGATGTGATTGATACCGCAGAGATTGTCACAAAATCATTAAATAACTTTGATGAATACATTCAGCAGGAGGTAGGTGGCGGCAGAAATGGCCTGGGGATTGTTCACTTTAACATTAGAAGCTTACAAAAACATTATAATGAATTACTGGCATATGTAGAAATGTCTAAAGATATGTTCGATGTTATAGTTTTATCAGAAACGGGTATAATCAACAATCTAAAAGACTTTTCAATACCAAATTTTTCCGTTCATTACAATCAGTCACAAATAAATAAATGTGATGGCGTTGTCTTATATATTAAAGAAAATATTTCGTCTATAGTTAATATCTCGCACATAAATGGCAGCAATTTTCTAAGGGTTACTCTATCTAGTAATTATTTTGCAAATGATATTAAAATAGGATTAACAGCTTTCTATAGGTCTCCATCAACCAACATTAAACAATATCTCGAAAATTTAGAACTATACATAAGCAACTTACAAAAACAAAACTTAGAAGTATTTATTGGGATATTAATATTGACTTATTAAGGAAAGACAGTAACGAAACAAGTAAATATCTAAATACTTTAATATCCAACGGTTTTATTTCTTACATAAACAAACCAACCAGAGAAACCCAAAAAACTGCTAGCATTATTGATCATATTTCATTAGAACACAAAATTATATAAAAGAACAAGTACAAATTGAACCTATTCTTTTCACACTGACATGACAGATCACTTCTCACCTTTTGTCCTTATCTCACCGTCAAAACAAAATAAACCAGATTCACAATCACCAGATAAAAAAATAGTGAACAAGATAAATTACGTGAAACTAAAATCTCTGTACATAAGGAATCATGGGAAGAAATATAAATTGCAATTCAGATCCACAATTTGCTTATAATATGTTTATTAATAAACTCAACAACTTCATAACATCATGTACAGAAACGAAAACAATTATTACTAAATTAAAAAAGCTTAAACCATGGATAACATTAGGGATAATTACGTCTATTAAGAAAGAGGACCGTATGAAAAGGAACGTGATAAAAAGTTACTCTCTTGAACTTGAAACACAGTACAGAACCTACAGGAATAAACTAAATTCGTTAATAAGAAAAACAAAAAATGATTATTATCAAAACGAAATCGATCAAGCTGGGCTGAACTATAAAAAACTATGGACTGTAATAAATAACATTACAAGTCGCAGCAAAAGTGTTAAACAAATTCATAACATTACTTTTACTGATGAAAATAATAAACTAATATCAGATAATGTTGAAATAGCCAATTTATTTAATAGATTTTTTACTAACATGGGGACTAATATGGCAAACAAAATCAATAAAACAAGATTATCACAAGACTTCTTTAAAGATGATAAAGTAAATAACAACATATTTTAAAACCTGTCACACACAATGAAATTACCACTACAATATCTAAACTAAAAAACAACTGTGCACCAGGACCTGATCGAATATCAACCACCACAATTAAAAACATTCATGAATATATTACTTCACCCCTAGCTCATATAATTAACCTCAGCTTCTATGTGCAGAAATTCCTCACCAATTCAAAGAATCAATTGTCACACCAATTTTTAAAGCAGAAGACCCCAATAAGTTAACAAATTATAGACCTATATCCATAATAAATAATTTTGCAAAAGTTTGAACACTGTGTAAAAAAAAGGCTGTTAATTTTTTTAAAAAACACAAAGTCCTCAGTGACAGGCAATATGGCTTTATACAAAACTCAAACACCGAAAATGCTGTGGTAGACTTTTTAGAAAAGACAGTTGAGGCCTGGACAGATCGGAGAAGTGCTTGGCAGTATTCCTTGATCTTGCTAAGGCTTTTGACACAGTCTCCCTAACATTCTTCTTGATAAATAACAACTACGGGATTCGAGGACAGACAAATAACTTGCTAAGAAAACTATCTATCTAATAGAACACAAAGGGTGAAAATTTGGAAACAATACTAGTTCTGCATCGACTGTAAAAATAGGAATTCCTCAGGGAAACAGTTTTAGGACAATATTATTTCTTGGTACATGAATAACATTTCAAATATTACAAATTTTCGGGCACCTTGTGTGTTACGCAGATGACACAGCCATAATTTTCACAGGTAAAACATGGGATGAGCTCAAAAAAACAAGCAGAGGCTAATTTAAACTGATAAATTCATTTTTGGATAACCATTTATTAACCCTGAATATCAAAAAAAACTAAAATTTATAACTTTTACTCCAACAATCATACATCAACCTAACGAATTTTCTTTGCAACTACATCAAAACCCAGAATGTCAGGAGCTATGTGAATGCCAAGACTAGAAAAAGTACATTCTTTAAAATATCTAGGTGTTATTATAGACCAACATGTTCGCTGGTCAGAACATATAGTTCACGTCAGCAACCGTCGAGAGCCTTATGCACACTTTTTATACGCTAAGAGAAATTTGTCGAAAAAAAATTTAACAATACTCTACAATTCATTGGTAGAATCATTTTAAGATATTGTGTAGTGGCGTGGGGCGCTGCTTTTAATACAACTTTTAGAATTTTACAAACAACACAAAACACACTTCTAAAAATCATTTTCAAAAAAGTAAACTCTATCCCACCCGCAAACTTTATGAAGAGAAAATCAAATATTAAACTTAGACTTACTTTTATTTCCAAAGCATTTTAAGAATATATTCAAACCCAACCAGTATCAGTACAAAATAATCGAGTAACCGCTCGACGGCCAATATGGACTTGAATGTCCAATTATTCAATAAAACCCTAAGTCAAAGGGTGTTGTTTTACTTGGACCTAAATTATATACCTAATCCCTATAGAAATAAAAAAAAATACCAACTTCAGAAAATTTAAATTAAAAGTAAAAAAATACCTGTTATACATCAACACAAATTTGTGAGCTACTTTCATCTAAAGTTTCATAAATAAGATTAATAAAAAAAAAACACTAAAACTGTTTGTAAGTGAAAATTTCCCAACCATCTACACCCTAAAACTCATTTTTTATTGTAAATTGATGTCTCCCTTAATTTTAATTTTTTTTCTGTAACTCTTACTTTGTCAAATTATGTTTTCTTACCTGCAATATATCATTTATATGTACATTTTACAACAGAGGCATAATGAACGGACACATAGCAAAACAGACAGTCATGCCTAGGCAAAGTGTCCTTCCATCGTGTCTCTGTTAATTATTTAGAAGAATCAGCCCTATATTTTGAAGTATGATTGTACATTTACTTTGAGGATGAATAAATTTGATTTGATTTGATTTGATTTGACATATTTTCACAGATCAGTTTCTGAGGCTTTTTAAAAGTGTACTGGCTACGTAACAGCATTTTGAGAGTAATTTTAATATGTTTCGGATTGCCGTAACGAAATGAAACTTTGTATGTATATTCAGTTTGGACGAATTTGGTTTCATAGAGCTCACTGATATACAGGATTAATGTGTATAAATAACATGTATGCCAGTTCATATAGTCCTGAAAAGGACTGTTTTCCACTTCTGACAAACCGATATATATATATATATATATATATATATAAACTAAGCTAGGTTCCGGGTGAGAACCGCGTCTGAATTTATTAAATACTTGACGTTTCGACTCCTGCTTTGGAGCCATAATCAAGAGACAAAAAATGAAAAAGAGTTTCATAGTCTAGATCGAACTCGGGGCCTCAACCTGCCTACTCCCCAAGAGTCACTAGGTAACTGAACTGAAGGTTAATCTGCGCTGCTTCTTTTATTTATAGTTATCGGTCGATTAGGAGGGGATGTCGCGTGATGAAGGGGCTGTGCGGTGATTGGTTGGGTGTTGATGGGCGTGTCTGGTCTGTTTAATCTGGCAATTACAGAGGTCCAAGCTGTGGGGAGGCGAGTGCTGTCATCGCGTCTATTTAGACAGAGAGACCTTTTCTCTATTTAGGATGCCCTAAGAGAATTGAGAGATATGATAGTCCTACTTTCCTCGAAGTTGATAGATAATCAACACAAAATACACTCACTTGTTGCAATTGGCACCCAATCTAGTTTGTTCATTTTATTTCAAATATGGATAAAATACTTCATTACGTCTTGTGATAGTTATTTGCCGCTTCTATTAACATCTTTACAGTAACTGCTTTCTTGTGGTTATATTTTATTTGCCAGTATCCACCTATCTATCTGTTGAATGTAAAACATGCAAAATATAAACAGAAAAGAATAGGTAATTTCGGAAAGATTATTGAGAAGGTCTCTGATTAATTTGTCTCCAGATTCTCCCCTCAGTTTTTTCCTGAAACAGATAAGTATTTGAAATTGCAAATGGGAAACAATGTCATTATCAATTGCTGGAGTTAAAACACATAGCGATTGATAACGACTCCAGAATTGAAGAAACAACCAGTAATCCGAACAATTTTTCCAAATTTTCTTACTGTAATTTGTTCTCATTTACAATTTCAAGAACTTATTGTTGTAGCAAAAACTGAGGAGAGAAAACCCTACTTCAAAATAAAAAATGAAATTAGAACAAAATGGGATTTCTTGCCTTGATCACTGGTTAGATAATAATTGAATGAGAGTTACAAAAATGCATGGTATTTTACTGATTTGGTCTGATTATCGTTAGACCTAAAACCCACAGCGATGGATACCGGCTCCAGGTTTGACGATGAAACGTCTCCAAATACAGATAATTATCACAAAATACAATTAATGTGCCGGAATACTGGTTGAACATATATGAACATAAAGTAAACATCTCTCCATGAGAATGTCTGTAAGAAAGAATTTCTGGTCAGGCAACCAATAATCCAAGCATTTTTTTTCAAATAGCCCTACTACACTTTATTTCCCATTTAAAATTTAAAAATTTATCTGTTACTATAAAAATTGAGGAGGGAAAACCCTACTGAACAGGCATAATAAAAAATGAAAACACAGCAAAATAGTATTTCTTGTTTTTCTAATAAATAAATGAGAATTTGCGAAAATGGTTGTATTTGCAATATGGTTCTTAAGAATGAAATACAACCAAGATCGAATTTGTATTATATTCAATGTGTTGTCACAAACAGCTCATACTTATCTGCAATACTATATACAAATTCTCATAAAAACAACATTTAAATTTCTATAAATATAATATCATTTGCACATGATTGATACCATAATGACAAAAATTCTTGCCTGGTCGACATTACATTTGCAAGCAATATATAAGAAATTCATTGCTTTTCAGAACTACTTGCCAGGCTAAGTCTGTCCAGCAATTTCCCCGCTGAACACCTGAGGTAAGCTAATATAGACAGCAATCTCCTTTCTACGTTAGTATCTTTCTAAAACTACCCCCAACTTTTAATTTTGAGTGACCATAAGGACTAGGATCATCACCGAAGATGGAAACATCGTCTATGTAACCTGGACAGAGACCGTTTTACCAGAAGTAAAATAAACGCGAGCCAGTATTGGAACATGAAATAGTTCAATGTCAGGGGGTTATATATTTGATACAGAAATATCTAAAGCTTAATTAAATCTACTAACCAAGGACTACCAAAAACAGTCGGATGCAAATAGTTTGATACAAAAACATTGTTCATCAAATTGTTGCAGATCTTTCCATAATATCCAATGAAAATTATTTAAATAATAGTAATCAAAAGCTCCAAGAATTATTTGCATTTGCAGAAAGGCAAACTTCAGCGAGTATTGTCTAAGGTTATAATGCAATTCCATAGGTTATTACTTCTTTAGAATTATGTAACAATATATCTAATAATTAAATAAATACATGTTTATCTTGTAAATCTATTCAATAAAACTGCGAAAAGTTCCTACAGTTGTCTTAGAGTTGTATTAAATCCACAGGCATCGACTCTTTCGTTTTTATGCAGAATCCCTCTCTGTCTGCAATCGCCGAATTTTTCATTCATCGCATGGCACTTTGTAAACGTCAGCTAGTCAGTTTGCTTGCAGCCAAGCCGTTTGAACGTCGACCTTGACGTTCGCTAGCGACGCCTTTTCAAAGCATCCTGCAATCGCTGCTAGCAGGAACAAACAGTGGCTTACAACAGGAAAAGGAAAGAAGTTTATCGGAATTAGAGCATTAAAAAGTATTTAAGTAAACGGTATTTTAATTGGAAAAGGTGTATTTTTAATTTTAAGGTGTTTATGATTTTTAAGAGTTCGAGCCATTTGATGAACGGTAACACTTACAAAATCATTCTTGTGTCTGTCCGTCGGTCTCCGAAACTACTGGACGGAAAAGGTAGAAATTTGGTATCAATGGTCAGTTCTGTGAACCAATAAGTGCTTTTGAGGAGTACTTCTGAGGGGAACTATTGAGCGTAAAATTTTGAAAAAGGAGTATAAGGCGTTGGCCAAAGCTTACAAGAAAAATAAAGGAAAAATTTTCATTTTGGATATCAAATTACCAAAATAAATTATAAAAAAATATATATATGTTTTCAAGAACATCATGTTATATATCAAATGAAAGGGCTTATTTTGCAGAATTTTTTTCAAATAATTTATTTAACAGATATTACCGAAAATATACAAAAAAACCCATTCTCATCCTTTACCATCAAAATCACTTAGTTTTTTTCATCCAATATAATGTTAATTGAAAAATAAAATCAAAACTTCTTTCAAGTGCATGATGTAATGTATCAAATGAAAGGACTCGTTATGACGAATACAAATATATTTTTTATATTTTTTAAATAATTTGTTTAAAATACATTAACCGAAATATACAAAAATCCTTATCCTAAATTTTTTACAAAAATTTTGAATATGGACCCTTACTCAAAAGTAAAGCCATAATTCTAATATTCTTTTGGTGAGGCCAATTATAATTAAATGAAAAATAAATCATTAATTCTTTTTTAGGTGCATCACTTAGTATATAAAATTAAAGGGCCATGAGGAACACAAATTTACTATTCTTGAATTTCTAAAATAATATGTTTAAAAAATAATAAGGACGTGGTAAACCTATTTTCAAGCATACCACCTGAAGTATGCATCAATCTAATCATAAACCTAATCGACAAGAATAATATCAACCCCATAAAATTTCTCTTCTACCTATCTGTCTCATCCAAAACTACTTCCAATTCAACAACAACATACACAACAGCACTCAAGGCCTAACTATGGGCAACCCTTTAAGTCCCCTTTCTTTCTGAAATATTTATGGAAAATTTAGAAAAGCTAATTTTCAAACACGATCTCATTAAAAAAATCCTGTATTGGCACAGATACATCGATGATGTCATTACCTGTTTTACGGGTACCCATGGACAACTACAGTTGCTACACAACTCCGTAAACAAAATTCACCCCAACATAAAATTCACACTTTAAACACAAGCATATAACATTCTAAATTTCCTGGACCTAACAATTAAAAGACAAGACAACAAACACACATTTTCCATTTATCATAAGCCATCACACTCTGATCTTACCAACCACAATAGTTCACACCACTCCACATACAACATAAACTTGCTGCATATCACTGTATGTTACACAGTCTCGTAACAAGACCACTTAACAAAACCGATTTTTATAAGGAATTTGAAACAATCAAACTTATGGCTGTCAACAACCGTTACACCACTCAACTTATTGGCACTATATTAAACAGAAAATTAAAGAAAATTGCTATAAAAGAAGTCTATCCCACTGACTCCAATCCCATACCTAAATTATACCATACTCTCACATTCAATGGAAACCCCTCACAAAACATCTCCCAATTTCTACAGAACAGGAAAATATATATAGCCTTCACAACAAATAATAATTTATAAAGAATAACAAAGATAAGACTGACAATAATTCTAACCAGGGTGTCTATAGGTTGAACTATGGGAGTTACCCCAGCTTCTATATTGGTCACATTGGAAGATCTTTCATTCAAGATGGCGTGAGCACACTAAAGCTTATGAAAATCAACAACAAAATAAATCTACATTTGCTGACCACTTGTAAAAAGAAAACCATATACCTCAAAATACAATCGGATTTTTACAGTTACAAAACAAAAGTAAAAAATTATAGCTTCTTGATTCCCTGAAAATCAACACAAACAAAAATTGTCCTAATCTCCTAAACATCTGTTGTCAACAATGTTTCATAAATGTATAATTTACCTGACCTACACCCTGCCCACTTCCTGGGAAATTCTCCAGAATTAAGGGTTTAATTATTTTATTACCTTATCTGTATTAAATATAAATTTAGCATTCATTGTAACTCCAATTTCTGAAGAAGCCAGACTTGGCAAAACATGTCAAATTAAAAGAAATAGAAAAGCGAAAATTTAACCAAGTGTTTGTTGTTTTTAAGTAATCTTAAAAGTGAATTCTCATCAAGTGAAGACTGAAAGAATCATCAATAAAGAAAATATTTAAAACTAGACCCATTTCCCCCTTTGTCAAAGTTAATAGAAAAAATTAAAGCGAAAATTCTAATCTTGGGGACAGCTTAGAACATTAAATTAATTTTTATAAAACTTAACATGTAGCAAATCAAATGAAAACGCTCGTTATAAGATATAAAAGTGTATATTTTCATAATTTTAAATATTTAGGAAAATATAAGAAAATCGTCTCATTTCCTGCTTTTTTTCGAATCTTTGTAGCCAACAGCTTTGAAAGAAATCTAAGCATTTTGCGAGCAAACTGAAAGTAGTAATTCGAATTGTAGATACCGGACCAAAAGACAAGAATGCCTCATTGGCATTCCAGGTTGTACAAATAGGAACAGACCAATTTCGAAAATTGCTGATGATAATAACAGGAGCTAGCTGAGTTCGGATCACATACAGAACGATTATAAATCATCTACATAATGTAAATTTGAGGGCGCGTAACCCTGGCGACCTGAACTCTTAACATTCAATACTGCTAAAAACTCTTAGCTTGGTGCCGTAAAACAATAGCATGGAGTGCTAAATTAAAGAATATTTACAGACGAAGCAAGAGTGAGTCATAGTGCTTCGAAACAAATGCGAATTTGAAGAGAACCCGGAGGAAGAGTTTCACATGGTCAATTTCAAGGAGTGCATTCGTATGGAGATGTCGTTCTCATGGTTGGGGCTGGAATTTTTTGTTGGTATATCGATATAATGGAATTGTTGAAGATTACAGAAACAGTATACTCTCTTCGAGGTGTCATTCTAATCTAGGAGTTACAGCAATTACATTGAACGGCTCCAGATTCGTAGCCTCAATGTGCTTCTTTCGCCGAAAATCCTAGATGTCGGTCTTTACATCTCTCGTCTTCAAATTTACAGAAACAGGTTGCAACGTCATATTAATTGAAGACAATGCTAGATCATATAGAGTGAAAATTGTTCTTGGTTAAATAATGTCAATAAAATAAATTATTTATGACTACTAGTGAGTGAATCCCACCTTAATAGAATCAAAAATTTTGAGATTTTCCCAAAGCAGCTGTCGTTTTTACGATCTACTGCTGAAATTCCTTTGGAATTAAGAACCATTTCACCTATGGTATGGGATCAAATATGACAAGAGGCAACTGTTTAGGGAGTATCTCTAGATTTATAGCTGCTATAAACAACCATGGTCATTTTGCGGAATATAAGTATAATTAAAATTTTAGTTAATTGTCTTTTTTCATCTGTATTAAGAGTTAATTTTTATTTTTTATATTATTAACGATTAAAGTTTCCGGTTCATAAATAATCATTGGAATAAAATAAATATGAACCTAATATTTAATTTACCCCTATAATAATGTGCATATTAACTCTTTTCTTATTGTTTGTGAATTTTCTATTTTCTATTCAAATAATACTTTATCTGTTTGTATATTTCTAAGATTCGTCATGTCATTACTTTTTTCTTTCGTGACAAAATTACAGAGGCGGAACTAAGGATATCATCAGATAACTTCATTAGTTTTTTTTATAAAATGTGCTTTTATAAAATATTTTTCGGTGCGCCACTGAAAGCGAGAAACAGGAGCCAAACCGAAGTGCTTCCTATCCGCTGATGTGAAAGTGAAAGTCGGCCGTGTTTGTTGCTGGAAAACTCGGGGTGCGTCTCCTCTTACGCTATTGCTCTCAGTTCAGCTCTCAACACGTGTTATACGCGTCAGCATGTGCTCCTAGGTTAGGGACTTCCTTTCGTTTCGTTCCGTTGTGCCTTTCTTCTTTCTACTTTGCGATCTGCGATGTTCAGTATTTTCCTGCGACAAACAGCTGTTTTTTTACCCGAGCTCGATAAACAAACGAGAAATGTGTGTCAGCGAAGAACCGTACGTCTATAAAGAAACAATCGTGAATTCAAGGTGATTCTGTCTTTTCGTGAGTCATTCATTGAATAACTGCCCGATTTGTTATCAATATTAACCTTCAATGACCATATTTATTAGGGTCGCTTTATGAGTTTCTAGAAAGTTTTTACGAGAATTGAGATTGAATATATAGTTGAAGAAAAAGTTCCAAAATTTTAAAATAAATCTGTGAAAAGTTTTTACTGAAGTGTTACTATGCTTAAGAGTTGTCCTGAAGGGGCTGAAGTAATATGAAACTATAACCAAAAGCTTTACTACATTTATTTTATTTAACATCTTATATAATAGTACGAGAACATGAAAACGCACTACCTCTTTTTGTTCTTTGTTTAAAAAAGAGGGTAAGAAATGTACATCATTCGGAAGACACTGTGCCATAGATGTGCAGATTATATTAAGAATCTATTCAAGTACGTAAACTAAAGATGAATTATTGATAAATAACCAACTAAGGTAACGCCCTCTATGTGGCCTATGCTAATGGTTGAATTTGACATTTTCTTCGATGACAGTAAAATAGTATAAATACTTTACAAAAATTGTTTTTATTTTACTCTGTTTACTCAATATTCCCTGAAATGTATTTCCTAACACATTCTTTCTTTATTGAGTTATGGCATTACTTTTCGGCAAAAGCGTATAAGTTATTTAAAGACAAAAAAATATTTAATTATTTAAATTGTACAGCTAACTGACAAATTTGATATCAGTACGAGCTGAATATGGAGATTGCACATTTAGCTAAAGTGTGTCACCAATACTATATACACTGAAATGTAACATATACACAAAACATTATGTGTATACCCACATATATCCAATTTTGTTCATGAAAGCAGATGTAAATGTTTTTGATTGGAATGAGGAATTGTAGTTGTCACCTGAAATTTTGCAAAATCTTTTGCTTTTCATTTAATAAGAAATGATTTATTTCATATAGAAATGGAATTGAAGTAGTATTATTAATAAAACAAAAACAACTTGTTCTGCAGTTTTATTTGATTAAAGACAATGTTTTAAAAATATTTCCTGGACATGATATAATTATAAAATATTTGTAAAATATTTAAAAATTGCAAACATAATAATTTTATTGACTGACAAGTTTTAACTGGAATCACATAAAATAGGGAGTATTGACTCTATGTATAAATTTGACTTATTCCAATAGTATTTTATCATTTTTGGTTCCAAAGAAAAAAAGTATTATACCTGCATTAAAGAGCGTATCCAGCGATAAGCTCCAGGGAGAACCGATCTAGTCTGATAGGGTGGGACCAAACATGTTCGAAATTTACCTAAGTAGGAATACATTGTAGGTATTTCCTTGACTGTTGCATTAAATATAGTTGAACTTTACTTTAGACACACCGAAATTACTTTCTTATAAGTTCTTGGAGTTGAACTGAATAATGTTGAGGCTTACGGAGGGCCCCATTAACAATAAACATTTTATATTAAGGCATTAAGGCAGTTTCTTCCAACCTTTATGTACCTGCGCCCCTCCTTTAAAAAAAGTTTGCGCCCCCTTAATTTTTCTAACAATCTAATTGTGAATTACGTACCTATATCTGTTCTATTCGACTTTGTTGGTTTGTATTCGAAAATGATTTTTTTGGAAACAGCTGCATGTCTGTTTTGCAACAGTCTCGCGCCCCCGTAGGGGGGCGCGATCCACAGGTTGGAAACCACTGCATTACAAACAATTTTTACTCATGGTCAGTATTTACATAATTTATATTTAATAAAAGAACCGACTTCGTGACTTAAAATAAAAACCGTGTAGAAAACGTGTGCAATAAAACACTATTTTCAGACATATCTTTTTTTTATCTGATTTAAGGTACAATTCAATTGAAAACTTAAGCGTATTCTTGCCTCTCTCTCTTTTTCTCCCTCTTTCTTTGTCCCTCTCTAATTTTTATTCTTTGTTTATATTTTCGAAATATATTTTAACTTTTTACTTGTTTTATTATTTGGACTTTAATTCAAGCTATATTGCATCTACACTGTATATGCTTCTACTCCAGCTTATATTTCAACCATCCTTATATTCAACTGCTTCTGACTCTATGTATAAATTTGACTTATTCCAATAGTATTTTATCATTTTTGGTTCCAAAGAAAAAAAGTATTATACCTGGATTAAAGAGCGTATCCAGCGATAAGTTCCAGGGAGAACCGATCTAGTCTGATAGGGTGGGACCAAACATATTCGAAATTTACCTAAGTAGGAATACATTGTAGGTATTTCCTTGACTGTTGCATTAAATATAGTTGAACTTTACTTTAGACACACCGAAATTACTTTCTTTTAAGTTCTTGGATGTCAGATTTCCTGGGCTTAGTGTTGAACTGAATAATGTTGAGGCTTACGGAGGACCCCATTAACAATAAACATTTTATATTAAGGCAGTGGTTTCCAACCTTTATGTACCCGCGCCCCCCTTTAAAAAAAGTTTGCGCCCCCTTAATTTTTCTATCAATCTAATTGTGAATTACGTACCTATATCTGTTCTATTCCACTTTGTTGGTTTGTATTCGAAAATGATTTTTTTGGAAACAGCTGCATGTCCGTTTTGCAACAGTCTGGCCCCACAGGTTGGAAACCATTGCATTAAGGCAAACAATTTTTACGCATGGTCAGTATTTACATAATTTATATTTAATAAAAGAACCGACTTCGCGACTTAAAATAAAAACCGTTTCGAAACCGTGTGCAATCAAACACTATTTTTCAGACATATCTTTTTTTATCTAATTTAAGGTACAATTTAATTGAAAACTTAAGCGTATTCTTGCCTCTCTTCTACTCCAGCTTATATTTCAACCATCCTTATATTCAACTGCTTCTGGCAATTTTTAAAGCCTTTTGTATAACTGTAATTATTCTCTCTCCTATAACGCAAATATCCACTCGGTATAACCCCTGTATAACTAATTCAATTTCAACTTATATTTCAACCATCCTTTGTATACAACTGCTTATGTACCACGTGATATCTCATGCACGTACCCTCACACCTACAACCGTATATCATATAGAACAGTTCGCCGAAATCAATTTTCGTTTCGATAAACTAACGGGATATTTTCTGCCATTTCATGCGACTATAAGCTCCCTAACTTATGATCGACTCTAAAAGAAACTTACTTCAAACGAATCAAAACGAAAATCATAACAAACACATATACTGAATCAAGTTGGAACATATCTTTGTAGAATATAATTCACAATATTTAAATTTTTTGAGCGGATTTAGAGAAAACAGTGAAGATTCATTGAAATTCACTAAAATCTAGTCCCTTACTTACTTTTTTTCTGATTTTCTGGAAATCCGTAAATCTCACGTTATAGACAATTATAAGGGACCTTTCTGTAATGGTCCTTAATATAACGCAGTTTAAATCATGAAAATTGCCCAAGCCGTTAATAATCTCTCGTCATACATAAAAAAAAGTTGCAGACTCCTTTTTGAAAATCGATTAAATATGTCTACTATATCATGAAGTTTTGAATTATTATATTTAGTTAATAATTATTCAGGTCATTCGAATGGAATTATCATTTTTCATGTTTAGTAAATTTTTGTCATTAATTACCAGTCCTTTCCAAATATCCTTAAGGTAAGAATTAAGAATGTACATACAAATGAATTCGTTTACTTTATAGACCCAATTGGACGAACTTCAACCCCAGGTGACACTACTTCTCACTCTTCTATTTAATTGGAAGCATCTTGTCCTAGATTTTTGATTCTTTAGTTCATCTACTTTACATTTTGTTGGATTCATTAGCCTGTTGTTTACTGTAGTCTTATAATTAATAAATATCGAAATATAGACGTGAACTTGAGGAATTTTTCTAGTTGTTTGTGAAAAATTTGTGCAAGTTTAACATCAGACTAATTGGGATACAGGCTGACCCAACCTTTTGGTTCAGGAAGAATTAAAAAGTTTACAAGTTTGGAAGGTCTTTGTCATATTAAAACGACTGCTTCTATACAGCAACACCTGTTTTGCTATAAGTTTGCTTATGCACTTACCTAGATATCCGACTTAACTTTAAAGGGAATAAAAATCAAAATGATTCAGGAATGAAGCACAAGTCACAATATATCATATAAATTTCAAAACAACAGTTTTAAAATCGTGAACACGGCCATATATCGTGATTATAGCAATTACGTTTGCAAAAAGTTTATTTTGTGCATGAATGTATAATAAAACTAAGTAGTACAAATGATTACAACAAAATATTTTACATCAGTTGTTTGACAGACAATATCTTTAGAAAATTGGTCAAGTAAACGTGAATCGTGGAACTAAGTCAGTGGTGGCACTCACGTTTTACAGAAAACTTGAAGTTGTTAACAGATATAGGGCAGTAATCAATTAAATGCATTGGTTAATGATAAAGGGTATCCTATTGAGCGTTATGTTTTGTTTCTGCCATTTCTTAGATAGGGGCAAAATAATTACTTGGTATAATGGAAGGAAACAAGACTGTTTCAGTGACTGAAACAACTGCAAAATGCATTTTAAAATACAGTATTCATAGTGCGGCATCCGAAGTAAACTCATATTGTGTTGCAATTTGATGCTAATTTATGCTGCCAATAGTGATTTTGTTGATCAAGCAGTTTCGGAGATACGTTGGCTATTGCAGCTAAGTTCACATTAATCAGGTGAGTAGTTAAAAAAGAAAATAGATATGAAAAAAATAACCGCGTGATTCTGTTGCTAATTTATTGCTTGATAGGACAAACTTAAATATTTCCAAAACGGTATTCGTGTGCACCCTTAGATGTTCAAAATCATTAACTTATGGCTGTGGTTTATTTGTTCCTAATTTGTAATCCAATAATTGTTCAATTCAGCGGAAGGAAAAGTTTATTATTAAGGATTTTACCTTAGCTGTCATCTGTGTTAACATATCTATTGTATCTGTTAGCACGGAGTATGTACTGCTTCGTTTGTCCGTAAAAAAAATCAACAACAAAAGAATTGAAAAATTATAAAATTGGAAAATACAAAATATGAATTTTCGGCTATGGAATAAAAACTTATATTTATTTTGTTCCAACATATGCAGCATTCATCTCCTCTACTAAAAGGGTCTCTTGCATATACTAGTTTCCTTTCATTTTTCTATATTATAGTTACGATTACATAACCGGGCTGTTATTGATATTTAGAATGTTGACAATCGAAATTTTAGAATTTTACCGCTTGCATCTGACCTTCTTACATTGTCATCTGTCACCCACATATGGTGCAGTATGCAGCGCTTTAGATAACGTCGGACATATTTATTGAAGAAAGTGATTCGCGCCGATAGGAATGGTATTATTATAATTGCCGGACCACACCCACCAGAGGACGTTTATTCAGTCTAATGGTTTGTGCTTGAAAATTATCAGCTCGAAACTCAATTTTGCATTCCGCATTTCAGATTTATAATATTAATTAACTTGGGTGTAACACCATTTATAATTATGTTATTCAAGACAAAGTAAAACTGAATAACTTTCATGTTTCTTGTAGTATTCTGTTGGCCACTTGTACGCAGTATAATATCCTGTTTTACAAATCTAACATGATTAAAATGTAGAATTCTAGTATTTTGAATAAGACGGCTAATCAAGTATTAATTATCGTTACATATGTTTAACGAAACATTTTTAATTGGACATCTGTTACTAAGTAACGAAATTTGAAATATTCCATCCATTAACATATTTAACTGTTTTAAATTACTGAATGAAATTCTTTTTTTTTTCGAATAGCATGAACATAGGGTTTGATGAGTAGTTGCGATTTTTTTGCCAACGATAATATTTACCAATTCAACACGTCAATAATTAACAAGTGTAGGGTTAATTCGGGATATATGCCCAAGCGGGATAGAGCTTGGGCCTTATTAAAATTTTGTGAAATGTAAGACAAGTGAAAAAAATAATATCTTCAAATCTTAAGGCTCTACGCCCTTACTTCAGTCACAGTAGTTATTTTACTTTACAAATGATTTTTGGCGCTCCATAATTTTGGATATAATAGACAAGTTTATTTAATTTTTACTTCAGATTAAGGAAAAAATGAATAGATTTATCTTTTTTTCTCCGAAGGCATCTATCCCTATGAAAACGGATATATGCTCTGGTAGATTTTGGGATAGTCGCTGCTAAGGGCATCTATCCTTACCGAAATTAATTAATATTATAAAGATTCAGTTTAAAACTGCTCCGTAAGTACAAGCGTAACGGCGGCGTCCAACCGCGTATCATTACTTGGAGAGGATACATTGGTAGCAGCTCTAGCAGAAATGCAAGATAGAAGAACTGAGTGTCAATAATACAGCAAAAAGACACGGACTTGCTATTGAGGACGTTACGCCGCCAGTTTGCTAGACAAAATAAGAAAATTATACCATTAGGTCGGTATTGTTATGTTTTTTTGGGCAATAACACCACAATAGAAATAAAACGACGTATATTGCAGGAATACCAAACGTTTCAAAGTCTATTCTGACTTCGTTGTCAAAGGCTTTATATTTATTGATGTAGATTGCAAAATGAAAAAAAAAAACATAAATATATTCAAGAATATGCCACAAATACGTTTAGAAGACAATTAGGTCGGTACTTTGAATTCAATTTCACATTTCTAGCAATATTGGAATACCTACATTATTTGAGGAAATCATCCAAATTTTGGATTTGATAATGAACGCTGGTCACTCATATTCAGAAGCTAGAACGTTCGGAATTTCCTCCTGACAGAAAAACTGTTCGTGCCTTACGTTACCAATTTGCGGAAAAATTGAAAGTAGAACATGATTTAAACAACTAAGAAAATTGTCAGGAAATGATTGGCTTCAAAGCTTTTTAGAAAGGAATCCTACTTTATCCATTGGACAAGCTAAAAGTCTCTCAGTCTTATGTGCATTGACCCTAAACAGGTAGAAATCTATGACTTCTATGACTTGTTTACAGAAGTTCTAGTAAAAATTATATTTTGAATAAGCCATATCGAATTTTTAATATGGACGAGACTAGGGTTTAGACGAACGACAATGTAGGTAAAGTTCTAACCACTAGGGATACGAAATCCGGTTACTGCATTACTTGCTGCAATGCCCCAGTTGTGATAATTAAAGGTGTACATAAAAAAGAAGAATTTATGGACGGTCTACCTCCTGGTTCAAAAGTCTTTATGAACAAAAGAATCTGCCTATATAAATGCACATTTATTTCTTGAGATGGCTGAGGGAACATTTTATCCCTATGAAACCTCAGGGAAAAGTTTTGCTCATTTTGGATGGCCATAGTTTACATTCTTCTGCACATGATATGCTGCAATTAGCAAGGCATAATAGCATTATATATACATTATGTAATCAAAATGTTTGCTTTATTGGAAAAGGCATCTATCCGTTCCCAAATATTAATTCTGGGGCATATATACCGCATACGAGGCATTTATCCCGTTATGCAGATTTGTTTTTAAATCAAAATATATGTTTTCTTTTTTGAGTAACCTACCAAAAATAGTACAAGGTAATTAAGTCAAAGACCAAAGTTAGTGTACATATAAAGAGTATAAAGTATGAGTAAATGAAAAAATAAATATATCCCGGATTTACCCTAAAGATACTGTCTCCATTCTTATCTAAAAGAAGTCATAGATAGTGTTTTTGATTTTTTTACGTAGTGATTACAATAAGAAAATAATTTTACTGAAATTGATTTTTATTAACATGCTCTGTAATTTCATTATTTTCAGTGATTCAGAACTATGAATACAATTATAAATGAACACTTTTTGTTATGCAGTATAGAATGTGACGTTTTTTCTTGCTAACATCTAGGTTCAAGCTATGAATGACGCTTAATGGATTAATTCAATTTCCTAACATGCATCAGCCCCATATAAGCTTCGATTCATCCTTACTCATATATTTGCATCTCCCGCATTCCCATTCCAATTATTTATTAGTAGATATGCTGCAATTGAAGTTTTAAGGTACCTTAAAATGACCTAAGTTATCCCCTTCTCCAACTTTCCGTCAACGAAGATATTTTTTCTCAAGAATGGTTAAAGCTGTCAAGGTATAACTAATACATAATACTAAACTCAAAATGGAGAGCCACCGGTAACCTCACTCAGTGGGGACTTCTCTCCAGCCGCACTACCCATTTTGGAATCTTACGAACACCCCAGTTCGTTTAAGAAGTTCACGCCGATGGGTGACACGTTCGACTTCCTACAAGACTACTTCTTTTACTTTTCTGGACGAGACTGACATCCGCTTTCAAGGTGTAGGTGCCTCTACTTGCGGGACGCCTTGGCCCAGTTTTAGGAGTAACAGGCAAGAGGTCGGCAAAGAGTTTTCATCTCGAATACTAGGTCGCGTCCCATACAGGGCGATGACCTGACATCTCAAGTGACGGTTCCACTGTTACCGGCCAGGTCGTCTCATAGCCACAATCCCGAAGGAAAGCAGGTCTGACGACTACTTGTAATAAAGGCTTTACAAGTCGGCCTCGTTCCTTTGCGCTCAATCACGAAGGAAAGTGTGTCCGGCGAACTACTTGTGTAAAGTTTTGACAAATCACACTCGAGGGCCGGGGAAGCTCTCCTTCCGTAGTTACTAAGGCTGTGTCCCACGTAAACGTGATTTGCGCGGTGCATGCGGTGTGATGTGTCAATGAGACAATTATAAACTGCAACTAAGGGCTAAAACAAACCAACTAAACTCCGCGATAACACAAAATCGCTACAAACGCACGAATTTATATTTCAGTAAAGACAAAATTAATTCTTTTATATTTTTAATAGTTTGCAGCTATCAATTTGACGCTACGCACCGCCCTCACCTCGCCAAATCGGGTTTACCTAGGACACGGCGTAACTGGCACCGCCTTGTCCCCAGACAATGTGTAATCGACTGCCATGAATCCGAAAGTTTTATGGGTAGCCACCGGTAAGTGGATTTAATTACCCCTTTAGAAGTAAAACAATTGAAGCAAATAGTAAATCCTGGCACTGACGTACATCACATAGTTTAAGTCTCGAAAAACTCACCAAAAATGTAGAGTAGATACTTTCCGAATACAAACTTACATTATTGACCCTGATGTAGACCGATATATGGCAGAACAATGTTATTTTTCGAGTTATACAGGGAAATCTTGTTTAGGGTTGATTTAATTTTTGTGAAATTATTACATACAGTTAATAACTGATCCCTCCCAGGATCGTTAGAGATATGACGTCGTTTCCGCAGAGTTACATCTGCCCTCATCTGGTCGGTTCGCATAATTCTCGTATCCGCCTACTAACCAGAAGTTACTCGATAATTCGATTTCAGAAACACGAAGATCTTAACTCATTCGTTTGTTTTTGTCCGGCGTTATCTAAAATCGAAAGTTTATAACCAATATCCCAACAATTTGAAGGGAATGCGACAGAAAGTAGTTAATGAAGTACTAACAATTCATGAAAGGCCGTTGGCAAATGCAACTCAAGAATTTGTACAATATTCAAGTGCTTATCTGTTGCAGGAAAAATCTGAGGAAGAATCCTCAAATGAATAGGGAAAATAATCCAACATTAATAACATAATGAAAATCTTTATAGTAATTGTGAAATGACACAAATAAACTATAATAAAACATATCAGAGATTTGGATGATAGGTAGTAAGAATTAATACCCTTACATAATGTCACAAATAGTAAAGAAAGACATTGATTCTTATGAGTTTACTTTATTGTTCTGAAGCGACAACAAATTATGAATCTGTTCACCTACTCTGAGATTGTAGCATTTATAAGTCTTCTACACCACAAAAGAAGAAATGTCCTTTCTAATTGAACATGTACAAATTGATTCGAACGGAAATTAGTTAGCACTCCAGAACAGAGCTGAAAGAGTTACTTGGAAGTACTCATGAATAAAAATTTGTTCTATTATAACATTTATTTATAATAGAATAGTTAAATAAAAAAAGTTTAGAAAATTAGAGGCAGCAAGAAAAATGTAAAATTGTTGTGTATGCAAAAGCTGAATTCTTGCCGTCCACCCCCTGACTTAACTCAATGTATCGCTCTTCTCTTGGCTTTGTTTGGTTCCGTTGCTTTATTATTGACTTGTCTTATCGTGGCACTAGTAAAAATTTATTTTCCCCAAACAGTAAAGTTATGGATAATGATGAATAAGAACCAGAAAAAAAGTTAAACTGACATGCTGTATCAAAGTTAAAAGGAAATGTGTGGTGTCACATGTGTTCTACAACATTGCATTGTGAATAAATCGTGAGGCATTTATACCTACGAGTCAAATTCTACCCCTTTATTGTATATGCGTTGCAAGGGCCAAATTTGACTCAAAGGATGGCCTTATTGAAACGATGGAATAGACACAGATTACGGGACCTAGACTTTAGAAAGTCGACCTACACAATAACGACATCAGAAACTCAAGAAATACATCGAAAATTTTTGATCTTCCCACAATTATCCTAAACTTTGCAAGAAGCTCTGAAGAATCTGTTACTTAAAAAAACTCCTCATAAATGTTCGGGTTTTCTACAGTTTTACAGTACTCTAGAAATATCAAGTGTCCGTGTTGGCTGAAATACCCGGTAACCGGTGACATAACTATTATAATTCTAAGAAAGTAAATAATGCCCAGGTATTTAGACGACACTAAAAGTAGAAGTCTGTTACAGAAGTCTTGGAAAATAGGGACACAAACTCAAAGGAGGTAGATCGTAAAAAAAGTTGTATTACAGACGTACCTAAAAAGAAAAATATAGGTGCAGTATCGTGAGAAAGAAATGAAGAATTACAAAAAAATATTGAAAGTGCGTCATACTGTAATTTCATCTACTAACGATTGGATTACACTGGATGTACTGTTGAATGCATGATTTTTGTACAATGTACAAACCTATTTACAAACGTGCTTGAGAAAAGCTTAACCAGAATCTAATAAGAGCAACAAATATTTCAAGTTAATATTAAGTTAATATCTTTAAAAAAATAACTATGGGAGTGTACAAACGAAAAATGCGGTATCTTTCGGCCTTCAACAGCCCGACAATTTTGTTTGGTACCCAAAAATTATGATTCATCGATTCCACATTTTTACTTCAAAAAAACCATCAGAAGTTACACGATAACTAACATTGTACATGTGTCGCCCCTAGAGTTAGTGATATATAATATTTATCAGTGTCATTTTGTAGTGATTTCAGAGAAATAAATGTTCATTAAGCTAATTATAGCGTTTTTCCATATAGGTAAGAAAAAGTTTTTCTTTAAAAAGAAAAAAATGGAAAATACATACAATGCAAACCCATTATCTGCAAGATCTAAAACCAAATATCTAACAAAAGTTAATTTGCAAAATTATCCCAGCACAATTACTAATAATAACTGAAAAATTAAGTAACCCTAAGCTTCTAACATGTAAATTATTAGTGAGCATTGAAGTGATGAAACTCATAACTTTTTGTTATAATATTACACATACAAAACATTAATGAGAGAGATGTTGCTTTTCTTTCCCATTGTACAGAAATATTTCAACCGTCACTCGATTTAAATAATACAATTAGTTACAACTACCTAATTTGTTCCCATTTGTTAAACCATAGAAACTCCGTCTTATAAAAAATTATAATTATTTCCACGAAATAATATTTAACATATGCATAACTTCGAATAAATGATTAGCCATAATTAACCATTATAATCCTCTCGACGAGAATTAAAAAATATTTTAATGTTAAACATAATTAAGCGTACAGTTGCCCAACAAGTTTAATATGAAACTCTGTGATTAATACCATATAATGTCGATTAATCAATGGTATTTCTTTATTTATCGCGGACCTTTACCATATTGATATCGTGTTTTTACCAGGTTCGTTATAGTAGGTGTCTTGCATTATAATTTTGCAGAAAAAAGCGATTACCTTATTAGTCATATGTTGTTTGAATTGTTACATAATTACCATATAACAATTGATTGAAAGAATTAAGTCACGTTAGTATTTAGTGGAATTGAAACGGACATTATGTATGTGAATATCGTTATAAGTAGTCAATCTTAAGGTACAATACAAATGGCTGTGTTGACCAATAGTGAGTTATGTACCCATGTCGCAGGAACGGGATAATTAACGTCAGAAAGTAGGCAGCATTTTTTAAATAATGACTATACGAAATTAAGAGACGTAGTATTACAGTATTTATTGATCAAGGGAAACGTGCTCAGAGGCTGTAAAATATTTTTTGTGTAATATTGTTGAATTCTGAAATTCTAAATTATAGCCTTACTTCGATTCATACGCAATTGAATTTATTGTATGTATAGTCCAGTTCACAAGTTCAAAATGGTAACTACTGGTAGTAATATGATTGAGGGCTTTATTGATGTCAAAAAAATATTGTAAAAGTTATATATAAATGAGAAATTGCACGAAAGCGATATAGGTTTTATCCAATAACTTCAATACTATTAATATTTAAAAATTTTAAGAACAAATTTTTCAATGACACGTCAAAAAGTTTTTTTCCCGGAACTCTATCGCTATTATTAATCATTTAATATAATGTTGAAAATAGAGCTCCGCGTCGCCTTGTTTGAACAATCATGATCTTATTTGTATACTTAAGGGAATAATATCTCACTAAAAAAATTCAGTGATTCATCATAACAAAAACTTTTCATAACAATTTTTATTTCTTTTTCCTTATATTTAAATCGAATAATTTTAATCCAAAAAGATTAAAGACTGACCACTATAGTATATTAGTATTTTACTGTATTATATTCCATTTACTTTACTGTCATGTTATTAAACAAAATGCGATTTTGTTAGAAATTAATTACTTATCAACACATTTACCCACAAACAGAAAGGATCACATATTTTTTGAAAAATATTTTAGAATAGCATAATTAAGTAACACGTATATTAGCTTATAGACAAAGGAATGAAATTTGGAGAAGAGATAATTGAATATCTCTTTGACAGATTTTGATATCCTGAACAATTTATGACTGTAATTCTAACCATGCCATGGAAAGGCTCCCGACTTGGAATCTCGGCGTGCTTATTTCCCGGAAAACTCTAGATTTCGAACGTAACAACTAGTTTACATTAATAGCTTTTGTAATTGGATACTCATAGATTTTAACAATTGAAAATAGAGTATAATCTTATAAAGTGTAGTCGCCATAAAATATCCATAAAGCACATAATTTTAGTATTGCTTTATTTATCACGGATCTTTACCATACCGATAACAATAAATTACGGCAAGTTTCGATGTTGGCACCACTGCTTTTTTTCATGTATATAGCCGACATGCCAGAGACGAGTTGTAGAAAGTTCTTATACGCCGATGAGTGGATGAGAACCACCAGACATGGAGCAGTGGAAGTTACTGAGCCAGTCTTAACATTCTGATTTGTCAGTTCTAGTAGAGTTTTTACTAACGTGGGGGCTCAATCAAAATGTTTGTATAATGAAAATTTGTCGCTTTTACTTCAATAGAAAACTAGCAAATAGAAAATTTTATTTCTTTTTCGGGGAAAACGTCTCTCACACAACAGACAACCCACATATCTATGATTAGGTTGGATAGAACCAAACTTGCCGCAAAAATACGCCCTTGAAACAATATCACACATAAGTCATGCGACACCACCTGGGGATGATCTGCAGAAACTCTCAAACCACACCCTTATACTAGCTGCCTGTTTTGAGTAATATACCTCCGCCCAATCTGAGAAGAAAACAGACTCTGCATAGATGATACAACAAAATATTGTCAAAACAGGAACTGATATTGCAGATTTAATTATCAACAGACTTCACTCAGGAAAAACACGACTTTCGACTAACACACTTATACTAACAATAATGCACAGTTAATCATACGTTTTGCACTTACATTTTGTTATCGCCTTCAGTTCATTCATTTGGAAGATTATTGTAGACATTTATTGCTCTTATAAAATTGCGTTTGCTACTGACTATTTTAGATTTACTAATTGGTCGCCCAGTGGTTGAAATTCGACCCTATTTCATGAAATTGTAAAAAGTATATTTTTATAAGAAACAGAGTTGTGGAGAAATTGGAGAAGTAGATGTAATGACCAAAATTGTCCACTCATATTGACACATCTATTGCAATAAGAAAAAATGTAATCAAATATCCGTATTCGAAATATTTTTGACAAATGAATGACCCCCCAAATTTTTGGGTGGAACCGCTCCTGGCAAAATATTCGATTTAATAATTTGAAGATTGTTCTTTGCAACCTAAAGGTTTTCTTCATTTGCGATTTCAATCAAGTTCAGGAATATTAAAGAAAAGAAAGGCCAACAACCCTAGGAGAACTTAAATATTTAATACATTCTCTATTGTCCGCTGTCTGACAATTTTTTACACAACACCTTCGGGAAGGTTGTGATAATAATATATTAACCAAATAATTAAATTCACATTAAAAACAGAATATTTACTATGAAAGTTACTGCAACGCGTCCGAAAAATCAATAATGATCTACGACATTGACTATTTTACCACTAAACACTAACACCGCTTGCATGCCACTTCCAGAAGTACATGCTCTAAGAATATAACAGTATCTAACGATGGCTCCATATATAATTACTCTATGTTTTGAGTTTGACGGTCTGGTGGCGGCGACACTGTCAGTTGTTTGGCATTGAGAGTATGGACGTAAATAATGATTTTTTATTATATGTTATTTAATGAATGAACCAATATTATAAATTACTATTAGCATTCTGTACTGAAGCTCATCAGTAGCTACTTAACAAAACAAAAATGAAGAAAATCGGTTGAGAGACACAGGAGAAAATGGCATTTAATAGTTTTGTCTTTGCCTATTAATATATAGATATCGGAAAATATGTTCTTGTTCTTAGTAATACTGTTTGAGTTCAGGAATTTTTCTTTCCACCTGCTAATACTGCAGGAACGAGATAATTAACCTCAAAAGTAGACAGAATTTCCTTAATGCAGACGAAAATAAACGACATTGTATATCAGTATTTATCAAGGTAAACAAGTTTACGCGTTATTAAAAATCTTTCAAAAGCAACTAACAAAATTAATCACTGCGACCCATCCATTGTTATTAGTATAATATTCTTGCATATTAAAGTTTATGATTTTCAAAAATTCTCGAACACAGATAAAAAAAACCAGATGTTAAAAATGGACTCTGCAAAAAAAACAGCATGGACTGAACAAAACTGAAAGACTGTCAGATGGGTGAATAGTAAAACTAACAAGACGGACGGACGAACAATTCCAACAAAATATTAAATAATAAAAAAAATAACAGCTCTAGTAATTTAGGCACTTACATTTATTATACTGGCCATTCAGGAAAAATCGAAAATAGGCTAATTTGCATGGAACGGAAGGCAAAAAACCACAATTTTAGATCATAACTAACAACAGATAAAGCTAAACAGAACACTCGCTGAATCTAAAAGAATCACTTCAATTTTGTTAAATGAAAGTTATTGCAAAGCACCTACATTTGCTGATTTCAATCGCTATTCGTTATCGATAATTAGAGATGAAATTGCGAATAACAATGATCTTTTAAAGAACCCTATGTCGGTATCGTTTTTAAGACTTCAAATGGTTTAATTATTACATTTTGCTTTGATGAAAACTAGGACAAAATGAATAATTACGGAATAGTTCATAAACCTCAGCAAGTGACAGTTAAGGATTTAGAAACTGAGATTCCTATTTACCTAGTTGCTAAAATATAAAAAGAGTAATATAGCGATAATGTTAAGTATTTCTGAAGTTAATTTGTCTGAAGTCTTAATTCTGAAATTAATTTGTGGACATATAAATTCATTTACCTATGTTTTTGACTTTTTTCTAGTAAAAAATCCAATAAACAGAAAAACACGATAATAATTTTTAGATAACACTGTTGTTATTTTAACGAGATTCGCTGCATAAAACATACCAATAAATAAATAAATTCTTATATCGCAGGAACTTTTTTCTCACCCATTTCGATGGTTTGTAAAAATGTGTTCTTTTTATTTGAATTTGAATGGAGTACTACGTTGTGGTATTACAATACTAAATCATACTGAATAATGTTATATTTTATCAAGCTCTCACAGTTTTGAGAAAGACAAATTATTATTAGAAATATATAATATGTCGGGAACTTAATTTATTGATGGTGTCAATTGATTCTGTTTTCATCAGGTACACCAAATCCTTCAATCTTCTCAAAACATTATGATCACTAGGCATTAGCTGGGAAGATATATATGGCTACGGTCAACCCCTACCTATCCAACAATTAGGTAATGTTTGTATCAAAAATCTTTCAAACAGAGAAAGTAGTGAACAACACACCTCGACAGTTATAAATTATATATAGCGTTCCTTAACATTGAGCTGTATAACTTCTAAACAAAAATTGTATATTCTTCTTCAACAAGTAAACGTGACATTTATATTATCTACAAAGAAGTATAAACCTAGGAATTTTCTAATAATCCTGGCAGCATAAATATTGGCCCTAAATTCATTTTGAAATTGTTTCTTACCAAAATTTGGTGCACTATCTCTAGTCAACATCAACTTCTTTATTCATGAAATACAGGTGTCATATGTCGACCTTCAACACACACCGGCAAAAAAGTTGTTCATCATATCGTATCACTTCCATTATATTGTCTTTTTAGAGATGTAGCTAGTAAGACTTAAGATGCATCTATTTGTCTTCTGTATCGGTCTACAATATTCTGATCGAATGGAATTACTTAGCGTTCTAAAAACGTGTTTTCTCCTAAAATTGTATCTTTTAACAAAATTTATTTTCTTCTACTGTTATTTATTAAAACTATTTAAATTAAAAATTGATTTAAATCAAATGCATTTGCTTTTTGCCATTATAATTTGTAAAGTAACAGAACTGTAATCAGACTATTATTCTTTCCGATAATGACTGGATATTCTCTTAAATAATCCAATAACATTTAGGCAATTGGTAAATTAATTTTATTTGAAATAGGCAGTCATATACTTTGCAGAAATATCTAAAACTTTCGATATTTGAATAAAGGTAAATACTACTAATTCAAACTATATTGGTAAGCGGACTCCAAATTATCAAACATCTGCTATAGTATTAAATAATAAAACTGTGTTATGTAAAATTTAACTTTTTCAATTTTTTTTATTAATTTTCCATTGTGTTTATTTATTTAATTTTTTCGAGTACACACAATACGTAAAAAAAGAACATAACACATTTACTATTATATTACATGAAATTGAATGGTATAGAAATTATATTTTAAAACACTATGCATGGTTCAATAGCTATTATCCATAGCAAACCCATAGTTGGACAGCTAAATATTTCTATATTTTCTACTATTATTAAGGCCACTTAAGGTATCTTTGACAATTTTGCATAATCCACAATATTCTATGTCATAATTTTTAACTAATTTTTTTACCGTCATAAAAAATTTACACCTAAACCTTCCCCCATAACATATCCCCTTAGCTATTTTATAAGGTTAAGGTAAATTTAAATTTGAATTTAATTAATTTTTATTGGAAAATACTAAAAGATTGTGGTTTTCTCAAAAACCACCCTCAACACCTAACTGACCATTAAAAATTAGGTCCGTTAATCTAGCGGCCCAGTTATAATGGAATTCAAAATAACCTATGTCATATTTTTGATTCATTCAATCCTATTATAAAATTGTAGTTGTCTGTTTATTTGTTTGTTTGTTACCTCATCACATAATAACTACTCAACTGCTTTTGCTGAATCTTTTTTATTGCAAAGCTTAATTTGACTTAAAATCTTATATACAGTTTATCTCCTTACATTGACAGAAACGGTAGATATAGGGAAAAAAACTACTACGATGTTCGGTAACACACAATTAGTCAACATGTACAGAAAAAGAATCAAAGACCTCCTCAACAATCATTTGGACATTGCTAGATATAACTTTAATTTTCTTTGTAAAAATATATTTTCGAAACATCTAAAGAATCATATATCAATAAAACGTATTTGTAACGGAAATATTCTTATAACAATTGTATCAAACTAAAACGTGTGTTACAAGCTCCTTAACACTTTATAGGCTTATGAACGGTCAAAAGTGTGAAAAGGCAGATAGACATATATTTTATACTAATGTATATGAAGATAGATTGCATTTCTAACCTATAGAAACTTGTTTCCTTGAAACTTGTATCTGTAGGTTTTCAATTCGGGTTTAAACTGCTTCCCAGCATAATTAGTTGTAAGTTTTAATGAGATACACAATTTTTTTTTTATTCATAAAAAAATTAGTAACAGTCTTGAATATCTACAGCTAAGGACATTGTTTTAAGAACATCTTTATAATACGGTTATAGTAAATTATTAATTTACGGAAAACAAACAAACCCATTGTTCAGATTCGCAATAATGGTTTATTGTTATTTACATGTTCCTTCTGTACTCCTGAAATACAGTAAATGACAGAATCAATTTATTATTTTATTAGTCATATCTGTTACATTTATTAAATTATAATTTTCTATACATGCGGTGTAATTATGACTTGGTGTAACAAAAGCGGGGTCAGTCACCCGTAGAAAAACGGACTCCGGCTGCATTGCTGATCTTAATTGCATTAGTTTGACCCCACCCACCAATGCATATTAATAAAGCATGTTTAAAGTGATTTATTGACAGACGAAGTAGTAAAATCTGAAAAGCAAACCTATTGGTGTTCTCAACAAAGATAAAATTATATTTGACGTATGTACGTTCTCCACGCCAATGTGGAACACATTTCAGCAGTAGTGTTTCCAATAAGTGAATTTTATAATACCAGCTATATACATTCCATATATATATATATATATATATATATATATATATATGCAGATAATAGCTTTTCTGCATGAAAAATAAACTGACAAAAAGGCAACTAATTGAGTAATTGAGAGAAAAGTACCCTTAGAGCCTATAAGAATGGTCGAAAAAAAACTAACGCTAACTGGGAACAACAAAAATGTTTTTGAACTGCAACTCGCGTATTGTTAATACGGACATGCGATAGATGTGCTATATATTAATTTTCATAGTTTTACTGCAAAAATACTTATCAGTATGAGAACTGTTTTAATAATATTCTGCCTGCAGTTTAAAGTGTGTATCACGCCTAGATAATTACAAATAAGAGGATCGAAATTATAAAATAAGTAATAATGTAATTTCACAAGCACTAAAACTTAAAAAACATGGGTTTTTCAACTTTAGTGCGAATTACACCACAATACTTGAAGAATAAACTACATAGTTTACATTAGCACTTGAACAAAATAACCAAATATCGTTTTTAAACATTTGAATAACAAAAATACATTCGACATTTGAAACAAAATCAGCTGTTAACTCTAATAATCCAGATTCAGTACAAATCCAATCTCTATATGACAGAGCAAAAACCAACTGTTCTGACATCAATAAATTTAATGAAGAACAATCGTTTATGAAAAATGTGCTTTCTGCCAGTAAGTACCAAGAAAAATGTATTAATGAAGATTAAACAAAATCGAATACAAAACAATCGCTAACACTCAACACCAAGTAACACTAACTCCGAAAATAATCATATTACTACGACAACTGTACCATACATACAGGGTCTCTCAGAAAGACTAGAAAGAATAGGCAACAGATCTAATATTAAAACATCCTTTAAAACAGGAAATACCCTAAAATAAATTATAACAAAACAACACCAAAAAACACAGAACAAAATATACAAAAAATTGCACCTATAAAATTCCTTGTGAATGTGATAAATTCCATATTGGAGAAATATATGAACTAAAAATTACATTAAAAAAGTCCACACATAATTTCTAAATTCAACTATATTATTCAAAGAAGAAACGAAAACTAAAACATTCGATTCCGTAGAATTCAGTCGTTCCTGGATGCTGATAATCAAGGAAGAAATTACTAATGGTAATTTCCTAAACAACACAATATCGCGATAGTTCATATAGCTTTCCCTAGGATTTCCCTTTTGATTTTAATGGAATCCATGAATTAACAGAATTATTAGATCCCATTTTTGGCGAATATCTTATAACAAAGTCGCAAACAGGAGCTTCAATTTAATTCTGAAGATAAACTTTGAGATTCTTCCAATTTGAAAGGAACATTAGTCTTATATGGTCTTTAGAATTTTCTGTGTTACCCTGTACATCTTTAAATTAAATTATCTTAAATAGATCACACGTCACATAATAATAACAAAGATTTTCATTTAAAATATATTTTACAACTAAGCATTTTTTGTATAGTTTCTTTATTGCCATTGACAATATAGAGCATTTTCAAGAATTGTGGAGTTATCCCCATTAAGTGCATAAACATATAAAACACAAACTACACATATATTATACTTAAATTACTTATAAAACTTTTTCAAATCGTAACATCAATGTCTAAAACTCTTATGGTATATTTAACAGATTCATAGAATCTCTGGCGTCATAATAATGGAAAAATCTTGTAGTGTTTGTTTAAATGTAATTTATATTTATCTTAGGACATTCCTCCTTACTAATAGTATTCTGTATTACGATATACAAAGTTAAATCATCAAAATATTGGTCATATTCTTCTACCTCAAAATGTTAATAGGTTCCACCATTTAGATTTTCGTCATATAAAAATGGATTTATTTAATTATATATATATATATATATATATATATATATATATATATATATATATATAAAGATTTTTATAGTTTAGTAGCCTCAAGAGATCGTTTTTGCCGATGTTTTGACAAAATCCCATGTGCCTTCTTCAGGTCTCATTGCTTTGTTTGCGAGTCAAATTCGGTTAAACGACATTTATTGTCATGCAAATAGAGCCAATGACCGATTCCATGGGATATTAGTTAACCACTAAACGAATTAATACCTTTAAGACTTCTAAATGAAAATTCGATGACGAAAAGGTCAACTTAGAACTTGGAAAAAATAAAAATAAAGAGAGTTTACAAATCTAATTTCGATGTTTATATATCTTTGCAACAGTTCAAGAGTTGTTTTTACTCATTTCTAGAAAAGAATTGATTTTCTGAAATTTAATAAAAATTAAAAATAAATGTTTTAAGGTCTACAAAACCATCACACTATCCTCAATAATGGCATGCTTTTAAAAGGCATTAACATCAACAGATGTGTCTACATGAGTATCATCTTAAACCAACTAATTACACTATTGCTATATATCAGAATGGTCAATGTAGCTTAAGACTTAAGTTTCTGTAACCAGAGTCTTCCAAAAATAGCAACAAGTTACTTCATGAATGTCTATCAATAAGAAATGCAATTCTATGTTATTGGCTGTTAATGAATCGTCAGGGGGATTTGACAACTACAGGGTACATACAAGTATGACTTTTTATATCTTCTTGAAGTAACAAATTAGGAACTAAATAGGCAATTGGTCTAATGTTCTTAGTTTGTTACTTGTAAAATGTACCTTAAGCCTTATGCTGGAGTAGGTACCATTCCTCGGAAACAGCAGTAGAATGCGATTGGGAATAGTAATTTAGGCCACGGTTTCCTGGAAACGGTTCAAACAAGAAAATCGTGACGGACGGCGATAATTAGCAACAAAATGTTCCATAAGCGTTATTCCGATTATATTTAGTCTGGTAATTTTAGACACAGGTATGGATTTCACTACCAAAAGATCTGAGAATAGTACATAAAGCTATATTCAAACACAAAATTCGCATTAAAATTGGCCACTCGACTCATTGCACCAAGCAAAGACCGCTGCAAATACATTTTGCTATTAATCAAGTAAAACAGGACATTCCAGATATAGGAGTGAATACACTTAAAGAGGGTCTATACAAGAGTACTAAGAAAAAGTCTTGCATAGTTTTACTAGAGCCCGAACATAATTCTAAATCCTGGTTTACAACCGGAGTTGACTTGAGCAACAAAATCGAAATGAAATTTATGTTTAGAAAAGAGCTTTACATATTAAATTAAGCGATTTTGTATAGTATCATATCGTACTTAATGTCTTTTAGAACAGTATAAATAAATAAGTATTTAACTTGTCTGTTCACTAAAATTTCTTTATTGTACGAACTACCTGAATACGTGTTTATTTCTAATTCTATTTCTGTTCGAAAATACTAAGGTTTCTTCATAAATTAATTTAAGTTACTTGAGACAATTACACATAATTAAGGCAGAAATATGAAAATTATTTTAATCATCACATCGAAAGGATCTTAATGAACCATCTACACGAAACAACTCTAAAAATCGTTTCCTTCATCAAATTATATACAAATTCAGTAATTTTATAAAAATACACTGTTCAAGACATTCTCAGGAATCCTATAAAACGGTTAATTTCCAACTGAGAATAATAAAAGGGAATTTACTTTTTCACGAAAGTGTCGTGCGCATAATCGATACATTAAACTGGAGCAAAACACGAGTTCTGTTTCAGAAGTTACGGCAAACTTTTACATTCCGCTGGATAGCGGGCTTGAATGAAGTCAGAGGCCCATAAAAATGCGGTTTTCGAACAGGAAAAGCTTTAAGTGAAATGTTATTCTAACCGACACTCGGATTTGTTCTCCCTTCTCGATATTGTCCAATTTACTAAAAGACTTCTTTTGAGGAGAAGTAATAACAATAGGCATCTAATGAAATTTAGGAGTCACTTGTTTATTTTCATTAATTCAGATTAAAAAATTTCCATAAATTTCCCTTAACTTTTAGTACAACAAAGTTAAAAGCTAGAAATCAATTATTTTCACATTTAAGTATTCCCTTTTCATAAATATACAATTTTTTATCTGTTTTAATATGAATAATATTAAGAATTAATGTATTAAAGAAACAAAAACTTATTTCAAATAAATAATTATTTTTTAAATATATTAACCGACTTCAAAGTAGAACTAAAAAGTGGAAAATATAATACTATACAAAAAATAGCACATTTATTGTTATTAGGTAACTACACACAAAGTCAAGAAGGTAAACAATAAAATGTGTTCATTCTGTATAAATTAATTACCTACCTATCAAGTATATTTTCGAAGTTGGTGTGCTATTTATTATATAGTATAGCTTTCACTGTCTACTGTTCCCGCATTATTACGTTGGAATTAAGATATTTATAAAAATGTCAGATACTTCGATGGTCATTTCGAGATATTGAATTTTTCGGTACTTTTCTGAAAAACTACATGTAACAATTCATAGAAAAATATATGGACTATCTCGGGATCTTCCTTAAAAAATTAGAATTTAATAAACTATAGATGTCGGTAAAAAGTTTTCGAGAAATCGACCAATATATTGGGAATATTGGTCGATTTCCATGCAGGTATGTGTTCAATCACAAATTTCATCCCTTTACTAATAGAATTATTTTCTCAAATTTGTTAACAAAAATCTCGAATTGAACGAAAAAAGTGACACAAGATGATTAAGGTGTCAGACCACGCACGTGTTTTAATAACTATGCGGTATGATTTCAACATAAGTAGGCACACTGTATATTCAGATGCAATGAGAACCGCCTTTTTAGTCGATTAATTAACATTCATGTACATTTAATAATGTTTTCAATTAAGTTCATCTTAGAAATTGAAATATGATAATTAAATTCGCTTAATAATCTGAAAAACGTTATGTCTCAAATAGGGATGAAATGATTTCGATACTCTTAAATGTACCTTGTATCGTAAGAAAGTAGCGATTTGTTATTAAATTTTAAAGATCTCAGAAATTAACGAATTTAGATATAGGAATGCTCTCTAATAATGAAAGAACGTGAATATAAAATAAAATATAAGGAGATTCATTATAAAATAAGTGAGAATCTTGTGCTCGAATTTTGGCTGGCCCTAAATTCTATTGTTGGAAAAATATAGAAATAGCACTTCCTCATTAAACTGTACAATACCAAAATGTATGGCTGCAAAAAATTGTTGTATTCAGTTCACCACAAATTATGAAATACCTATTATGTACCAACTGACATTTTATATAGTGTGTCCCTTTAAAAAAAATTGTGTGTATGGTTAACAAATTAAAAAATATGCAGTTTCAAACTGATTCTATTTTTTTGTAGATAATTTTTTTTGCGGATCTTCCATAATCACTGGTATTTCGTACTGATGTAGCACAGTGGAAACAAGAACAAAGATTTGATCAATATATTTTATTAATTCAACTTAAAATTGTGAAGGCTGAACACGGCAGATAGAAAATATAAGGACAATCATTTAAAGGTCGACGGATGAGATGTATGGACAAGGCCAACTAAAATGACACGTGGTGTTATCCGAAAATCAACAGGTTTAATTCGATCCCAAAAAGCGTCTATTACCAATATCTACAATTCAGTAAACTTAAGCATTATTATTATTGCATGTTGCATTATGTAGATTACGACCACTAAAAATGTAAATGTATATTTACACAAGTAGAGATGAAAATGAGTCGTACAATTAGTAAAAGGTAATAACCATATATTTTTTTCTTATTATTTTACCCTAACACAATGAAAAAGGACGAATTGTGCCATTTTGTTAAAAAAATACCGCAAATGAATTTCAAATCTCTTCAGATATACTGAGTCATACTATCCATAACAAGTACTAATATTATATTATCATAATATATAATAGGCGATGATTGCTGTTTACCTCATATTATTCCCCAACATGAATAATAAAACTAATTATTGACAATTCTATTAATAGGTATGAAAAGGTGGTGTGGGTTGGTAAGTGACAAGCAAAACTACTCTTATGCACCTAATTTGATCAGCTGTCTACGACTGGAAGCTAACAATACAACTATAATCTTTTTATTTCCAACATTTTAACAGGCTGATGTAAATAGTGAATAAAGGCGAACGCAAATGGCAACATTGATGATATTGATTTACGGATATATCTAATCGTTTAGCAGGATTCTACGAGTGTAAAAAATCTCTGTGAGTGAATTCTCTTGGCCCATCGATATGGCATCTTTAGAGTGCACCTTAAGCATTACAGTAGCTAGCTTGTAGATGGTCAATATACTCTTTTACAGTAATCGTCAATTTAACATATTCAAAAAAACTGTGCTTTTTAATTTGGAAGAGACAAAACCGCCAGAAAAAGAAGGGGCATGATCTTGATACTTCCCAATCAATTCAGATAGCCAATTATTTGTCAATTATAGATGAGAGTCATACATATATATTTTGAAACCACCAAGGGAAGCTTTAATTGAACAGCTTCATTTCAAGTCTTTCCTGAAAAGAGAGACTTAATATGAACTGATTTATTCTCTGCACAAATTCTGCAACGATCTTCATAGTTTAAACATATTCAGATAAATGCCGCAGTTTAACATTATGGCATAAATTCTTATGTTCATTATAACAGTAATATGGAAGGAGTAATTACTGTACAGATGAGCAATCAAAACATTGAAAAATTCTCTTTTTTCAGTTTATTGGGAAGTGACTCACAACACCTGCACACTTCAACAACGTAAGATAATTGAGACCAAACTATTTATACTCTGCACAAAAAAAGTCAGAACCAATCTTATTGATAGTTTATACGTATCAATTCCATTAGTAAAATATTGATATTTTGTAAAAGTTCTAAATGGCTTCGTTATTAAATCCAATGTCACATGTTTCACATCAGAGAGACCATTTTCTTGCTCTCTAACGGAACAGGTAAACGATTATGTTGTCTTCACTTCTGTTAAGTAATTTATTTCAAAATTTGTAAATCCCTTTGGAAACCGATATACTCTACCAGAACTCCAAAGTTCAAGTTATTGACACTAAACTTAGAAGTGTTGTTACTCAGTTTTAGTATACAATTTTGTTAACTTTCTAACGCAAATATGCAGTTAAGTCGCAGGAATTTATATATTTTTTCAGATTTAGATCAGATTTCATTACTAAAATTCTATTATGTAATATATGTGCAATTCTAGTACAACTTCTATATATGTCTTAGGAGCTCCTGGTTAAAATAAAAATATAAGCATATCAATAACTAGAAATGTTATATGGCTAAGGTCATCTTGCCATTAATATCCACAAATCAAAACATTAGTCTTAGATGCCACGGAGTAATTTGAAAATTAATAGTTCACATCGCACAATGATATATATGTATAAGATAAAAATGCTCCCAGTTGAAAATTGACAGAACGAAACAACAAATTGCCTTTTAAGCGACACTATAGCAATTTTTAACTTGTAATGTATAGGATGGTATAATAGGCGAAGAAATAATTGGACCATTTGCTACTGAAGGCAACAAAAATGGTCCGGCATATTTAAATTCTCTTGAAAATCCTAGATGTCGGTCTTACATCTCGCGTCTTCAAATATTTAAATTCATTGGAAAACAGTGTTACACCTGAGTTGGTATGAGTATTTTCAAATCCAAGTTACCATTTTCAAGTTCCCCTTAATTTTCAAATTTCATTGTTTGAAATTTGCAGACAACAACAATACCTCAAACAAAATTTGTTTGCAACATGAGGAACTCCACTTCACTATACACGTGAGGTGAAGCAATCTATAAATTATAAGTTTCCTAGAAGATGAATGAATTGGTAGGCGTGGTTTTATCGAACGGCCCTCACGATCACCCGATATGAATCCTATCACTTAAAACATCCCTTTATCAAACAAAACCTACCAATATCCAGGCAAGATAGGATTACCGTGGAGATAACAAGAATGGAGTAGTTAGGCATGTTGCAAAGTTTCAAAAATCGTATTGCTCATTTTATTGAAGTAACAGACATTTTGAGCATCTGCTGTAACGGCCTATATTTTATGTTTTCTGACCTTCCATATTTGTTTATCACGTAAATGTGCACTTTCTTTCCACATGACACAAATATTTAAAGATTTGCCTTCAGTTATAGGTTTTCTGCGCCAAGCTTCTGAATACCTTTTACTGCACCAATACTAATATACTGACAGAAAACATCGTAACGGTTTTTCTGGTAGGATACGAATTATTAAATATTGTTCGAATTAAACTCAGTTTACTCAGTTATAGCCACCTAAATGAATTATTTTAACTTGGTCAAATATAATGCAATTTCAGCTACAACTCCGAAATTATCAAATTTAGGAATAGTGAGTACTACATGCAAATTATTCAGTTGGTTTTAAAGGTTTGCGAATGGAAAAAAAATTATACGGCTTACGATTTGAAATAACAAATTGTTTTCTGAAGGATACTTGTGGCATATTTTTCAATCTCTAAGTGTTTATTGGGAAATAACACCACACTTTAAAGGAAATCGCTGTATATTCCAAACGTTTCGGAGTCTAGATCAGACCCCGTTGTCAATGGCTAAGAAACTACGGATTAAAAAGGTACAATTCCAAGATGTAAATTTAAATATTTGACAATGTTTATTATTTGATTTTTGACGTAACTAAGAGAATTTTATTGGTAATATACAGGGTAGCATAGAAATTTCTAAAGATCATATAATCATAAAGTTCCTTTCAAATTGGAAGGTACGACTTTCTTATAAGATAGTGCATTCGCCAAAAATGCGACCAAAGAACTTTGTTGATTCAGTGATCCCATTAAAATCATAAGGGAAAACCTAGGAAAAAACCTTATGAACTATCCCGAATAAATTTATTAATAACGAGTTAAACAAAATGGAAAACCAAACCAAATAACACAACTCAAAATACAAAAAATTGCATTTATAAAATCCCGTGTGAATGTAATAAATTCTATATTGGAGAAACCTCTAGACCTCTGAATGTTCGAATAAACGAACACAAAAATTACATAAAAAAACGACAATTTGAAAAATCCAAAATTTGTGAACATGCTTGGGACCTTGGTCATAAAATACAGTTTCAAAATTCAGTTATATTACACAAAGAAGAACACAACACCAAAAGAAAACTAAAAGAATCTGCTTTAATTTTGTTAAATGAAAACGATTGTATCGCTACTACCTCCGTAGAATTGAGTCGTTCCTGGTTGTCGATGATTAAGGAAGAAATTGCTAATGGTCATGTCCTTGTGAACAATCCAATATCGGGATAGTTCATAAGGTTTTTCCTAGGTTTTCCCTTATGGTTTTAATGGGATCACTGAATCAACAAAGTTCTTTGGTAGCATTTTTGGCGAATGCACTATCTTATAAGAAAGTCGCACCTAGGAGCGCCACATAAAGCTCTGAAGATCTCCCTTTCAAATTCTTCCAATTTGAAAGGAACTTTATGATTATATGATCTTTAGAAATTTCTGTGCTACCCTGTACATTACAAATAAAATTCTCTTAGTTACGTCAAAAATCAAATAATAAACATTGTCAAATATTTAAATTTACATCTTGGAATTGTACCTTTTTAATCCGTAGTTTCTTAGCCATTGACAACGGGGTCTGATCTAGACCCCGAAACGTTTGGAATGTACAGTGATTTCCTTTAAAGTGTGGTGTGATTTCCCAATAAACACTTAGACATTGAAATAGCAAAGTTCGTTATATCTCCAGAAAAACGGAAGATATGACAACAATGTAAAAATTACCATAAGTTTGGTAGTTTTACAAACTCTAACCAGTTCTGAGTTAATCGAGGGGTCCCATACATGAAAATTCACCCTGTATATTTGACACAATGAGAATAGACAGTTAATTGAGTTTATGGTCAATCATATTAATAAGAATGTAGATTGAAAACTTTTTGTTTTTTAAGTCATTCAGCAAAGAACAATTACATTAAAACAATTATATTCTTACGTATAATGCTCGGTGTAGAAATAGCAAACATTTGAAGTTCTGCAATTGTACAGTTCCTTTCCTACTTACCTTTCCTGTACACATCTATGAATATTATGAACAATCATGTTCACATCGGTACTTTTATTCTTACATAACGCTTTTGAGTAAAACTAATTAATTCATTACAAATATAATTTTAATTACTGCAAAGTTGATTACTGTAGATTCCTATCTTTGCATTTAATGGAAAAAATAAGAACTTTCTTTCATTATCCAAATAGAAAAAATCATTAGTATACGGAAAGGTAACGATTATTAATATGATTATAGGCCGCGAATTCCGTTAAGTCAATTAATTAAATTAGTTTCGATAACTATTCAGTAATTCAAATTGATTTTTTTTCTGAAAGGCATTAACAGTATTTAGAATTTAAAAATGAAACCATTAATAAATGACACTGGTGGTATGAATATGCTAATTCGCATTGTTCTTTTGGTGATTCATTAATAGAAATTGAGTATAATATTTTTGTCGTTAATTTATTAAGAAGTAACAAAACCTCAACAGTTGTGACTCATGTTTATTTGAGTAAAACTTTGTGATTGTTAATGACGGAATAAGTAATTTACACAATTAGAACAAATTGTTGGGTCAGGCACTCCATGGATTAATTACATTAATATTGTATCCAGAAGTGTTAAATTATTCAGAGTAAAGTTGATTTTATCGACAGCATAAAGTTTTGTGCATTTTTTCGAAGTGAACAAAATGGATGATTAATCAGCATGTTCGTTATTATTTGATGAGATTTACTTCGTGATTTCTGATAATTCATTTTCTTTAGGGCAGGTGTTTAGACACAATACATACCTACATTATACGATATCAAATTTAAAACTAACTATTATTGTGCAAAACAATTAAAATCATGGAATACTGATGATGGATCACCATCGAATTTTATCATTCAAAGTCCTTAAATATATAAATTTCGAGGAAGTCAATCAAACTACTATTATATTTATTGTTTAAACGTAAAATTTATATATGTTCTTTCGGGATTTTCTCTCCTCACCTTAACAGAGAAATATTTCAATTTGTATCTGAATTAAAGAACAAGAGAAAATTCCACATACATATTTGAAATTTGAACAAGCAGTTTTCCTGAGCAATTGCTGTTCATAGACAATGCCATTCTGAGTTTTTAAAAATAACCGTCTAGAGGGCATTGTTTCCTTTTTAATTCAAAATTTTTAACCAGCATTTCAATGATGGTTATTAAAAATATATAGCATTAAAAATTAAAAAGACAATACTTTTTTTAACTGACAATTTTAAGACTTATTTTTTAATAATTCAATTATTATTTTTTTATAGATTATATTAAATGAAATTTAAAATGCATGTCTTTAAATCTTTGTTTATTAATATTTGACCACTGTGCATAAAGTCACAATTGGTAGTTTCTTCCTTAGTGGTTAAAACAAACAAGATTTTGCGCACATTTTTAAGGTTTTACGAACTCGTTATTATTAGAAAGAACTTTCGCAAAATTATAACAAAAACTAACAACGTTTTAAGTTTAATTGCACACAACCCCTTTACATCATTTCTACGACGCTTTGTTTTCTGGCAATTTCAGAAAACCTCCTTCTTAAATTTTATTGTTTGAATAAACAAAGAAAAGAAGAATTATTTTTTTAATAATGATAACAATCTTTTCTGTCATTACAGTCATTACATTTACACATATTTTCAAATATATTCACTGGACTGTAATAACGAAATACTACTGCATTTCTGATGAAGACATAAGTGACAAAAATTAAAAAAACAGAACCGACGTCAAAATTTAACTATAAACTTGAACATAGTCAACTTAAAATAGCACAAAATAAGCACTTATATAAGTAGATGTAAGATATAATGCATACAATAAAACTTGCGTCAAGGACAAACCAAAGTTCGAACAAAATTAATCAGTTAGTAGGACTATCTTAATTAGAACACTGTTTAAATCATCCAAGTTAGTTTGTAGTTTTCAAAAAATCAATTAAGATATAAAAAAGGGACAGACGGGTGTATTAAAGTAAATATTTTTTTTTTAAATTTGGTAAAAATGGATGTGCTACATAATACAAAAGTTCACTGGAATGCTAATGAATAACTTCAACTAAGGTATAGCCCCTCCTGATTTGTTAAAAAGATTTGATCAATGGAAAAAGGTTCGTATTCCTAAACCAAGGTTTAGCACACTATTTAACTAAAAGGGTAGAACTAATAAAGTGGACTAAAATATAACCAAAAGATTGAGACGATTCAAAATTCGAGGGTGTTCTACTCAGACATAAGCAGCTATACAGCGTTGGTATTTTGTCATTTTGCTAAAAGTACTTATTGGGTGTAGGGTAATGAGCAAACTATATCTAATGAAGTTAATAAAATCGGAAACCGATTATAATACTACCGTGAATATCTGAATGTGGGCTTTTATAACATGAATAAATATGAGAGTTATCAATTAGCAACAACTCAGCGGTGGCGAACAGGACTGGATGGCAAGGAAGCAATGCTTATAGGCTTTTTTTAACTCGGTAATTGTAAGTTATAGATTTTTGAAAATGGATTAGTAGACAACTACTTTATTCATTCCATTTCGACATCCAAATATTAAGAATAAAGAGTAAGAGGTCAAATTTTCTTTAAGATCATTCAGTCTGTATTTAATCGAAGACTACAGAACATTTAAACTCTTATGCAAAAAAATAAATAAATTTCAAGAACCGGAAATGTTGCAGACGTGACTAGTCTATTCACAAATATTTAATCGCGAGGGGAGAGTAAAAGGTCAAATATTTTGGTAAAATTCAGTATGTTTTTAGTGGAAGGTAATAAGATGTTCAATTCTTATCTCAAAAAAACACATACATTTCAGGAACCGGAAATGATGCAAACTTGACTGGCCATTGTGGAAATATATAATTTGTAAGGGGATAATAAGAGGTCAAATATTTTAGGGAACATTAAGTATATATTTAATCGAAGATGAAAAAGATGTTCAAATTCTTATCCCCAAAAGCACATACATTTCAATAACCGGAAATGTTGCAGACGTGACTAGTCTTTTTACAAATATTTAATTCGCGAAGGGGGAGTAAAAGGTCAAATATTTTGGAAACATTCAGTATATCTTTAATGGAAGGTGAAAATATGCTCAAATTCTTATCTCAAAAAAACACATAAATTTCAAGAACTGGAAATGATGCAGACGTGACTGACAATTGTGGAAATATTTAACTGGTAAGGGGTGAGTAAGAGGTCAAATATTGCGTATGTATTTAAGGGAAGATGGGAAAAATATGTTCAGATTCTTATCACAAAAAATCACTTACATTTCAAAATGATCAGAAGTCTTAATATCAAATATTAAGAGTATAAGAGTCTAGGTATAATGTAACAAATATCATCTGTTATTCTACTTTATTGTATCATTAGATTTGTCTAACAGTGCTAAATAATAACAAATGTAAGTTATTTAGAACTATAACAGTATATTCGCTCAAAATTATAACTGGCGACCAGAGATTTTCTTCATTTATATATATTTGTATCATACTACAATGCTATAATGATGAAACCCAGTATTATGCTATGGATACCACCATAAAAATTAAAAACTGGCTAAAACGTTTGAAGAATTTCAAGGATTAATATTTAGCTGTGTACACAAAATTAAATCAAAAAGAAATAAATATATTCGGGTTTGTGCTAGGCATTTAAAAAAACTAATATTAATAATAAATACCGTTAAATAAGACCAAATAAATGAATCGAAAAACAAGATAACTCGTAACGAAATTGCGAAATTAATTAAAAATATATAAAAATGGAAATGAATAAGTATAAAAATGTGACATCGAGAAACTAACAAAATGCAAAACTCAGTTGTCAACAGTAGAATTGTAGAAATAACAGGAATCTCCTCACATTACACGAGAGAACATAACTAGCAATGCAGATGGTATTGCCACTTAAAGAGAATGACTATAAACACCATGCCGTAACAAATTTTATTGTAGAACATTTAGTTGAAGTAACTTAAAGTTTTTTGGCTGTTAAAAAGCTACATTTCCATCTAAACTTTACAGTATGTATAATTCAGAGAACAATTACCCATGTTTACCCATCAACTGCGAAGCCAAGAAAATTTTAAAATCACTACAATTTCTCTAACGCATACATTCATTTGCTTTCAAAATGGAATTATTGTAAATTAATAAGTATGCATTGAGAATTTTGTTAATTCTTGGTGTAAAAATATAACATTTTGTATAACTGTAGCTTTATGGTTGTTTTCTATTGCTTCCGAACGTTTCATCTGCAACTGCGCCCAGACATCTTCTACGGTGCAGGTGTAATTGCGGAAGAAACGTTTGGAAGAAATTCCACTAGAAAACGGTAAAACAGCTCGGAAAACTACAGTGAATCTATTAACACCGCCCCTGAATGCCTACATACTTTGGTAACATATTTGCGAACATTTTTTTATTAGTCATTTTAATAACAATTATATATATGTACTGTGAAGTATTGGTAGGTGTGAGTCCGTTTATAAATTTTCTGGAAGTATTAAGTCCCAAAACTCACAAATCTTTAAAATGGTATTATTCTCAAAAAAGTTTTTGTTGTTGACAAAAACTTACTAGTTTGAGGATTGTAAGTACCCCATCTTCAGAGTAACGATATATATATATACAAAATGTATAACTACATATCAATTATCCAAATTATTTTTATTCTAACTATAGATTGAAAATTTATCTCATTCAATGGCCAAACAAAGTCGAAGGATCGCTCCCTGGCACTAAGTATTCTAAGATTATTGATTATTCAAATTTCAGGTTCACATTGATTTGTGATAATTGTTAACTTCTAATTGAAAACTTTTACAAATATTTGGCACAATAGCTGAGGAAGTAGGTGCAGACCGTGCAAACTATCAGCAAAAAAGCCAGCAGCTAAAAAAACGGCCGCTAGCAAACCCGCTGCACCAGGAAGAAAAAACAGCCGGCAAGTCGAGTTTTTGTTGTCCTAAGGTAAACCGCTAAAAAGAAACCTGCTTATAGGAAAAGTGCCTGCTACAGCGGTAGTTGTGATTCTTCAGACTCCTATCATTCCTATGATTCATCTGATTCGTATGATTCCACGAGCAGTGATGACTGTTGCCAAACAAGACCATCATGCGGCCGTTGTAGACGTTAGGCGTAGGATTTGGGTTATATATCTGAAGATGGGGTACTTATAACCCTGAAACTAGTAGGTAAGTTTTTGTTAACAACAAAAATATTTTTTGAGAATGTATCAATGTTTACTATATGACTATTTTATCAATTTGCCATACACATTCATTCACTTGACAATCTTTTTTACACACGTTTATGTACTTTGTATTTCTTTAATGTAATTTCTGAGCGGACATGTCTAGCCCGTAGTTATTTATAAAGTTTGTGAATGTGTTTTGTAAAGATTTTGTTTCGCTATACATATCAAAAATCCAATTACGTCAAATCTGGAAGTTGTGGCATAAGAATGCTTTGCAGATGTCGATATAATTACCCTATTTATAGTAATAGTAGCTTCACCACTAAATTAGATGCCATTAGAAAAATCACATCATTTAGAGCTTATCCTTGTAGCCAGTACCAGAACTCCAATCATCGTTCTTTACGTCTCAGTTCTAACTTATGCCAAATTTGGCAATTAAAAGTATTTTTTACCCCAAGTTTAAACCACAAAGGGTTGTCTAAAAATTCCACGAAAAGCACTTTGTCTGGTTCTATGCAAACTTTTTGAAACCTAACCTCTCATTGAATTTTTTTTAATTCGTTGTACAGAGCTTCGAGTGACTGGTTGTCTTGTAGCTTCTATTAGAGAACGCCAATTAATGCCAGCAAGACACGCAATTTCTATTTAGTTCCTAAAACATGTCACTTTTGACAACTAATTGTTTTTTATTTCCTGAACAAGCTGTTTTTCCAATAACATGATGTAACTGATATTAATAGGTATTTTTAATTTGGCCAAAATTTCTTATTACTTGAATATTTTAATGAAATTAGGAATAGTCCCATTCAGGACTGCGTTCAATTAAGAAACTGTATCTATCTAGCATGAACAATCTGGATTTAACATTTTTTACAAATTTGGGTACTCCTAAAAACTGGCGTTCGCTCAAATATTGTTTTGGTATTGAAAATTAAAGTTTTCTTTTTCACGAAGTTCTATATTGCCCATTGTGTACGGTGGTAAATCCTTTGACCAAAATAGATTTTTCCAAAAAAATTGTCAATAGGCGTTCGCACAATAATGTGAAGTAGATCATACTGTACATATGTACATGATCTTCATCACCGTCATCATATATTATCACTTTTTTATCAACTCTTTTTTGAGTGTTTGCCAGTTTGACAAAAAATGGCAATCGATTTGATCGAACTTTCCGATGAACTAGAGGTTGAAACTTTAAATAAAGCTGAAGACTAAATAAGAAAATCAAAAAGAGAGTATTAAATTCTTTTTGTAAAGTATCATTTAACCTGAACCCTCTTTCGCGTAACTCTATTCTAGCAATTACCTATTTGATTACGAATTCTCTCAAATATATATTTTGTAAGCTGTGTCAAAAAAAATGTCATTTTGAATTCGATTTCAGAATACATGTTTATAATAACTTTAGTGATAATTTTACAAACCATGTAAGGCGAAAACCAAAATTCTCTTCTACTTGTTGGAATGGAGTGCATATATTCAATTATTGTGTAATACATTTGAAGAAGCCATGGGGACGAAAATCTCCACCTTCCCAGCCCAAATGATTATGTTTGTTTTAAACAGTATATGATAATAATCCGGTTTATTAATACTTTACAGAATTCGTTTCTAAAGAATGTTCTGAGCATCTAATCATTCCAAATACAGACTAATTAAATACTTATCTAACATCATAGCACCACGCTAATAAAAACGGCAGTATGATTGTCGTAACCTCCAAGCAAAAGAATTTTCGTGGGCTCTGATATAAGTAATATTGATACGAAATGTAGTTCCACAAGCGAATCCTTCTTTGTTTATATAAAGGCGGCAAAAACTCCGGGCTAAGAAATCGCCCTATATATGAAACAGTTAATTCTCCAACTAGTGTTTTAGATATACTGCTCTCTAGCGTTTATCTAAGTAAGAAATTATTAGGAATATTTGCAACATTTTTACTGTCGGGGTTAAGAACTACTTATTAAAAGTATTATGTTATGTGGAAACCATGGGCTAGCAAGAAGACGGGGACAAAGAATAAAAAAGGGAGTAACTATAATATAAGCAATCTTCTAGACGGATTATTTTTGTTACGAAAAGAGTAGTTAAGAAATATTATTGATGTAGATTACAACTTTTTTTCAATATGTAATTAAATTTGGGTACGGGCAAAAGAATAAACTTCAGAAGTTGACGTTTATTAATTTCAGAAAATCAGGTTTTATGTAGAAACTCTTATACTACGAACGTCATTAAAACTAAATATATTTTGCATCGTTATAAGAGACTCCAGTCATCTAGTATATATATATATATATATATATATATATATATATATATATGTGAAATAAACAGGAATGTATTCTGATAGTTAACATGCAACATACATTTCACCGAATTTCCAGAACATTAATCAACTACATAATGTATCTTGAATATTTGAGAATACTCAATAAATAAATAGATAAAACTTCATTACTACATATGCTGCAGAAAATCGGTTACCACTGGTATAACTTGTTAAGTAAAATTTATTATGTTCAAAGTAGTTACAAAAATTATAATGTATGCAAATTTTCAACTCATACTGATTTTATCTATTAAAATAGCAGCAGAAGCGACAATAGCAGAAAGTAACTGTAACTTTTGCGTTTTTTAGCTGTCTGTATTTATCAACTTCGTGTCTGTTCACAGATAATTAATTCATTTGTTAAAGACCGCTTTAAACAAAATGTTCAACTATTAATTACTTTGGAAATCTTAACTTACATCAACAGATACATCAATAAAAATTATTATTACATAGAGCAAAGTAAGCTATCGTCAATTAGAGTAGGTTCCAATTTGTGAAAACATCAAATAAGAGTCGCAATGTAACAAATTGTTCTGTATTACTTATGTTATGCTAATATGAAAACTTTTAAATAGCGGCTTGGCTTCAGCCTCTTGAGGAACATCACTAAAAGATTTTTGATATATATCAATGATTCCCAATGAACTTCTAATAAATTTTCAGTACAGTTTGAAATTGTGAGTAAGAGTTTTTTAAAAAGACAATCTGAAAGTGATTTTTACGGGAGCTTAAAAAAGTTTAATTAATACATACCAGAATTTATAAAATATCTGGAAGAGCAACTGTATTCAAAATTAATAGCCGTCGCGAACTTGAAACTTACAAATTAAAAAATCTGTCATTCAGTGTCACGCTTTTATTAAACTGTTTATCTAACAATAAACTAAATTGTCCATAATTAGCAACAATCGCACAACATCTATTAAATTCTCGTTCACCGAGTGTTCCCAATAACTGTCACTTTATGAGTTTCAAGAAGCACGTGCTCCTCACTTGGTATAGAAACGCGCGAATCATTTGAAGCATGTGGCAAGAGAGTCGCGCCTGGCGCTGTCTATCGGTCGTCGTGAAGTCAAGTAGGCGACTGACATGAACACAAAACAAGTGAGTCTCACGATATCGCGCCACAGCCAACTTAACCGCCCTACCGTCGTCGGCGGGGTATCCCCCATGAGTCGAACCCCAATCTAGAGTGCGGGGTGCACGCATGAGCAAGGATTGTAATTAGATTCGTAATGTCCAGTTTCGTATTTTAGGAAGATGGGGTGAGAGGAAATGCAGGGACGGATCCAATGAGAAATTGTGAAAATAATGAGATGTTTCATTAATAATCATTGGTATGAATCATCGGTGAGCTTTGTAAGCAATTGTGTAATATTCATCGGGGACTTTAGAAAACGCTTGAAATTCTTCTATGTCATGAAGGGCGTGATTATTTCTATATTTTGCCCAAAAAAATTTTCATATTTTTACAGAATTATTCTGTACTATTCTTATAAGTATAAAATATTAATCAGGTTACTGATGTGCTTTAGTTTCTTTTAATAATAATTAATTATTGAAGAAACAATTTGATTTTTTTATGGTAATCAAGTCGCTTAACTTTTGCTTCTTCTGTTTTTACAATAACGAAGATGAAAATGTTCTAAAATAAATTTTTGTAAAATATATTCATATATTTTACCTCGGTATGATAAAAACATGAAACTAAATCAATTCTAAAATCAAAACTAACAAACAAAATGATTTGTTGGCAAGGATTTGAAATTATTTGGATTTGAAACACTACTCAAGAAATATTATTGAGTCACTTCTGTTCTTATTAATTAAAAACCATAAAAGTATTGATATTTTAAGTCAAAATCTCAAAGTTCAATATAAGTATAATCACTTCTGAGAAAAAATAAAATAAATATCACCATTTTGATATGACTTTGTTATTACCTAATTGTAATGCCTAATTTTATTTTAATTAAAAAATAAGTGAATAGTTTTACATATTTGAACACTTTTTTAGATTTAAAAAGCAAATTATTTGTTGTCATTGAATATGGGTTTGTTAATAAAGTTTTTTACTTACTTTACTTTACAATATACGAAGATGCTCCTTGTACATATTTTCCATGTACTTCTTTACATACTATGCGCTTTAAAACTAAGAATCTCATTGAATTATAGACTTTGTGTGTTGGCTTGAAGAAAAGACCACAAAGCAGAGAACCATTTGATGCTATAATGAACAGAAAAAAAATAGCATAAAGAACTGGAAGTATGCAAAGAAAAAAGGTGCAGTCTCAGATTCCTAGTGAAAGATCACAAAGGAGAAAAAGTCCCTAAAAAACAATCACCATTTAGTAGTATAATGAACAGATAAAAAATATCGCAATCATTATGGATATATGTACATGTATACCTACTGGAAAAATACAAACAATAGTGGAAATTGCTCATACTTAAAATATAAACAAACGGCTAGAAAAACATAATGCAATACCACCTAAAGGTTAGTTGTAAATTTATAGCAAGGGAAAACCGTTTGGTTTACTTGTCGTATTACTTTGTTCGATATTGAATAGAATCTACCTATATCTTTCTCAAATATGCACAAAGATTTTTTATAAAAGTTGTTAATACATATTGTGATCCTTGACCAGAAAAGTCCAATATAACATGTCGAGCTTTACGCATTCTAATTTCACATGAGTGAAAATACATCTATTTGTCGTACCTATGTTAAGAAACCCTGCTAATTCTGTTAAGAAGCAACATCGTAATGGAGTACATGATACAAGAATTGGAAAATACATTCACAGCATTACCTGCAAAAAGAATGATGACTTATTATTACAAAGGCGTTATCAGAAGTATTCTAAAACTATCGCTCTAATCATCCAGAACAATAAGTTAAGTAATATAATCATTAAATTCTTCAATAATACGAGTATTAGGTGAGTATGTTATCAATCGATTTCAAGAAAGGAGGAGTTTCACAATGTATATACATATTTTACTTGTGTTCACTATCCAAAAATGGCTTTATTGATTTGGATAATTTAAAAAACTTAGAATAAATTGGATATTTAAGTGCATTAGACTGAATGTATTATTTATTTATTTGCTGGAATTAGGTTTGATATCCTTAAATTCCTATTATTTTCATTCCTTCCTGTACTATATGTTGGAAAAAAACACATACTTCCTCGTTGAATGGGTCAACGAGACTTTCGCATCGTCTCTCATGCCGAACAGTTCGAAATATAATATTTAGGGTCCGTGACATATGTGCACATTTTATGGACGGAACTACATACTGGATCTACATATAGTATTTGCATACACCCTTTTACCTTTCTGGTAAGTCTGCCTAATTTATCTTAATATTTGTAAATTGTACCGTTACATATTTATACACTGGAAACATTCTATGCAATATAAGATTTTAACTTCTCCCAAATAGTATAACTTGAATCAACACCTTTTATAAATTACAGTCCACTTAAATACATATGCAAAAATGGCGCTATATGCAACATTTTTTTGGCCTAAAATTACGGATCTATACCCACCTAGCATAAAAACTGGCTTTCGGTCAAATCTGTGGTAAGGTGTTGTTTTGGTATTTAAAACAAAGTTTTAAAAGTCAAAATTGACCTTTTCATCTAATATCAGAACTCATAGTGCTGCAATCCAACTACTTTAGTTCAGGATAGCTCTAATGTCTCATCTGATTTTCAGCCACATAACGAAACTCATCTATTTCATAGGACAGTCATTCACGAATTAAATACGGTGTTCATGAGATTCATTTGTTAAATTATTAGATTCATTTATTAATGCGTAACATTGAAAATCGATGGTGTCAGGGAATTGTCATTAACCACTCTTCTAATTTTCCTAAGCTTTTTATTTTTTTCATCTCCATTTCAACGAGCCCTAGTGTCCCCATTCGCAAAGCATCCTTAGTAGGTCGTCCCACCACTAAAATGAATTTAAAAAAATACAATTAAAAAGTGGCTAAAAAAAGTAAATTAACAAAAAAGTATAGTATAATATTTTTCTACAACATTAATTAATACTTATTTTGAAGTCAGAAGTGAAAATATAACCACAGCATAATGTCGATTTGAACTTTTTATTTAGTGAGGGACATAAGCCAACGTTTTCATTAAAAGGAATAATTAAATTTAAAATATGTTGCTGATAGATAGCGATAGGAAAGTCTTTGATTGAATACTCCCTACTGAACAGCTTGTCAGCATAGAAGTCTTAAAGTTAGGACTATTTTAGAAACATATTGCTTTATCTGTTAAGTTACTATACTTGTATGATGCTTACATTTCTTAAATATCATTTTGTTGTCTACACAACAATTTGTTTTTGTAAATACCTTGTACAAGTGGGCACCAGTTTTTGATTGTTTCTACAGTTCTTGATAAAGGGTGACATCGGCTGTTTCAGCCCACATACCTAGTAGTAGGTAATTTCTCTGTTTCGTTCATGCTTTCTATCATGCTTTTTTCATTTTTTTTAGTTGCAATAAATTTTGTGCCACAAATAGGACATATCGTAGACCATTCCCTTTCTTGCTCTTTTGTATTACATTGTATGAGCGTTATAACATAATTCAATTTGTTTATGTCTACTAATTACATAATATCCGTTACACCTTTCTATGGAAATTATTGTCGAACTACTGTTTATCTGAGATATGTTTCATAAGTAGTAAAAATGTTAACAGAATTGTGAAATAGATGTAAACAACACATCAAGTCAAATTAGGTCAACAGAAAAACGCTTCTTATTACAACCAGAAGCTTTCTGCCATAATTTACACCTTTCCTCTGATTCATAAAGTTTTTTTTATATTAGAGCAGAGTTTTTTGCTTTTGTTCACACAATAGCTCTTGTTAATGGAAGAACTCGATTTTACGTAAAATACACACAGAGTTTAAATTTTCCGAGTTTTCAGTTGAAATTTTACATTGTTTTACAGACTTTTGCGAATAAATGCCACAACTGATTAGAAACTTTGTATATTTTAGAATACCAAACGTTTCCACTGTACTACTGCACTACTAATGAATGATATATGAAAAGGGATATAACAGGATCAGTGTCAATTTCAAGCCTTAAGAGAAAATAGAATTCACATAAACTGAAAATGAATTACTTAAAATTTTGTTTATATTTGATTTGGTTCTAGATCTTCGCTTTAGTTGTGTGTGATCTGACTGTTTATTTAGTCACCGTTTGTTTATTCATTTTTGTCACATTTGACAATTTTTTATCTTATACAGCCAACTAATTCAAAATTCAATACATTTTTTTAAAATTTAATATAACAATACTGATGACATTGTGATGAACTGCTCAATACATTTAAAAAACCTTGAATAATGGATTTTAAAAAGAAAAAGAATTTCTAATTCTGGCGCATTCACCAGATCTGTTTATATTCATTTTTGAAATGGGTGAAAAATTGCGGACATTTTTATAGTAGACTCATTTCATGTAATTGTTATTAAAGGACTTCCAAAAAGGAGAAGGTTATCAATTCGACGGCACATTTTTTATGTATGCTCAATGATTATTCAAAAAAAGGCTTGGACAATTTTGATGATTAAACGGCATTGCATTAAGGAATACAGCAAGGTACCATATTATTTTCTATAACGTGAGATTTACGGTTTTCCAGAAAATCAGAAAAAACAGTAATTAAGGGACTACACTTCAGTGAATTTCAATGAATCTACACTGTCTTCTCTAAAACGCCTCAAACAATTTTAAATTGTATTCTACAAATAGTTGTTCTAGCTTAATTCCGTATAATTTTCTATAAGGTAAAATATACAGTTTTTCCGAAAATGTCAAATTTTCATCATAAATATCATACAGGGTGTTTGTAACGGTTTTAATGTTACGGGGCTTAACGTCGAGAGAAATGTATCGAAAAGAGAAATTATGTGAGCGATCTTTTCTTTACTGTATACGGTGCTAGGTGTGTGTATACGTGAATGGAAGTTCAAGCAGCAAGAAGTGTGAGCAATTGAAATATACAAGGAAGTAAAATTACAGTTATATATGTGGGTTTAAAAAATCTTACAGGTAAAAGTGATATTGGGTAGTACATAAGCAGTAGCATAGTAGGATGGTTGAGAATAGAATTAAAGATACACAGGGTGGTTCAAAAAATATTGTATTGGGTGGGACATAAGTAGTTGCGTATACTAGTGAAGTAAAGCTATAATTATACAAAGTGAACCAAAAAAGTTAAAAAAAATTGTTAACTAACATATTCAGCAAGGATATTTGAGTTATTATTATAGTTGTACAAGATGGATGGAGAGAGAGAGGAGAGAGAGCGAAAGAGAAAGAGAGAGAGAATAAGAAAATAGTGATTAAATGCAGCCGGTTTCTAAACGGTTTTTATTTAGAGCCAGTTAAAGTCGGTTCTTTTTTACATATAAAGTATCTTCAAAACATGTTCGTGCAACATATCCAGTGCAATATTTCATAGCTGAAAACTTACAGGTGCTCATAAAAATTGAATTTCGTGCAACAGCAAATCCCAGCTTGACCTAGAACCTAAAATACACTTCTTTTATAGGTTAATTTCAGTGCACAAGGTGCCACTGTTCACCTTCATTTCCGTACATAAATTTAATTGTACTGTCAAAACATTATTGAAATACTTTATTAATAGACAAGCACTTACTACTTACCAACTAACTACTACTATGCCGCCAATAATAATTATTTTCTGATATTTAAATTTGGAGATTTGTCTAGAAAATGTATGTGTTGCACCAGCTTTTCACAATCCAATTAAATACTGTCCACATAACCCTTTCTTACAATTATGGATGTTACTTTCGTTCTCTACACCCCATTATTTGTCTGAGATTATCTGAAATTCTGTTAGTCATGAATCGGGTAGTTGGTACTACAAAAATATGCATTTTTTGACAATATTTACTACCGTGATGTCGTCTGTTATTTCCTGGCAATATAAGTATATTAGTCTTATTTTAGTAGCTGGTATATAAATGTCTTGAATGCGAAATTACTATTAAAGAATGCACAGCTTCACTAGAAGTTAGTAATACAGGTGGTGCAGATGAAAAATGTGTGCAACTAGATAGCAGTCCAACGTGGACCAGAACAGAAAACGGGGGAGGATTTTCATAGCATCCCTACAACTACAAAATTATTGCAGGGTAATTAGCCTAAAATCTTTGGTTGTCCAGGTAATGTACAGAACAAAGATCTCTCTGTTCATCTCTACGCCGATCGTAGGCCTGACCAACTCAAGAGCGAAAAGATCAAGCAAGGACTGGGACTAACTCAACAAATTTTTCATTAGTGTGAGCCTAACTAAATTGATAACTATAGATTTAGTAGAATTACCCTAATGAAACTAATTAGTACAACATAGCAAAGGGTAGAAAATGCTTTTGATAAAGTAGCTGTGAATAGTGCTAATGAGGATACTTTCCGTATAGACTGATTATACTTAACTATAAAATCTGAATTACAATTGTCATGTCAACGCCTTAAAGCCAACCAACACAAATGTTATTTGTAATAAAATACTCATCTTTCATAGGAGATTTACTTTCGGAATTTTGACAAGAATACCTTAGAAACTTTAAGAATTGTTCCATAGGATAAATACAACATTTTTTATCAATTTATCAATTCAATCAATTCATTGAAGACAATCAATAATGTTAATTAATAACAAATTTTTGATTTCACTAATTGTAAAACAAGTAAATCCAGTTGTTAAAATACTAAAACCTACTACCTACCTTGTCACATACTTCAACATAAATATAAATATTTGAGGATGAACTTGAATTTGAGCATTGTTAAAACAGACATTTTCCCTGGGTTTTAGTGAACAAAATATGAAAACATTTTTGAACACCTTAGTTTTCCCAAATTGTAAAGAAATAGAGTGCATTCAAGTTTTAAAGAAGTGATATGACCGTTACTTTTAATTATCCATTTACAAACATTGTGCTCCAGTTCTAATCACAATAGATTTACTTGATCTCAAACAAATTATATTTTTCTCTTAAGTAGTAAAACAAGATTATTGAAATAAACCATGCCAACTGCAAATATTTGTTCTTTGCAGCCATTTTTTTTTAAATTATATTAATGTCAAGCAATCAAAACAAAACCTTCGTGAGATATAAAGCGGCTGACAAGTATAAAACCTAATAAATTGCCCTTATTCTAATCCTGTAAGGAGAGAGAGACAATAGTGGAGTAAAGAGAGATACTCAGGCAACTCTGCTACTGTTAAGACTTGATAGTTAATCCTCCCTAAATGTTTGGACTATAATGATTGCGATATTTTAGCAAAGAGTTGGGTCGAAAGTTTGGTTGTTTTGGTTATATTGAGGGCAAGTGTGGTGGAAAGAAAGGACAACATTCGAAATTAACAACTGAATATCCAGGAAAATCTTGAACGTGGAACATTCGCTCCTGAAAATTATATGTATAGCTAATAATGTGGTAGTTTTCGCAACTTTGAATGGAATGTAGATTAATTCCTGAAATATATAGGTCATTTTAATTCTCAAAATATCTCCCTTAAACAACCTGCTAATCAGAGACATTTAACAAGTCTGAATCTTTAGAAAAAATTGTTTTGTTTCAAGTTTTGCAGTAGCTTCAACTCAGTACGCAAACTTATTAAGCAACTTGTCTATAATTTTATATGGAAGAAACATGCTTGTGTTTTCGACCAAGCGCGACTGTCCTTAAGTGCACTCGTGCGCTGAACCACCAAATATAATAAGTTATTAATAGGTTTAAAAATCAACAAAAAATATTTAATAAATATCAGTTTAATACCAACAAATTTATCAAAAAAAAAACAATTTACTCTAATCGAAAAATATTAAAGCTTATTATATTCGCTGTAAAGAATATTTCACCGTGCACTTCGGCTAGCGCACGGTGAAACTTACACAGCTTTTATGGGATACAATATAACACGCTTAAAGCGTGAGATAGAAGATAGTTAATGCAAACTATATAGAGTAATTGGCTGATTCTCGTACACCGCACGGAGACACCGAGCTGATATTGACCGAAGAGGTATATACTTCAATATTTCAAATTTTTGTTTACGTGATTTAATTAGTGGCTGCTTTGTTTTGTACTAATAGTCTATGAAAGGATATTTAAAACACAGAGTCGGACATAGTGTGTGTGTTTAAATAACTGTGAAAATGAGTACCAATTTACACATTGACCATATTAAAAACAATAATAAAACGTTTCAAAACAAATTACATATAAAATTGCATGGTGCATCTAGGCCATATTTTAATTAAACACAAGAGTGCAAAATTTATAATAAAAAGAATTGGTGTGGCAATGTGAAAGCCTCAATACTTTATTTTGTTTTCCTTGCATTATTATGGAGGGGAATCAATTTGGACGGAAACACGTGTGATGGATTAAAACGTTTCTTACAGATACCATGTCTCTGCACCGGCTAAATGCTCTTTCTGTGCATAGAATTAATAAAAAAATTATTCAATCAATGGCAGACTTTAATAAAAAGCTCGACTAATATTTTAATTTATAAAAAATAATTGCAGTATTAGCAAAGCTATGGTTTGTTTTGTTGCATCTTTGAATCCCAATATTTGACCAGTAAAGTGCACCACCAGTTTCATAACCCACCAGCCGCCATTGTTTTCGACCATCATTTCCAGTTTCTGTAAAGTATTATATAACTAGATAATTTTTGTAAATATATGAAGCAACTATACTTCGCTGTGACATCTAATTTTTTTATATAATATAAGTCTGTGGTTTATCAGTGGGATATTCTGGGTCATTTACTCTACTCCTTTCGAGTGGTTCTGTTTTAAAATTAACTTATTGTGTATACAATATACGGATACTCTTATAATATCATTCCGGATTTCTCAGTCGTTAACATTACAGCAATTTTCTCCGAAACTACCAGGCGGAAAAGGTTGAAATTTAGTATCAGTGTATAATTTGGTGACCCGATCAGGAGTAAATATCGTAAATGAAAAAATTTTGATTTTAGGGGCACTTCTAATAAAAAAAACCGACCATTCTCCTACCCTGGTCTCCGAATCTACTGAGCCTAAAATTTTGAAAAAAATGGGGAATATAGAACGTTGCCCGAACTTTTGGGGGGGCAAGTTATAGAATTTTATGAAAAATCATTGGTTTAAAAAATATTATCAAAAATATTCAAAAATTTACTCATTCCCCCTCTTATCTCCGAAACTATAAAACGCAAAATTTTGAAAAAAATTAGAGATATAGGGCTTTACCTGAATTTTACCGGAAAAATAATGAGAAACCCCTAATATTAATTGGGGGGCAATTAAAAAATTAAATGGAAAATATATGTCGAATTCATTTTTTTAATATCTTTAAAATAAATTATTTAAAAGATATTAACAAACATATATTTTTTTACTCTCCTGAATTTTACCAAAAAAAAATAAGGGGAAACCCCTAATATTAATTTTGAGGGGCAAATTACAGAAATAAAGGAAAAATATGGAATTAAAATTGTTTCTAAATCATCAGATAATATATCAAATTTCATTCTTTTCATATTTTTAAAACAATTTTTTTAATAGGTTAACAAAAATATATCTCTAATATACTCCCCAGGTACGGGGAATAAAAAATTAAACATTTTTAAGCGCATCATGCAATATGTCAAATGAAAAATGAGGAACACAAATATAGTTTTCTGATATTTTCAAATAAGTTCTCTAAAAGATATTAACAAAAAAACCCATTCCCCTCTTTATTTCCGAAACCTTACCACCTAAAATTAATCCATAATATTAATTTTGGGGGCCAAATTATAGAATTAAATGAAAAATAATAAATTATTTCTTTTTAACGCATCGTGTAATATATGACTAAAAGGACTCATTCCGATAAATACAACTATATATTTTCCATATTTTTAAATCAACTGTTTAAAATATATTAACAAAAATATAAAATATCGACTATTCCTTCTTTATCTTAGAAACTACAGGACATAAAATTTTGAAAAAAAAAGGAAATATAGGGCACCACTTCAACTTTACAAGAAAAAAGGAGACAACTCTGATATTAAGTTTGGGGTCCAAATTGCAGAATTAAATGAAAAATAAAATGTCAAGTAATATAATTACGAATATAAGTATATTATTTCATATTTTTGAAATAATTTGTTGAAATAAAAAAATGTACAAAATACAACCCATTAAGAAAAGTAAAACTTAAATTCTAAAAGTAATTTATAAAGTTAAATGGAAAATATAATTTTGATTTATAAAGTGCACCTGTAACGTAATGTATCAATTGAAAAGAATTATCATAAAAATACAAATATATTTTATTTATATTTTTAAAACAATTTGTTTAAATGATTTAATAATTTATTATTTACAATTTGACCCATTGTCTCATTTATCTTCCTAAAATTAAGGCAAAAGATTATTTTAAAATAAAACGAAAATCCTAATCTTAATTTTGTGGCCAATTAGAAAATTAAATAAATATTTTTAAACAAATATAGCGGATCATATAGGAGATAAAAAAAGACTGTTTGAGAAATAAAAGTGTATATTTTTTATAAATTTAAAACGATTTTTTAAAAAGTATATGATCTAAGATCCGTTATTAATGTGCATTGCACACTACTTCCAGAAGTAAATTCCTATATTAAGGAATTTAATAAAAATATGGTATTTACTTTGAACTCAAACATTATTCAGAAGTTTACTTTATAGTATGAACGTAGTAGGCAGACAAATGGAATGACAACTTAGTAACTGGTAATCACAGCTAGTAAGGTTGCCCTTCATTGTGGTGTTGACTTCTGATGTTGACGTACGTACCCCACGATCTCTAATCAAAAATATCCTAAATAGAGGTATAGAATATTTATTAGGACAAAAAACAAATTTTTCGCTGTCATTGTATATTGATATTCCTATAATCGAAGATACGCTTAATATATATCATGGTCCCTCTTTCTTACACAGAAAACAAGTTGTATTTCAATGCCAAAGAAGTTTCGAAATGCGCTCTCATAACTAGTCTAGTTTTTGCAACTCACTACCATACTAATCTATTTCCTATGTGTGAGTGTGGCCGTCTGGGGCTCTGAGGCCTTGGGGAAGAATATATGGCACTAGGAGGTTGAACGTGGGCTCTTACGGAACTAATTTCTGAATGATATTTGAGGAGGTTTTAATTATTTTGCCAGTACATTGGCATGTCTCTTCTCAGTTTTTCTTCCAACAGATAAGTATTTGAAATTTATATTCCTGCTTATGAACAGTGTTTTGCATATTGTGTGATACTTATCTCTTTGGAAACATTACAACTTCAAAACTTTTTTCTTCAATTCCAATCAAATATGAGTAGAATATGGCTATGACGGTAATTTACCCAAAAAATGTATCAAATTCAGAATTCAGATTCATTTAGTTTCAAGTAGTTACAAGAAATCCCAGCGGACTCCCATTATTAAATAACCTTATTATTTTTATTTATTATTATTATGCTAATTTGAAACTGCAGATATAAACATATGTCCGAAAAATGAGGTTTCTGATCTATATAAAACTTTCAATATTCGTTTTAGTCAACCGTACTTGTGAACTTTAAAAGTTTAGTGAAGTGATAACTCTATTTGTACGTTGGGCGATTTTTGGAAGGCTATCGTCTAGATCGTCGGACATAAAATAAGTAGACGTGTAATTGCGTATATCATACAGGTTTAATGTTTTTTTGTTTCCAAGATTTAGAAAGCTATTTTTATACTATATGACTACTTGCCAATTGCTGGTCAGTTTGAGATTACTAAAAGTTCAATGTAAAGAAAAAACAGTTCGATGCCATTCTTTTTCTTAACCGATTTTCTTTAGTTGTCTTCTGTTTAGTAACTATTGACTACCTTCAGTGCAGAATATATTGTTACGAAATTTACCCAAAGCCGACCCTGTGTCATTTCACGACAACAAACGCTTTACGACAAAAAAATACGATTCTCGAAAAGACTCGGCAGCGGAAGGAACTATGATGATTTCTACTGGAGAATTCTACGCTGGTGATATAAAAGAAGCACACCACGATCGCCAAGCAGTTATACCGCGACGACTAGCTTATATGAAAATGTATTGTGAATCAGCTGTTTTAAATGTAAATAAAGTTCTAGAAAAGTGAAAGTAAATATAGTTGTTATAATTTTTAAATTGAACCCACGAAGTATATAACATTTGGTGTTAGAAGTGAAGGATTAAGTGCAGTAATTTGATTTATGGAAACTCGAAGTATGGAAAAAACCGACGAAACTACCAGAAAAATTATCAAACAGGTTACGGAGGGACTAGACGGAAAAATAGCACAGATTCTAGAAAAAGGTGACAAGAAGGAGAAACAACATCAAGACGAAATTCAACAAAGGTTAGTAAAATCTTTTGATGAAAAAACAACAAATCTTGTTTCCACGATGGAAGAAAAACAACAAAATTTATTGGAAGGATTGTTCTCGAAATTTGAAGAAAAACGAGAAAATGAGTTTAAAATATTTGAACAAAAACAAGATCAAACTGAAGAAAAAAGACAAATGCAATTTGAACAACTAATGCAAATAGTATCACAAGTTAACGAAACAGTTAATGAAAGAATGCAAATAGTAGAATCAGATATAAGAGAGATAAACGACGACATAAAGATCCTAAAAAATAATGTGGAGGCCCTTGAAACCAAAGTAGATAACATCGATTCAATACAGAGCCAGGTGAAATTTGAAATCAGTGCTATTCAAAACAAGGTGGAAACAGAAATCAAAAAAATGCAACAGGACTTACAGCGAGGAAAATACCAGAACACCGTGAGTACCAAAGGTTCCTTTAGTAAACCACCCACATTCGACGGCAGTTCATCTTGGCCCATGTATAAACGGCAATTTGAGGCCGTGGCTACAGCTAACGGATGGGATAATCAAGAAAAATCTACTTCCCTGGTAATTTCGTTAAGAGGTCCGGCCCTAGAACTCCTCCAAAGCATTCCAGTCGAGGAACAAGGCAATTTCGACAAGATCATCGCCATCCTGGACAAACGTTACGACAATCAATCCTTGAGCCAGGTATACCAAGTCCAACTGAGTGGAAAAACGCAAAAATCCGGTGAAAGTCTTCAAGAATTCGAAGCAGATATTAGACGGTTAGTACACTTGTCCTACCCAGACCTGCCAGAGGAAACGAAAGACCAGTTGGCCACGCAGAGTTTCATAAACGGCATCAGAGATGTGGAAGTACAAAGAAACTTAAGACTGAGTGGCGTCAAGAAAAGTAGTGAAGCTCTACTTCGGGCTTTGGAAGTAGAGGCCGTCCTGAACATGTCCAAGCCGAGGGTCCAAGCCGTTTCCTTCAACCAGGAAGAGTCAGAGTCACAATTTCAAGCGCTGCTGGCTGGTCTGAACAAAATATTAGACCGGTCACAAAGAACTGGCACCAGAGAGGCATGTTACCGCTGCGGACGGACAGGGCACTTCCAACGTAATTGTCGAGTGAGGCCACCTGAACGATCACCGACCAGGGGTAACCAACAGAACAGCCACATGTCTAGGGACCGTCAGTCAGTCAGCATAGGGGGGCGAATGCTGACTGTCCCTCCACCAGCCCCCAAAACGTTATCCATCCGGGGATTTTGCCGAGATAGCGGCAGCCTAGTCATCAGAGGCACCATCAACGGGCGAGCAGTTACCATCACCATCGATACCGGCGCCGCTGTGTCCATTGCCAAGTCGAGGGTTTTGGGAGCATCAGAAATTCGGCCAGTTACCAATAACATCCAGCTCAGAACAGTCACAGGCAACTCTATGTCAATACAGGGTGAGGCAGATGTCGTGCTACAGATAGGGGACAACATGATCCGGCATAGGGTCCTGGTAGCGAATATTGAGGACGATTTTATACTGGGAATGGACCTAATTAGCCAGCATGGATTTATGTTCGACCCGAGATATGATGTTCTTCGGTTCCTGAATGAGGAATTTGTATTGACACGGCCCGTCAACACATCATTCACGCCCATAAAAATTGTGGCAAAGTCTTCAGCTAGAATTCCCGGTCGAACGGAACAGATTATTCATGGGCAGCTAGACAGCAATCCTGGGAGCTGCGTTGGAATGGTGGAGCCCGTACACTCAGCTCATGACTACTTGGTTGGACGGGCTATAGTTAAAACCGGACGAGATATACCAATCAGAGTCCTGAATTTGTCCAACAACGACATCAGAATTACCAATGGTCAAGAGATAGCTTGTTTCGAGCCAGTAGAGACCATCATCAATTGCGAAGAAGAGTACCAGACGTCGGTGAAGGAGACAGGGCCCGATAGAGAGTTCCTACAACAGTTTGCTGACCACTTAACACACTTGACACCAGAGAACCAGAAAAAAGCCAAGCAATTTATCACAAAACACTGGCAAATTTTTAACAGTAAAAATGGAACCACCGGTCGCACCAACATCATCCAGCATCGAATAGATACCGGAAAGGCTCAGCCCATCAGAATACCACCTAGACGACTACCATTGGGGCAACAACAGGCAGTCGAGGAAAACATCGAGTCCATGTTACAAAATGGAGTTATTGAGCCATCCATCAGTCCATGGTCTGCTCCCGTCGTGCTAGTTAAAAAGAAGGATGGAACCACCCGATTTTGCGTGGATTACAGAAAGCTCAATGACGTCACGAAGAAAGACAGCTATCCACTACCCCGAATCGATGACACTTTGACCACACTAGCAGGCTCCCGTTGGTTCTCCACACTAGACCTAAAAAGTGGATATTGGCAGGTTGGTCTGCACGCAAACGACAGAGAGAAGACAGCGTTCTCCACCAGTAAAGGGCTGTTTCAGTTCACGGTCATGCCCTTTGGGTTATGTAATGCACCCGCTACATTTGAGAGGCTAATGGAGTATGTACTGAGCGGGTTAACATGGAGGACGTGCTTAGTATACCTCGACGACATTCTAGTCATGGGCCAGACATTCGACGACCATCTGAAGAACCTGGGCGAAGTATTCTCCAGAATTAATAATGCCAACCTGAGACTCAATCCGAAGAAGTGTTCCTTGTTTCAAAAAGAAGTAGAGTTTTTGGGCCACGTAGTGTCCGAGTCAGGAATCCGCACCAACGAAGACAAGATAGAAACCATCCGCGATTGGCCAGTTCCAAGAGATAAACATGAACTCCAAAGCTTCTTGGGCCTATGTTCATACTACCGGCGTTTTGTTGAGGGATTTGCCACCATCGCCGCCCCTCTACATCGCCAGACCACTGATAAAGAGACCTTCCATTGGAATCAGGATTGCGAAACATCATTCAGGCGACTGAAGGCAGCACTATGTTCCAGCCCAATCCTAGCCTTTCCTACACAGTCCGGCAAGTTCATCTTAGACACCGACGCCAGCAATACAGGTTTGGGGGCCGTCCTATCCCAGGTGCAAGATGGTGAAGAGAGGGTGATCGAGTACTACAGCCGTGGATTCTCGAAGCCAGAAAGAAATTATTGCGTCACCAGAAAAGAACTTCTTGCAATAATAAGGGCTGTGGACCATTTCCACAAATACCTGTATGGTCGCCAATTCTTAATCCGAACAGATCATGCCGCACTCAAATGGCTGCTGGACATGAAGACACCGGAAGGACAACTGGCCAGGTGGATGGAGAAATTACAGCAATACGACTTCAAGGTGGAACACCGTGCCGGCCGGTTGCACAATAATGCCGATGCCCTATCCAGAAGACCCTGTAGAGCGGAATGCAAGCATTGTCTGAAGACGGAACAGCGAGAGGGTATCTCCGTCAGGCAGATTCGAGTGCAGGCCAATGAAGACTGGACAACGGAACAGTGCATTCAGGACCAAATGGCTGATCCAGACATCGAACCAAGCTTGTCACTCAAAATGAGAGGGGCACCCAGGCCACGATGGGACGAGGTAGCTAGATACTCCGGCGTGCTGAAATCGTTATGGGCTCAGTGGGACTCTCTACGAGTAGACAATGGAATGCTCAAGCGAGTTTGGGAAAGCGCTGATGGACGAGAAACCAAGTCCCAACTGGTAGTTCCGAAGAAAAAGGTACCAGCCATCCTGACCGAAGTACATGATGGAATTACCGGAGGCCACCTGGGCATGAATAAAACCCTAGACAAAGTTCGCCAGCGGTACTACTGGGTGAATTACTTCGAAGACGTCAGAGCTTGGTGCCGCAAATGTGCCACATGTGCCGCCAGTAAGGGCCCGAAGACCCGGACCAAGGGCAGAATGCAGCAGTACAATGTGGGCGTCCCATTTGAGAGAATCGCCATCGATGTCGCCGGTCCGTTTCCCGAGTCTGAGAGGGGGAACAAATACATTCTGGTCGCAATGGATTACTTCAGCAAATGGCCTGAGGCATATGCGATACCCAACCAAGAGGCAACCACGGTAGCGACGGTGCTAGTAGAACAACTATTCAGCCGGTTTGGCGTCCCGATGGAATTACATTCAGACCAGGGGCGTAACTTCGAATCGAATGTATTCCAGAAGGTCTGCACGATGTTGGGGATCAGGAAAACGCGAACAACACCATTACACCCACAGTCAGACGGAATGGTGGAAAGATTCAACAGGACCTTGGAACAACACCTATCCAAGGTCGTCAGCAATAACCAGCGTGATTGGGATGAGCATATCCCCCTATTCCTGTTGTCATATCGCTCTGCTTTACATAATAGTACAGGCCTGACCCCAGCCAGGGTCCTATTCGGAAAGGAGCTGCGATTACCATGTGACTTGGCATTTGGCTCCCCCGAAGAACCTCCCCAAGACATCGACGATTATGCCGACCAACTCCGACATAACATGCTGGCAATACACGAATTAGCCCGAACGCAGATGTTGGCCACCAGTGACCGGATGAAGACGCGATACGACCTCAAGGCCAATTCAGTCGGGTTCCAGGAGAGGGACAAAGTCTGGTTGTACAACCCGCAACGGAGCAAGGGTAAATCCCCAAAGCTTACACCCGCCTGGGATGGTCCATACGAGGTGGTCAAGAGGCTTAATGACGTCGTCTACCGGATCCGTCGAAACCCCAAGGCTAAATTGAAGGTGGTTCATTTAGATCGACTAGCTCCCTACCATGGAGAGGATGTTTCTGATCGGGACGATCAGAATTAAAGGGGGGGCAGTGTTACGAAATTTACCCAAAGCCGACCCTGTGTCATTTCACGACAACAAACGCTTTACGACAAAAAAATACGATTCTCGAAAAGACTCGGCAGCGGAAGGAACTATGATGATTTCTACTGGAGAATTCTACGCTGGTGATATAAAAGAAGCACACCACGATCGCCAAGCAGTTATACCGCGACGACTAGCTTATATGAAAATGTATTGTGAATCAGCTGTTTTAAATGTAAATAAAGTTCTAGAAAAGTGAAAGTAAATATAGTTGTTATAATTTTTAAATTGAACCCACGAAGTATATAACAATATAAAGAATTTTTATTTATATCTTTTAAAATATGTCATTTATGACGTTACTTTTTTACAAAATGGATGACGACAGCAACTATTAAAGAGACCAAATTATATGTGTCTATAGCAAGTTTGCACATTTACAGAAGAATAAAAATGAAAACTTTTACGTAAGTGCACTAGTTAGTGATTTTAAAGCTAATTGATACATTTCCAAACCTCACGAGTTAACACGAGATAACAATTTACTAACATTTTGAAAACCCATATGCATCCATGATCAAAAGGTACTAAAACACTGACGAGATGTGATATGGCAAATATTTTTTAAATTATTTATAATTATGCCATATGCAAATGAAACTTGAATAAGCATTACAGCCTTAATAATAAAATAAGACAAATCATTTTCATATAAGGTATTCTTTTAAATCAATTCTAATATCGCATCTAAAAATTAGCTGTCAGTCAAAATTGTTAAATGTTCTTTTAACGAGATGTGATATGCTCCAAATTTATTTTTACTTAGTTATCTAATAATATAATGCCTATGATAACGCAAACGCCTCTACATTTATGTCAAAATTCCATTTTGGGGGTTTGGATCCACAAATCAGGATGAATCGTATTACCGAGAAAGAACGAGATAGTGAAAATTATGATATCTGTTTTGACATTCCAGCGCGTTCAATATAAGGTGATTTGGTAACCTACTTGACAATGTAAAATTATATCAAGACTAATTGATATGTAAGATCTTATAAGAATTGTATCACTATTTGGTATTTTTCTAGCAATACATTTGTACAATGTATTGGATATAAATAAGTATTAATTAAATGCCAGACCCGCATTAAAAATTATCCCCAAATCTTTGATGTCTTTTTATTTACTAAAATTCATTATACAGATATTCTAAAGTGTTTTTCTTTTTCTATATGTGATGATATTGAATTAGTTTTTGATTGGCCAATTCTAGATTCCTCTAAATTGAATTGCAATAAATCGCAATCAAACTACTGAATATCTGCTTATAAAAGGAATCAGCAAATAATTGACATTTTGAGTTTTGGATGATAGCCAAGAAGTCAATAGTAAAGCATAAAATAACAATGTACCGAAATGGAAACCCTGTTGAACTCCAAATATTGAAATGTATTGATAAGGTTTCTTGTAATTCTACATATTGTTCTTTGTCTGAAAGATGTGGTATAAAAAGTTCGATTAAACGGAGACGGAGATCAAATAAATTAGGTTAAAGTGCCAGTATGATATTGAATATTAAAAATGTTAACCTGCTGTGTTGTTTAACTACATACAGATAATGTTTAAATGGCAATGTAGCGCCATCTATCTATCGAAAGACAGAATATACCAAACCATTGCTATCCCACTATCATGTCCTAGCATAGCAGTATTCACTCAATATTTCATAATGCCTTCCTGAAGAAGTGGAAAATTGACGAGGAACTTGAACATCTGAGGAACTTGCGCTCTTGAACAGAACTGAAGAAGAAGAATGTAAGGTGTATAAGAAGAACTCCACAACTAGGCCGAAGAACTGAGGAGAACATATTTTTATGAGGTTTTATAAGGGATAAAAATTGAGGGCTTGGTCTTTAAGGTCTAAACGGGTGAAGACATGGTCTGAAAAAGTGAAGAGTTAATCTGAAAAACTTAAGGTGTCGTGAGAACAAAGGAAGAGTTTAAGGTCTGGAACGCTAACATTTCATAAAACACAAGTCATTATTATTTATGAAAGAAAAATCAAAGAAACATCAAATAGAAAGTTTATCAAAAATTATATCGACGTGTACAAATGCTTTCACAAATCAAACAACACGAAAATGTTGCTTAGCGTACTAAGCTGTAAAAGTGTGCTAAATTATACAGTTATGCTTATAATGCAGATGGTAAAGAGTCCAAAACTACAAACCAATAAGGCTTCAACGGGTACTGTATACACTGTTCATCATTCAATTTTGAAGAAAAGGGGTTTCATTACACTATATCGTTAACTATAAGCACAAAACCAGATAATAAAAAAGCAGTAACTATATTTTTTAAGAGCGTTCACCACGTATACGTCTTGCCAACTGTATGTTCTTTGGCATGATGGTTACACGTTTCGCGTGGATAGCACACAAATTGGTTTCTTCGAAAATACCAACCAGATAAGGTTCGCTAGCTTCTTGAAAAGCTATTACTGCTGAACTCTGAAATCTTAAGTCGGTCTTGAAATCCTGTGCGATTTCCCTAACAAGAAGTTGGAATGGCAGTTTTTTTGATTCAACAATTCGGTACTTTTTTGTTAGCGACGAATTTCACGAAGGCCTCCTCTGCCGGGTCTATAACGAGGTGTTTTTTTTACACCGCCTGTAGCGGGCGCAATTGTTTTCTAGGTATTTTACCACCAGTAGATTTTCGAGCGGTTGGCTTTGTACGGGCCATTTCAATATGATAACGAAATTAATGTAAAATATGCGACAGCACCACGAAGACAACGTTCACACTAACAGTGAATTTACCAAAATAATAAAAAAGGCATTGTGCTCTAGTACTATGTGGAGCTAGAGGAAGAGATAATTTCGATAACATAAACCATGCTTTCCAATATCTACCGATTTTAAGCCACTAAATCATTGCAGTTTAACTCTCATAACAATCAACTCTTACGAAACAAACTGGAATACCCCTGCCAGCAAGAAAATTGTCTTTGAGATTATAATACCAATCCAGGAAACTAATCATTCCACATTACTATTCTGCAAATTAATGTACTTCCTGGGGCTTCCAATAAAAAAGCTGAGAGCTTTAACAAATAACCTGAATACTACAGACCGATATCGACAATAGACAATTAAGACTCAAGGTGGTATTTCTTCCATTAATATTCCTTTCAGGCCATTACTGGCCCCGAATTCCACTTCTTACAACTAATTCTCTACGATAGACAAAGAATAGCAATTATCCACGCTGACGTAATTGTATCGATTCCGTGGTAGTGTAGCTATCTAAAACTCGTTCATTAGCGATGTGACGACTCGTGGCCTTTTCGTTATAATATACTGCGATATTTTGATATTTTTGTAGGATATGTTTATTTTTTCTAAAATGTGGGAATTAAAAAATGGAACTTGCAACTTCTCTAAGGATATTAATACCGAAAATATTATCAAATGATCTTTGAAAACAATTAGTTTATTTAGAACTGCACGAGGAACACCAAATGACCTGCAATGAAATAATATCAGTGTCATTAGTAACATATGTATTGTAAAGATCAGTATAACTAACACTATCTTAAGCAACTTAAATTATATTAAAGTGACTCCTACGTATTTGGGAGTATAACTGTGTGTTGTAACAACTTCTCATTACAGTGGACCCTCAGGTGTCTCTTCGTCTGTCTTTTGTGAAGGTGGAACCAAGCTGTTTCTGTCTGGTTGGGGTCTCCATCTCCGATAGGTCCCATTATCGCCAGATCAGATTTTAAAGTGACTTCCGTTTCTTATTTCGTATTTACATAAGTTTACAGAAGAGTCCATGTCTCCAGAAGGTGGCAGATGATGCTAATGGATCTATAAATTCAGGTGACGTTTTAAGCTTATTTTGGAAGCCTGTTTCAATGTGGGTTGTTAGTGACATTATCTGGTCTATGCAGTTTCTTATTTATCGAAAACAAGCTTCCTCAATTGGTATTCTATCAAACGTTACAGCTCAGATTCTGTTGTAGGGAAGTATTTCAAGAAGCTTGTAAATTGAGCTTAGTACAGCTACTGGACGACAGCTCTCTGGATCGTTGCTTTGATTTCTTTATTCTGCCCCCGAGTCTTCCTTTCATCATGATATGTGTGAAAAACTTATCCATTTTTCGAGTATTTGCCGCAGTTCGGGATTACTTCAGGATATATAACAGTCAGGCACTGGTGCTTTATCTGCTTTCGCATCGTTAGGCAGTTTTTGTTATTTTCGCATATACACAGAGACTCGTTTTCCTGAAACCTCTAGATTTCACAATTGAAGTTCAGTACAGATAGTAAAAGGTCTCAGTCTTCGAGTCTCTAATCCCTGTTTGTTTTTCTATATTTCTACGATAGAATCTTATTTATATTAAATCTCCCTAGACTTTCATGTAAGCTTCATTAACTGTGAGTCAACAATATCCTTTCTTTCTTTAATTCCTTTCTCTGCTGTCCATATTCATTTAACCCACATGTTGTCATTACTGCCTGTTATTAGATGTTCATTCTTCTATAATTCCACCACATAATCTTATTTATATTGTAAATACCAAGACTTTGAACTATGCTTGCTTAACTGCGGGTCTTAATATTGTTTGATGTTCATTTTCTTGTAACATTTTTGCTGCGCTTGAACATAATTTAACCACCACCATTAGTATGTTTTTTTCTGTCGTCACTCCTACTTAGTCACCGCTTCGTCAGTGGTTGTTCGACCAAGTTTAACATCCGCGTACGATCATTGTTATTTTTGATGGGCACTTTTCCTGGTAACACTTTCAAGCCATTATTGAGCTTGAATGGTATTTTTACCATTAAAAACAGTGTTGGATGAACATACGAAGCTTGTTTTCACCTAACAATTAAATAAAAACAAATGTAGCGTCACTTAACCCTGCATCATCTCGATAATGATGAACATGCCATGAACATTTTCTCACATTTGTTTTGACACTACTGTAAAACTAGAGTCGCATAGTACTGGCGAAGACGCTATATAAATTTTTGTTGAAAAATGGGTCTGATTTTTTTGTAACCGTAAAATGTTATCACAAGAGACTGAAAAAATAAACCGCTGTACTTTTGCAATTGAATGTTTTAATGCATCTAGATTATTCCAAATAAACAAATGAATTGAAATGAAGAATTCAGTCTGTAACTGATGTATATCTTGGCATTTTCTCGTGCAATGTTTAGGTTTATCACAAAAAATAAGAACTGTTTAACATAAATTAACAACTATTATTTGCTAAAGTAATTGATTAGTCGGAAACAAACTGTTTTTAAACCCCGCCACAAAAAGAGGTGGTGCTATAAGTTTGAGGTGGATCTGTGTGTCTGTCTATAGCATCGTAGCTTCTATATAAATTGACCGATTTTGTTGCGGTTTTTTGTGTTTGAAAGCTAAAGCTGCCATGATCGAGATGGTTATTAGCTAATATTTATGAAAACTTGTTGAGGCATTTGAAGATCATCAGCTCCTTTTCTAATTGACAAAAAGTTGTTACTAAGAAATTTTTTAAACAGCACTGGACCGCTTTTGATGTAAGTTCTTATAGGTGTTTGAGTGGATTTCTGGATAGTTTAGATTCACAATTGGACCAGGTAGATGGCGCACGTAACAGATCCGGAATACTTTACTTTATGGAGGTTTTTATGTGGCGGTTTATTGAAATTTTCAATTTTATCTTGCTGTGATTGCTTGTGAGCTGTCGAATCAGAAACGATCCCAAATTGTGTCAGCGATAGGGCGGAGAAACGGTGACATCATAACATGAAAATTATGACAATTTACATGCGCCAGTGTTTTGAACATAGAGCTAATACCTAAAGATATAGAGTACTTGAGTTATGGGCGCCTGTACAAGTGGAATCGTAAGGTTGGAGAGACAGGAAACCGAGTGGGGGTATCTGTCCCTGTCTAGAGCTGCAAGAAATCTCTATAAGTCATTTGACAGACGCAAACAAGCATTTAGCTATGTGTATTAGTCACATGTTTTACGTTTTCCTCGGGAACTGATGTACATATTCTCTATTTAAGTGTTATCTCTATGGTGGCAAGATCTTCAAAGTTGAATGTTTTGTTTTTAGGTTACTAGTCTATATAGTTAACGAAAATAAATAGGCCTGTTCATATTCGACAATTTTTAGTGAGATGCGACAAATTCTGTTCTTTCTTTTTTCAAAAACATTGTATTTACATGCCAATGGTGTGAAACTGCTCGAAAAAAATTTTCGAATATAAAAAGGCCTATTATAAGTACTTACTTCGTTATTTACCATAAAGTGATTCTCTTCTTCATAATCTGAATTAGAATCAGATAAATCTTGGAAAAACATTGAGACCTAACTTAACCTCTCCTACAGCTGCGACCGTACTTATTCAAAATAAGGTAAATACTATCACATCAGAGAATATCATGACACGATACATCAGGCAAATATAAATCCGCCTTAATTCAAATATTATTGAAAGAATGATATTTTTATATGTATTTGAACAAAAGTGCAATTTGTGAAGTATCACAATAAGTAATTGTACAATAATTGTGTTACTAATAACAATTAACAACTTTCAATAACGAATTAATAACAATGTCAATAAACTAGTTATCACAAAAATTATAATAAAGGAATAAAATGGCGAATCTCCACAAAAAGGCACCACTATACTCTTCGCCTTCTTGGTCTCATTGAATTCTAACTTCTTTAAATCATCCTGTGTATTTGTAATATAGATAATCTCACATGTTGCGATGATACGATACCTTAAATAGTGGACCTTTTTTTATTAAACTAGCATTTTAAGAATTTGTGGAGGAACTGTTCTTCGAGGTAACGGCAGTCTGATTCTACATTTAACCTCATTGGAAGAAATTAATTAGTAGATTACATAACTGCCAGTGACAATAAGACACACATTTAACCAAAATTCGTCTAGCAAATTAGATTCAACAATTTCTTCTGGATTTCTTTCAACCCATATGCGATTGTGTATACACTTAAAGTATCTATTCACAAATCGAGTAGTGAATCTGGAGATAAAAGCGCTTGAACTGGTGGGATATGGAGGGAAACAACCGTTGTTCTTTTATATTTTTAAATTAACTAGCTGTCACCCAGTGGTCGAAATTCGACCAATTGTGTCAATATCTTAGGTTAAGTAACCTAAAAATTTTATTGTGACTATGGAGGACAGCAATTACACGGAACGGATCTAGATTCGGAACCTTTGTGTGATAGTTTCCTCGAAAATCCTAGATGTCGGTCTTACATCTCACTTCTACAAATAAGTATCGAAATTCAAATTTTTTTCAATAATAATTCATAGGACTTTATTTGTGTTCAAATTCATAATTCTAAATTTAATATAATATATTTAATATACAACAATTCAACTGCTAATGGACTACCCTACATATTTATTTTTCTAACCTCCCTGTACAGCTATAATTGCACTCAATTCTCTAACATTTATTAAAATCCTCATTATAATAGTTCAATCTCATTATATATTTCCACCACCCTGTATATGCAACTGCTCATGGACCACGCATAATATTTTTTAACATTTTTTAGCCACCCGGTAAACCATTCTGTATGTGCCACTGCCTATGAGCCACCGTATTTACTCTTTTTGTTTATGAAATTATTAACTATAATTCTACTCCGACCTATATTTCAATCATCATATATATGGAACTCTTCGTGGGCTACTCTATAAATCATTTCCTTTTCTAACATTTTTTGTCATTATCCTACATATCTGTAATTCCTCTCACCCTATATTTAATCTTCCCTATAAATACAACTGGTTATGGGTTACGAAATGTTGCATTTCCATTTCCGCCACCCTGTATATGCATCTCTGTATAATATTTTTTGCACCACCCTATATAACTGTAATTCTCCTGCATCTTCTATTCCAAGAACCCTGTAAATTCAACCGCTAATATGCTTCCCTATATAATTATTTAATTAGTTATAGTTGCACTCTACTCTACATTTTAAACACCCTATATATGCATCTGCTTATGTGCCCCCACGCAAAAAATCATTTCTAACATATCTGGAATCGCTCTGTATAATATACAACGATTACTTTACCACTAAACAATAACAACGCTTGTATGCTACTTCCAGAAGTACATGCTCTAAGTATATAACAGCATTGGTGCCTCTATATATAATTACTCAAAGTTTTGAGTCTGGCGGCGGCGGCACATTCAGTTGTTTGGCATTGACATTATGGACGTAAATAATGAATTTTTATTATACTTTATTTATTGAATGAACCAATATTATAAATTAATATTAGCATTATGCACTGAAGGTCGTCAGTAGCTACTAAACAAAAAAAAATTCAGAAAACGGTTGAGAGACACAGGAGAATATGGTACCTAATCGTTTGGTCTTTGCCTATTTATATATAGATAGCACACGTTCAACAATTTTTAGCAATTTTTTCAATGAAATTAAGAGCAGCCTGCTCTAGTGCTACAGATCTTACTTCTAGGAAACATCTACAATCGACAGAACAACTACTTTTTGAAAAAAAAAACCAACCATTATGTTGCATATTTTCTTTTCTTTCAGTTGAATTTTTCCACTTTCTAACAGCCATATTGGAGCCGCCATTTTAAATTTTGATATTCGACAGCAATTTTTTGAAAGCTCTTTTCCAGGCGACCGTTTTGATACCTCAAACGTCAAAATCCATTAACCCAAATTTTGGGTATGCAGGTGACCCCGTTAACGTGAAACGTCTTTTATACAGGGTATCCCATAACTAATGAACAATACGATAACTGCAGTTAGAAGCGGTGAAAATATACCGATTAACCTAAACATGCCTTAGTAAAATGTTTGTAGTAAACGATATACAGGGTCCTAAAGTTGGTATTTGGTTTTTGAAAATTTGTGATATTTGAAAAACGGCTCGATATATTGAACATAAATTTGGTTCAGCATAGTTTTCAAGGGCGATAAACAAGAATCATTTTTATCATTTTTCATGGTACTCTTACAGCGTGTTGTATCAAGGTCGAATTTGGCAAATTCATTTTTATTTTTTTTACACCACCTATAATTTGCGTTTCACGATAAATAATGGCACTGCCATAAGTTCAATACAAAAAAAAGTATACTTGTTGAATCCCCATATTTCAAGGTGTTTTCGAGATATTGCCATTTTAAGACTGGCGCTTAGTCATTTAAATAAAACACTGTTTTAAAAACATTCAATTTAATTATGAAAACAAAAAAAAACAACAGATTCACTTCATCAAATGTTGAAATTGACCACCATTACCATCAATGCAATTTTATTACATTTTTTATAAAATGTCGTCTTGAAAAAGGCTGTTATGTTATTTTATAGAATATTCGCGGCTTCCTGAACTTTCTCTAAAAGCTCGCTTCGGGTATTAATTTCATTGCCATAGGTGAGAGTCCATAGAATTTAGTTCTGGAGTACGAGGCGGCCAAAGGAATTCACTGCCACGTCCAATCGAACTATGCGGAAAGTTGTATAAGTGGATAATGTAGCGGCGCGCCATCGTGCGTAAACACTGTTAGCAAATTCTTCAATTCTAGGCATATTTAATGAAGGCTTTATTCCAATTACTCACCTTAAAAACACAGTAAATAAATCGACGCCTGGAAATATGGAGATATATACGTATACGTTTTTTGTATTGAAATTATCGCAGGTTCATTATTTAAAGTCGAAATGCAAATTATACGGGGTGTTAAAAAAATAATCATAGATTTGCCTAATTCGACCTTCGTAACAAACACCCTGTAAGAGTACCATGAAAAATGATAACCCATTCTTGTTTATCCCCTTGGAAACAATGCTGTACCAAATTTGAGTTCAATACATGAAGCCGTTTTTCAGAAATCACCAATTTTCAAAACGCAAATACCACGTTAGGATCCTGTATATCGTTTACTACAAACATTTTACTAAGGCATGTTTGTATTAATTGGTATATTTTCACCGCCTCTAACTGCAGTTATCGTACTGTCCATTAGTTATGGGACACCCTGTATATAGTTAAGTGATTTTAGAAATACAATAACCGAATTCAAGGATTTAATCAGACGGTGATAATAAATGACTCTTCCTTCAAAACGATGTTTGCATTGTTATCACTTTTGATTAGTAACAGTCTAATCAATACTGAAATTATTACAGATTTTTACATTAATTCTCAAATTTTAAATAAAAGAACTTCAGCAGAAAATATTGGCTAATATTTATAAAGAGACAATTACAATATTGTTCCATGCAAATGTAATGAATTTCATTATGGGTCAATACAGAGATTTCATAGAATTAAGGTTTTTTTATTATGTAAATGTCACATTTAATATTCCATGTTTCGTAATTGGAAAATTATTTTTAAGCCTACATTATCAAAGAAAGCGACTACTTTTTCGCATTTGCGGCCGCAAAATGCTGTTCATTTAATGCGATTTTTAATATAGGGAAAACAGTTGTAATCCCATTCCTACCCTTTTTTCTAACCCTTTCATCAGCGTATATTTAACGTTTTTAGACAGCGTTATAATAATACTTTAATGGGCAAACAATACAATTTCAGAATTAATCAACAAACCCACCGTTTTCGTCATTTATATTACATTGCTTTATTTTGAACTTATGGCATTATGAGAGAAAATAGAATCCAACATAGAATTTCACATTTAGAACAGTAGACCAACTTGTTTTAGAGTTTCAGCAATAATACGAAAATCGTTGGATTCAGTTACATTGCTCTTACAATAACATAAGATACTACTTATTAACTAAAGTACCTTAGTAACCAATCTTCACTTGTGAATTCAAGTTTACTTCACAAATGTGGGGCAGAGCCTATACTTATGCAGGTAGCCTGCATTGCACAAATATCATGACAAGATTAGAAAGAGAAAGAGAGAGCAATAGATAGTATAACAGACTATTTCACTCTGCTAAGGGCTGCTTCCACACACCAAGTGTAATAGCCTGTTAACCACTATATTCCCCTGTTTTTTCTAATCTTGTGCTATTTGTGCATTGCAGGCTACTTCCAGAACTGTATAAGTCTATTATCACGAACGAATCAATTTAATTTAATTTTGCACTCCCAAAATATTTATTTACCACCTTATCAAAAAATAATAACACAAATTTTTGCTGATTATATACCTTGCATGAGTATCTAGTCTTTATTAAAAATTCGTTGAATGCTCACTATGTAAGAACAAGTCTATGAATATTTTAATATTTTATACACAGTACATTTGACTGTATTTTAGTAATTGCATTAAAGGAGTAAGAAAGTCAGTAGAAATAATATTACAAATGTACGAGTATAAGGTCGGCATAAAACACACATGTTTTTCTACATCTATTTTTAAAAAAATATATATTCACAGAGGATACTTTAGTCACAGATATTCACCAAATCACCCTCTATTAGAATATTTCCACCACGGAATTTTTAATTATTAAATGTCTCACATATATGAATAATTCTCTCACCAATGGAAATATATGTATTAAAACCCCCAATTAGCAACTTTTATCATAATCATTAACAGTTTTCGAGAATGAATAAACAAACAAATAAATACACAGAGCTTGTGTTACATAATTAGATTGATTGTTCGCTTAGATTATTAAATTAAATCGATGTGATGATTTATTACTAAAAGAATTAAAAACAATTAAAATTTCAATATTTGTAAACTAAAATCTTCAATATGTATTTACTTTTTATTTAAATTTATTCAGAAACTTCCTATATAATAATATATTTTAATAATCCTGTACATGCAACTGTTTTATGAGTCATCCAAACTAACATCTTTTTCTAAGATTTGTTTAAACCACCCTCTATTTCCTCTCATTACATTCTTTGAACTTGTTCCATTCCAACCTTTATTTCAACATCCCTGTAAAAGCAACTGCTAATAGACTACCCTACATAACATTTTTTCTGGCATTTTTTAACATCCGTACAACTATAATTCTGCTCCACCCCAAATTTTAACCATCCAGTATATGAAATTTTATGCGAGTCACTCAATATAAAATTTTATGTCCAAGTTATTTTAAAGCATAACTATACAGTGAGGTCCTAAGTAACGGAAAAATTAACTTTATACGAAATTATGAATATAACTGAAAAATCCCTTTCAAATTTCATTTGATTATTATTATTTGATTAGTAGTTTATTTGAGCATTTTGATAAAAAATAAATTAACATTCTAGTTAGTTTTTGTTTGCTATATTTTATATTATTGACTTACGTCAGAAGTCAGATCACCACAAGAAAGAGCAATGCTTTTATATAATATTTGAGTATACAGTAAATAATCTATTTTTAAAATTCTTAGCATAAGACTTTTAAGCGTATACTTCTAAACAAAAAATTATGGGTACGTGGTATTAGGTTTTACCAACAATTTCTTTGAATTTGAAACCAATGGATAATTTGGTTTCTCTGCAGATTAATGTCTGTATATCAAATTTATAATTTATCAAAGATTGTTTAAGTACCTTGTGAATTTACACAATTATTACCATAACTAAAATAAATATTTCAAAGGAATTATATTATTTTCTGTTAGGTAAGTGAGAGGGAGTTTTACACACAGGTAACTTGGTGACATTTCTAGTGCCACAGCCAGCTCGGTCGCCCTAGTACTTTTCATGATTCAAGTTTTAGTATGTCTTAATTTATTACACACCTATTTTGAGTTTGTTTTTTAGTTGTTTTCTGAAGGATACTTGTGGCATCTTTTTCAATGTCTAAGTGTTTATTGGGAAATAACACCACACTTTAAAGGAAATTGCTGTATATTCCAAACGTTTCGGGGTGTAGATCAGACCCCGTGTTCAATGGCTAAGAAACTACGGATTACAAAGGTACAATTCCAAGATAAATTGTACCTTTTTAATCCGTAGTTTCTTACCATATAATACCTAGTAACTGCCAAATTTCTTGGGCAGAAAATCGTAAATATGGGCTGACTCCAATTTGAAAGATAAACTAAATTAAGTGTAAAACTAACTAGTTTTGACCCTTCGCTAAATTTATCATACAGTCATGCTATTGAAATAGAACCCTCATAATTATGTAGCACCTGATCATTTTAATTTGGATTATTTTTATTTTTAACTGATATGTTTCATATGATTTGACAAAGGTTACAAAAATCCTGAAATTATGCACAGATCGTATTCACAGTAAATTGGTAGATGTGGCAACCCTGATATTCATGCCTATTTGGCGAATTGGATTTAAATTCTCACGTTTCATTCTGTCAGAAAAGTTTTGAATGTATTTTGAAGATTTCAATTTTAATTGACTGAAAAAAATGTAAAAAATTAGATAAATTTATCTTATAATAATTAACATTAGTTTGTTCGTATTTCTTTATATTTTCAATATAAAACAGAAATCGTCATAGGTTACTAGGTAAGTGTGCTTAACTCACCTTAATGAAAATATGCTGAATCTTAATATATATTTTTGTTTAAGGTTTATCAATATCTCCTTATGTATTCTAATTATTTGTAATGTAGTAGTACTCCACATTCATACTTTTGAGTTACTATCTTGCATTTTCTTCTTACGAGTTGAAATCGTAAGTGTAAAATGTCTGAATTCAGATTGTAATTTCGTTTAATTATACTCACTTAAATACACTAGGACTACCGGAATTTTTATTCTCAAATAAAAAATATTATTTTATATATTGTTAACATTTTGAAATGAATTTTATTTTTTTTATATTAATAATTGTACAGAAAATTATAACTATATAAATATATTTCGTTAGAAGTTAGGGTCGGTTAGGTTCGCTCTTTTAAATCATTCTTTTTTGGGTACAAATTTTAAAATTGCAATCGCTCTACCACGATAACAGTCTGTGGTCAAACCACTGAGTAAATACATTTATGCTAGATTGGTTGTCAAATGACTTCACGTGACAGTGACTATTATTTTCACAATAGTCCCAATAGAATAACAAAAATCTTGAAAGATTAAAGTTTTCATAGGGTTGTTTGTCATCTCTATTTATAAAATCTTCTGCTATGAAAATAAAGGAGACTTTTAGGTACATTTAATCCAAATGTTTGAATTAATAATCAAATTACTCATTACAAATAATAATTCTGAAATGTATGTACAATACTAAGAATGACACAATGAAAGAGAAATAGAGACATATTTCGTAGGAAGCTTTAGCTTTCATCGTTTAGTCGTCTGTGACTGCCGCTCTTTTTTCTTTACATTCAGAACGTTTCTGAGGCCATAAGTTGAGCACCCCTGTGACTAAAAATGAGTAAAAATAATTTTTAAACTGGTAAAATTTCTCTACATAACATATTTGTTTGTGCACTGGTCATTATCCACTTTGAAACAAAAAATATTTTAATTCTGCTCGCACTATAAGAGTATTACTTTACCAAAAAAATACAAAAGTGTCAATTTTAAGCCCAGCATTTATGAGCTATTATCAGATTAAATAAATTACTCAAGACATTATGCAATAAGTAAAGTATATAATAAAAACAAAAACAAGGCATGCTTAAAATATTTATTTTTGACGTAATTCATTTACTTAAGAATTTTCGGTCCATTACCTGTAATTTTTTGTATACATTGTTCATTTTAAAACTTATCGATAATTCTAATTTAAATTATAAGTTAATATTTAAAAATAAATTAATATAATAAATTCGGAATTTATTGACGAAAAAATCTACATTAGAATTTTTTATTTTTAATGTTGGTAATATATTAATAAACTTTATAATCTTGAGAGAGAGAATTTAGAGCAGAATGCTATTACAATTTTTCATATTGAAAACACAAACACAAAGAATAGATTTAATTTGAAAAGCAACTCACAAATCAGATAATGACCGCCTTGACCCCATCCAATTAAGAGCCTTTCGTGTTTTTATTTCGGGAACCTCTAATTATAAAAATTAAAATAGCATTAAGAAAAACGCCAACGATAATTTATGTTAATGATACTGCATTTGTTACAGGACAAAAATTATCATAATATATTATGATCGAGCAAAGCTATAATTACTGCGCATCCTACTAACGAGGCCCCTTTTGTTTCACAAGAGTGGGACGTTGAAAACCGATGAGTCTTTGTCCAAATTTAGACGGTGTTTTCATTTGCAAGGTAAGTAATATAAATAAATGATTTAATACAATATTACTAAATAGTTGAATAAATTTAATTGATTGCCTCCACATTGAAACACTTCATTAAGTATATAGTTGAAAATAATGATTTTTTTTTATTTTCATGTTATCGCATCGGATTTGAAAAATAAAGTATGTTTCTTGGAAACAAATTTCTTAAAGAATATATAAAATATTCAAACTGTACTGAATAATTTAGTAAAGAGGCAAAGGTCTATACTGAACTCACCAACTAACTATTCATAATACTAACTTTTCGAGATTTTGCAATTCATTGAACGCAAGACAATATATTGTTTCTAGTCGAGAACCTTCATCAGTTGCGCTTCTCCCAACTGATTGAATTATCGAATAATTATTTATCTATACAGTACATATAACTGAATTTAATATTTTCTCACGAAATGAATTCCGACATCCAGACACTCTAAATCGGGAGTCGTACTGTGCGTTTAATGGATTGAAACATCTTGAAAAGTTAGTATCGTAGTTTCTTTGACAGGTTTTAGTAAAACTACGAATTTTTTAATGTGATTATTATCCTAGGAATCACAGGGAAACGGCGTTACACACAGTACGCCTCCCGATTTGGAGTCTCTGTGAGCTAGATTTTCCTGAAACTCCTGGATGTTGGAATTCATTTCTCGATAAAATATTAACTATTCATAAGCAGTGATTTTCCACCAATTTTCTCATTATATATTTTCTTTTTCTACTACTTTGTTCGGTTTTTCTTACAATATAAAAGAACATTAACAACTGTTGATTTAGGCAAATAAACTCTTGTAACCAACTCGGGTATCAAAAAAGATGAAAACGATTAAAATTAATTTTGAAAAATAAAGAACTACGGTGTTATGGAATTTTCATTCATGGCACAAATGATGAGAACTGTTATGTTGATAATCACAGCAGTATTAGGAAGTTTATTGAAACGTTTGTACTGTAATATACTTCAATGAAGAGATACTTTGAGGCGATAAGCAAGTGAATCCATCACCAAGAACGCTTTTTAGAAAACCCATAGTGCCACATCTATTAATTTAAAGAAAATCAGTTTTATTATAATTTTTCTCTATTTTTCGAGTTGCAAAATATGGCGCCAAGTGATGATCAATATGATGAACACTACGCATGGTATGATTATATTCCGACAAAAGTAACATTTCCTATTATTCTTTTGCGGGTGTTGACACCCACCATTGATGGACAATTTATTACCCTTCAGTTCAATGGATGCTTTATTTAATTTGTAATGTTTCACAAACCTCAATTTTTTGTTTGAATACATGTGTTAGTCGGGAGCACAACGTCGAACAATATCATTTATTCAGCAACGGTGTCATCAAAGTCATCATCCTTTTGCACTTGTTAACACTTCTGAAAACACATGAATCTGCATTATTTGCAATCAATCTATGTGTTACATAAATTTATTTTTTCTGTCCAACAATATTCTTTCTCAATTTAGAAACTTTTTCAGTGTTATCTGTGAATCCATCTGCTTGTATCAGAAATATATATCAGCATCCGATTTTCAATTCAGAAATGCTGTTTTTACGATTGAAATAAACGTTTTTTATAATCTTTTCCTTTCCTCTGTTCAAAGCCTTGTGCCAATACTCTGGCTCTGTTAATTGTAAATTTGGACAACCAACAGTTATCTATGGTCTTTTGCCCTTCTGGGAGGTTAACCAGTTCCCATACATAATTTTTCTTTAAGGAATGTAGTTCACCTTGGATGGCTAAAGACCGCTTATCTGGATTTGAGGCTCCAGGTACTTCTTGTAATATAGATGTTGCTTCCTCGATTGATAGTTAATAACTTACAGGACAAAAGATTTCTTATAAAGAAAAATATTTATTAAACCTATAGCATAAATAATTCCACCAACTTGCTATTTGCGTAGTTCTAAATTCTCATTGCTTAATCTATAAAATTTGATAAATATAATTTGGCAGATGGTACAACGCAATTGATCAGAATCAGTCAGTAAATCGGTGGCATGCACAACTGGTTTGAAATAGTAATCTCAAAATAGTTGGGCCCATCTACGTTGGCCCTTACTGTCAAATGTTTAATACACTCGACCTCAAGGTCAAGAAATTTCCGTTCTTTCTTCTTATTTCTGGATGACAAATCTCTACCTAATTTTGAAACCAAATCCTTAATTATTTATAGATATTGTTTTATTAGCTTAATACTGGATTTTCCCATTAATATTCATATTTTCTTACTACGTAGTTATTTAAAAATACACTAATAACATTTCATTTGGTTCATACCAAATAGCCTGTCTTTACGTCGCACATATATTTTTTTATAAAAAATAAAAATTATTTGCTAAAAAGTGCAAAACCCCATGTTAATTAAATGAGAAAAGTATACTAATTTAGGCAAAGTTAAACAGCATAGTGAAAAACTTTCATTCCTGTAATTTCTATCCTAGAAAACACAGGGTTTCTATGAGCCAGTTTTACCTGAAACTCACAAATGTCAATATCCATTTAGTGATGCAATTTTAAATTTAAGTAAAAATATAAAAATAAATATCCGGAATTTCAATCAGTAAAGAATTAATAAAACTTTTCGACTAGACAACACTATATTGTCTTGTGTTCAATGGCTTGAAAAACCCTGAAAAGATAGTATCATAACTTTAGGAAACTTACGAATAATTCGTATAATTTCTATGCTAGAAATATGAAAAGATAGAAAATTATTCTGGCGTAGACAAAGAGAACGCCAGAATTAGGAAACTCCCTCCTTGCCACCGTATAACTAATCAATTTTCAAAGGTAAGAAGTAAGTGGTTTTAAGTGTTTATTGATTATTTTCTTCTACTATATGCTATATATTCTTAAATAATAACTGCATAAAAATTATTAGTTCTTAACAACTATTTCCAGAAATGAAGACTAGTTACCAGCACCAACAAAACTAAAGACTCTTGCTTCCAACTGAGTAGCAGGCTAGCTAAACATGAACTGTAAGTTGTTTTCGCTGGCTAATCCCTAAAACATAATCGATTCCCAAAATATCTTGAAATAACGTTGGATCGCACCCTCTGCTACAAAATATACCTCACAGATACAGCAGGAAAACTAAACATACGCAACAAAATTATCCAAAAGCTTTGTAGAACAACGTGGAGAGCTACGGCTCCAACTCTACGAACCAGTGCCCTAGCTCTTGTATATTCGTGAGCTGAGTACTGTGCGCCTGTGACGTTAAACAGCCACCACAGTAAACTAATTGACGTCGAGCTAAACCAGACTATGAGACTCATTACATGCGCAATAAAGACAACTCCAACTCAATGGCTGCCTGTACTCTCTGTAATAGCCCCACCACAGCTCCAAAGGACTGACGCCCTTCTAAGGGAGTAAACAAGATGACGGCAACTAACAAACTGATTATCCATCGAGCAATCCCATCTCTGCAGATAAGCGGACTCAAATCACTACAACCTTCCTTAAGAGATGCAGAAGCGCCTAAAACCACCACTCACAACGCGCATTTAATAGATTCCGATCAGGTCAGGGCAGATGTGCCAACTCCCTGTACAAATGGGGCTATGTGCAATCTCCCTCATGTGACTGTGGCGTACCCCTCCAAACTATAAACCATATTGTGAGAGAATGTAAGCTGCGAGCGTTCCGGGGAGCATGAAAAGAGTTCCTCACAGCTACACATTGGATATAACTAGTGGACATCAGCCTGTAATATATTTTAACTTGTTATGTATCTTAATTTGTAGCTATATGTATGTTGTTATAATGAGCTACTCTCTTGTACACCTTCTTTGTACACGTTGTTCATTTTATTACCTAGTACCTTGGTGACCGAGCTTCACTCGTAAATTCAAGGTTTCGTCATATATGTACATATATCCAAATAATCGGACATTTGCTATGTGAACTATTTTGAACTACCTAATATAATATTATTTTCTTACATGTTTTTAATACATGGTGTTACTATAATTCTATTCCCCCCTATATTTCCACCACCCTATATATGCAAGTGCTTGTGGTAAACCCATTAAAACATTTTTGGCTATTTTTTAAATAACCCTATATAACTACTATTCCACTCGATTCCATATTCTAACCATCCTGTATATGCGACTGCTTTTAGGCCACTCTACAAACACTTTTGGTATCTAAAATCTTTTAATCACCTGTAACTATAATTCTACTTCGCCCTACATTTGAATCATTATATATATGCAATACAAGTCGTTGCATGCTATCCTATAATAAATTTATATCGCAACAGTTTTTTAAACCACTTTGTATAACTATAATTCCGGTCCACCGAATATATAATATTAACATTTTTTGCCAACACATTTTATATCACACTGTATAACTTTAATTTCATACCACAATATGTTTTAACTAAGCTGTATATGCATTTGCTTATGGCCGCCTATTGTAATATTTTTTTGAACCACCATGTATAATAATATTTCCATTACATCCTATATTGCAACCACCTTGTAAATGCAATTGCTAATGAACTACCCTACAGCTGTAACAGTCTATTAGCATTTTTTTAACCATCCTTCATAACAATATTTGTACTCCGCCCTGTATGTCAGATATCTATAATTTCCAACTGCTATGAATTACCCTATATAAATATTTTCACATGCTTTTGCTAACCATCCTGTATACTATAATTCCATTCGACATATTTTAACCATCCTGCATAGCAAATCTTATGGTCCACCTAACCTATTAAAAACTACCCTATATAATTATAATTTAACACCACCAATTTATATTTATATGCGTCAAATTAACATGCGAACTCATAAAATTTTACCCATCCAAAAATCGCCTGCCCGTAAAGCATGATGGAGGCATAAAATAGTTACTTGTTCCTAACATACAAATACAATTTGTATTTAAAAAATGTTTACAAGAGCAGTTTCACTCTCAAATAGGTAACCAAATCACCCTGAATTGAAAGAATTTTTACAAGACGACTCTCACTCTTCCGTAGGTTACCAAATTTCCCTGTATTAAACGCCTTTAAATTACAAATTTTCTTGATTTTCACAAACTGTCAATAATTTTTTTAATCATTTAATTTCTCAGCAAAACGATTTTTCCCAAGGATGAGACCCCTCACCAATCGATTTGTATCCATTGAAATTTCTAAGTGGGAAAATTTCATCGAAATCGTTAGAGCCGTTTTCCAAAACTAAATTACATATATATAAACAAACCTTGCTCGCATTATAGTATTAGAATAGCTCTTACCAATGTCATGTTTTTAAGCCACACGACAAATAAAAAATTAATAAAATATATTTTTTGTCTACTATTTTCGATTTGTAGCTTTAGGTTTTAGACATTTGACATTTATTCTACATCGTTTCTTACATAACGTTTCCTAAAACTGCGGTTCAATACTATTGGCTTATAAAAATAAGTTTATTACAAAATAATTTGAAAACTTCTTATTTCATCCTTACAAGTTGCACCTCAGTCTTGACCTGACCTGAACAACGATAACAATTTTGTGACATTTTTATGCGACATTGTGAGGACGTTCGTCACAATTGTAGATACAGACAAATCCTTACTGATACAAATGCTACACTCTCAGATTCCACAAAATATCAACATTTGGACATAGTAAACAACAAATTGATATGACCTTACTGTCTTGATGGCAGTTTGCAGCTGGTCTGCATTTACATTCTGTGGATATCAATTAGCCCTTACAATTCAAACGTTCCCGGATCGCAACAATGCCCAAAATTTAAATCCTCTATTATTTTTTAAACAAGATGGCGTATTTAGGCATTATCGTATACAATACAAGTAAGGAGGTTTCTGGAACCACCTTTAATGGGAAATGGGTTGGTAGAAGTGGACCAATTGAGTGTCCACCGGGATCGTCAAATTAGACCCCACTGGATTTCTTCTTGTAGGGCCATTTAAGGAATAGAGTTTACGTCGACTAGCCGAAAACTTGAAGGATTTGATGGAATACATTAGACAATAGGCGAATGCTGTGGCTATGGATATTACTTAAAAGTCAGTTAATGCAGTAATTCATCGAATCATATTGGAACAATTTTGTAAAATATTACATACAGTATTTATTTTTATTCGTTAAAATCCTTACTATTATTAGTCAATTCATCTTAATTGTCTTTATTGGTTTCTATAAAAAATATTAAGTAACTCCCTCATTGGTCCGTTGTCATTTGCAGAATAATCTCCCGTATTTATAAGTACAATGGGAATTATAGCTTACTATTTGAAAAGAACTTCGATGACCGCACAAATATATTTTTACCTTTTTAGGGTTCCGTATATACAATATACTGAGCCTAAAATTTTCAAAAAAATAGGAAATATAGAACGTTGCCCGAACTTTACAGGAAAAATAAGGAGAAACCATTAATATTAATTTTGGGGGGCAAATTATAAAATAAAATGAAAATTTAAAAATAAAAAAATGTTCAAACGCATCATTAAATACATCAAATGAAAGGTCCCATTCTGAAGAACACAAATATATATTTTTTTAATATTAAAAAAAATTAGTCAAAAAGATATTAACGAAAATATAGCAAAATTTACCCCCCCCCCTCGTATCTCCGAAACTATAAAACGTAACATTTTGAAAAAAAATTAGAGATATAGGGTCTGACCTGAAGTTTACTGGAAAAATAGGGAGATATCTCCACTTTTAATTTCGGGGGGCAAATTACAGAATTAAATGGAAAATAAAAAATTAAAATTGTTTCTAGCCCATCATGTTATATATCAAATGAAAGGGCGAAAACAAATATATTTTTCTCATATTTTTAAAATAAATTTATTAAAAGATTAACAAAAATATTAAAATTTTTACCAATTCCCCCCCTTAACTCCGAAACCATAAGCTGGAAAATTTTGAAAAAAAATGAAGGTTTAGCCCCTCACCTGAGCTTTACTAGAAAAAGAAAGAGAAACCCCTAATATTCATTTTGGAGGGCAAATTATAGATTTAAATGGAAAATAAAAAATTATAATTGTTTCTAACGGATCATGTAATATATCAAATCACAGGGCTTATTATGACGAATACAAATATATATTTTTAATTTTTTAAAATTAATATTTTAAAATATATTAAAAAAATATTTTAAAAAATTACCGATTATCCCCATTATTCCCCAAACTATAAGACCTATTTTTTTTTATTTACAGGAAAAATATGAAGAAACAAAATTAATATTGGGGGCCAAATTATAGAATTAAACGGAAAATAATTTATTTTTAACGCATCATGCAATACATCAAATGAAAGGGCTTATTATGAGAAATATAAATATATATTTTTCATATTTTTAAAATTAATTGTCTACAATATATTAACATAAAGATATAAAAAAAATCATTTCTCGCTTTTTTTCCGAAACCATACTACCTAAAATTTTGAAAATAACTGGAACTACTGGGGCTCACTTGAAATTTATAAGAAAAATTATTAGTAAACCTATAGTAATTTTAGGGACAATTTATACAATTAAAGGGAAAATAAAAATTCAATTTTCAAATGCATACTGTAATATATCATAGAAAAGGCTCATTATGTGATTTAAAAATATATCATATTTTTAAATCATTTGTTTAAAAGATATTAACAAAAATATTAAACATCGGCTTAATTCCCACTTTAGAAACTACACTATATAAATTTTGTAAAATATATTTTATTTGTATTTTGAAATAATTTGAATAACATATTTAATAATTTATAATTTAAAACTTGACCTATTTTGCCTTTTACCTTCCAATCTACAGAGCCTTAAAACTCAGACAGTAGATAATAAAAGGCTTCTCTGAAAGTTTATTAGTAAAATAAAACTCTAATGTTAATTTTTGGGGCCAAATTAGAAAATTAAATACATATGAATTCTGATAAAAATCAAGCGAATCCTGAAGCAGATAAAATTTAAAACGCTTCCTTTAAAAGATATTAGGGTAAATATAAGAAAATGCACTCATTCCCTGCATGTCTGAAACTGGAATATTATAATCTTGAAGGTGGTACGGAATCCTTAGACCAAATTATTTGACATATGTCAAAAGCATGAAACAATTAATCGGTTAAAATTTTTTGGGGTGTTTTGAAAAAAGAAGAAAATTTTTCAATTTAAGAATTTTGTACAGAATATATATATATATATATATATATATATATATATATATATATATACGCAGCGTCATGGTCTCTAGTCAATTTATAATGCGCGCACTAACTCCTACTATAACTTACACATAGTCGCCATCCTAAAGCATTTTGAAATTGAAAGGCATACCCATAAAATCCATACAACCCATGCGACTCAATTAAAATGAGATAAAAGGTAAACTAAAAAGAGAATTAATCCATTAGAACATTGGTGGTATCTTACTGATCTTTAGAATGACTGTAATATGACTTAATTAATGCGCATACTAATAAAGCGAAATGGACTACTGTTGGTACTACTAACAGTGGTGGAGAGCAAGAATCCGAGAACTAATTTACAAACATAACAAATACTTTAAAATCTGCTAATGCTAAGGAATTAGATATTAGGATTCGAACGAATTAATGAATAGTATTAATTTTTTAAAATAAATGACAGAACTTCTGTACTGCCATTGATAATAGTAGTACTATAAAGAAACAGAATTATTTAATACAATGATTTATATTGACGAGTTACATGATTTTCTCATGAAAATCACAAGAGTTATAAACAACCACACCAAAAGTTCTCCCTTTCCAAATAAATGAATTATCGCTGTAGATAATTACAAAAATTGTTGTGGATGAGAAACTTCTACAATTCTAAAGTGTATTAAAAATGAGAGCTCCGTTTGAATTCATAGCATTTTTGGGAACAACACCAGGCTTGGAACAAAAAGTTCGTAAATTTCAAAATTCCAAACCCTCGGGGACTAAATCATTTTTTGAATGACAATTATTACAAAGAATAAAAAATAAAAATTGTGTGCAAGGCAAATATACAATTGAAATTAAAATGTTTGACATAAATGAAGAAATTAACTATTATTTGATTATTTGAACAAAGAATTAGAACGAGTCACCATTAGAATTTTATCTAAGACATCTATGCGACGTTGTCATCATTTGCCTAGAATGCGATCAAAGAATTCTGATGTTTGAGAGATGCGACTAAAAACAAGAGAAACTCATAACATTTGCTAATTTCATCCTTGATTATCTGCAACCAGTTTTTGTTTGGTGGAAAATCTAACTTGTTATTTGGAATTTGTTTGGATCACTGTCGTCATAATTTTCGTTGATCACACCATTTTTCCATTTTTCGGTAATTTTGGACCTACTATCGTCATCAGATAACTGAAAAATTACCATGTGTCTCCAGCCAGTCACTGGGCCAAACAATTCTTGCGTGGATCAATCAGCGTCAACCCATATCTCTAAATAGTTAGTGTTTGATTTTGCTTATGCAACAATAAACTTAACTGAACCAGGGCTGCTCCTTGAATATAACTCTAGCCTGATCGCAGGTTATGTGATGTTCTACCTGTGCGCGACTGGCCTTCCTTCGGCCTTGTTGTGATAAGTTAATTAGTCCATGTACTTTAACGGAAATGGCAGTACACAAGAAACAAAGGGTGCAAATTAAATGTAGCTCGGAACCACAATCGAGAAAATGCACACACCACACCACAACAAACCGCCACATCTGGATGGACTAACCAAGATAGGCAAGTTTTATTATCAAAATTTCTTTTCTCATCAGTTCAACCTCCCAACCTCCAGAACAGTTCTATACATTTGAATTCAGCTCAATCACCCTATAACGGTAGCAAATTCTAAATACTATGATGTTAATCAAATTCTTGGATGTCCAAGGACACTTCGAACAAATGTTGCCACAAGCTGGTAGGGGTTTCTTGCCGGTTATCACGATTGCCATGATTATTTCTTTCACGTACAGTGACAAGTCTAGAAAGTGACAAGCAACTACCAGTATGATCAGAAGTATCCCCGGAAATACTTTGATTAATAAAGATGAATACTTGCGGATCTAACTACACATTGTCAACTTCTTTCCGACCAACATCTCGTTTTGTGAATGTGAGTTGTTTATTGTAAATTTGAGGCCCGTCCCTACCTCCTTGTAAAATTTCGTTCGATTACTGTCACGTCCCTCATGTGAAAGATACCCTATACATTTTAGATAATTAACATTAACGTATTTAACTTCATACTGTTTTCTGGTACTTGTAGTATATTTTTTCTTAGAATGGAAAATAATAGTACATTTGAGGTGCACTGAAAGAATTTAACTAAATTTGGTATATGTCATATTGGTTTTACATTAGTTTTCCAATGCAAAAAGTGATTTTATATAACAATTATTATTAATTACTGTTTGTAATAATAATAATTATAAAAAAATATTGACTTCGTCCACTATTTCTCTGAAAATTTTCAACGGTTCGATATCTAGAGATATTTCTTTAATTACCTCAGGTAATAACGAAGGCATTTTATTATAACACTGAGGATTTAATCAAAAGTCGACTGCTCAATATTTTAGGGCTCATCTTCATCATTATCATCATCAACACTTGTCTTGTCCACTGTTAGACATAAGCCTGCTCAAAATGTATTCAGTTTCTTCTTTTCTGAGCAGTTGCTACCCAATTTGTCTGTATTCTTTTGATATCGTTGGTTCATCTTCTAGGGAATCTTCGTTAACTTCGTTTGCCCGTTCTTGGCCTCTACTCCAGGATTCTTTATGTCCATCGGTTATATTCATTTCTTAAAATGTCCCTCTAAGTAATGCCAAACATTTCCATATTGCTTGATGTTGTTTGCAATTTAAATATTCATTATTTAGCCTGTGTCAAGGTCTCCGCACCATAGGTCAGTGCTGGCACTAAGCACTGATTGAAATGGACTGACACATGTCCCTGAAATATGTATATCCCTCAGTCCATGTAACAAAACTCAGTGTCTTTGTACGAGACAATTCTGTTTTTTTGTTGTCGCTACAATTTTTTATGTCATGTCTCCGTTATATATAATTTGGTTATAACTCTGACGGAATATTTTTGTTATCCACATTTATTTATTAACTATGAACCAGAATATAGATTATACTAGTTTTGCTAGAGGTTATTGTCAAACCAATTTTGATGCGTATTGCAGAGCCTGTACCATCTGCAAACCTCAGGTGGTGTAGCATTTCTACGTCTATGTTGATACCCTTATTCTCCGTTTGTAAGTATTAAGAGCATATTCCATAACATTTACGAACAGTTTAGGCAACACACTATCGCCTTGTCTAACGCCTCTTTCGATATTAACTTTTGCAGTGGGGCAGTGTAGATTAGCTGTTGGAGCATTATTTCATATATTTAATATAATACTTGAGTATCTATTCGGCATTCTTCTATTAGTTGAAAAGAATAGTTGTCAGTTTGACAACATCGAATGATTTATGGTAATCAACAAAGATTAGGGGTCTGTTGTACACTATAGACATTTAAATTAATATTTCCAAAGTAAGTTGGTGATTTGTTCCATACCCTGAACAGAAACCTGTATCCTTGGTTGATAAAACTCAAACTTTCTTTTCAGTCTAGCTGTTAATATTGTGTACAGCTCATAGATAAAGTAGTAGTATAAATTAAGGAGGTAATTGAGTTATTTCATTTTTCCTACTAGAATAGGTTTTAGTTCTATTTCGATTAAAACTTGAACTCAGAATAGCATTGAATACACTGGAAGATAATTTTCTTATAGGCCGTACAATCTATTTCAAATAAAGCCTGTAAATATATATAATTGATAGATTCGACTTGGACTTGCAAATTTATTGAAAATATGATTAAGTTTGTTGTGGAACTTAAAGTTCCTCCTACGCCGCTGATCAACTTCTTTGGAGAAGAAAGAGACCGAGAACACATTCATAAATAAATTAGACGTATTTCAAATTGTATTGCCGGCATTCATCATGCCAGTATCGGTTAAATCAGAAATCAGCATTCATGTCCTGGACAGTTGGTACTACTGGATCTGGGCAGGGTAAGACTGAATTATGCGCCATGTTTAATGTTTATTAGGTTGCTGGCAATGACGGCGGAGTTGCAATTAGCTCTCGCAACTATGGCCGTTTCTGCATAAATAAATATTTTTGATTAATACGTTTAGTCGAGCAGAGCGTTAGCGAATGCGTAGGTTGGTAAATATTAAAATTTCCGAAACTTATTATCGAGACATCTTTACGAAAATCTCATTAAATGCTTGCTTTATTTTTTAATGATAATGAGTTTTTTATTAATTTTAAAACAGTAAAAGAAAATGAATACAAGTTCAGATGAATGTACTGTTTTACGTAAGTAGCATTTATTTATTGTTATTACACAACACCAATCTGTTAAAACTTATATACCACAAGATTTGAAGTCCTCATACAGGGAGGCCTATAACTAATGTATTCTAAAGTAACAGTAGGAAAAAAAAGAACAGCAGTCATTTGAGACTGAACGATGGAAGCGAATTTTTCTTTCTTTGTGTCACTCTTAGTACTGGATATACATATCGGGTGAATGAAATTAATTGTCACTATTTTGTTACGACTCAAGCACTAATCCTAATTTAATTCCTAATTTAAATAAATCTGCAAAAATATATAAGTTTTAGATTTTGAGTAAGTGTTTGTAAATAGTTTTGTTTATCTGAATAAGTATTAGACAACAAGATGTCAAAGAAAAGTTCTTTTTCTTCTTAGCTAACATCATTACAAACAAATAGGATTTATACAAAACAATAAATTATGTACTTATATATTCAACGGTAGCAAAAATTTTAAATTGTTAAGTTCTTCTTCTATGTAATATTAAAATTAGTTTTGTTCATCTTATGTGAGTTGAAAATATTATATAAAATTAATTAATAATGACCTAATATTAAAGATCTTTTTTTAATATTATATTTCTCTGTTTCGAATCTGCGAAATTTGGATTTACAGCCGTGCTTTTTAGATCTGGACCCCTAGTTTTTCTTTTAGTTATGTTCTTTAGAAGATATAAAAGTTCCGGATGAATGTAATACTCTCAATTGAGTGGTAAACGTACTTTATTTATTATGATAGGAAAACGATGTAAAAAAAGGACCCGTTTTACTTAATTTGCATCCTTCACAAGTCTATATTCGTGTTTATTAGAACGATAAGCAAATTTTGTGCAAGTATTCTATCTTACTTACATGGTTATATTCGTTTATTTCCTATTTATGATTGATTTTCTATGAAAGAAGAGACTCCTAATATGTTGCCTGGTCCCTGTTTCTTACCCAGACAACTGAATTGGATGGGTATTTGAAGATCGAGGCAGTGTGTAGTGTCGGTCGTGTCGAAACATAGGAAGTTTCAAGTTATGCATTTCATTCCGTTGCTCACCTATTTTCATATGTGGTGTAAATGTGGACATTAACATGTATAAGGAAAATGTTTATAGTAAAGGACATTAACGGTGACATATTATTTTTGAAAATCCGTAATATTTGGAAAATAAAACTCAATATATGTACAACAGAATATATACAAGGTGTAAACGATATAATTGCATATATTTTGAGTAATAACAGTTAAGGTGAGGATAAATAAAAAATTGTTACATTAGTTAAAAAAGTAAAAGTTACAGTTTTTTCAGAAAAATGAAGATATTATGAATTTTTTTAGTTACAAACAGTCAATTTTCTAATGAAAACGGTTTTGAAATGAACTACTAAACAGATCATATGGCTTTACTAGTCACTTTAACACTCACAACCCACTTTTTTGATAATTAAAAATAAATCGGAACTAGACCGCAAACAGACTGAAACAGTATTGCAACATTGCGATAACTCAGATATCCTTTCCAAACAATATAACGTCTGTATCCTTAGATTTTGTATGGTGCTTGTTTTGTTTATATTATAAAGGCTAGTTTATTATAAGTGTGCATTTTGTCCTAAAACGGTTATTTATATATTACAAAAGTGAATTAAACCGTGCAGTTTGCAGCTACCTATTTTCTTTTTTCAAAATTCAATAAGATTCGTATTGAATTATGTTTAAATTTTGGTGAATGCGCAAGACAGTATGCATTTTTGTCAAACACTATCCTTTATTTCTTCTTTTCACTCAAGTGGGGGCGATCATCGATCACCGCATGAGCCATCACTAGTAGGCTGTTTCTATCTGTGTTGTGATACTCGAAATACGCTCTATCTTACATTTTCCTTTCTAAAGGTAGACGCATTCGATTCTCGGTTCGGCTTTTTTCTTACCTTGTTTCCACGGGTGCTAATCTCTGTTTGCTTCATTAAATCATATAAATCTGAGGTGGCAAGTCGAGTTGTTGCTGTTCTAAGGTAAACCGCTAAGAAGAAACCTGCTCCAAGAAAAAATTCAAGTGCTTCAGAGGTTTACCATGTTTTAGAATAAAAATGGCACGACCTCTGAGTCCTACCTGCCCTGCGACTTTTTTTTATTTCCTCGAATAAAAAGAAAGATCAAAAGAAAGAATAGACAACACAATAAGTTTAACAAATGTGAAAATAAACGTTAACTCATTAAGAAGGCATTTTGTAATATATTGAACGTCACATACGCAAAAAAAAGGGGACTCAATTATTACTGAAATTCATCATATTTCGGCAATTCCTTACATCGATGAAGGTTTCCTTGTTTGCTAATAATCTATATAGCACCGAATGATTTATAGGCGGAAAATGCAGGCTACGTTCGAATTTGTTATTGATTTACGCTTATTACGCACCTAGACGTTATATATTATATATTTATACATATTATATATAGAATAAGTTTTATATATATAATGGCGTTTTTTGTTTCTATCTAAATTCTATATGGGAGTTCATTTTTGATATAATGTGATGATTATGAATGTTTAGATGAGATTCAAAAAATAATACTTATTCATAAAAGACTTGTTAAACAAATTCGAGAACTGAGATTCATATCCTTTTAAACATATCACTTCTATCAATTGCCGAAAATGAAAAGCAACTCTTTCAGTTGTTTTGTTTGTAGATGAACACAATATTAGTTTAAACTATAAGAGAAAAGTGCAAAAAAAGTTTTGTCATGAGACTCTGATCTATCTAAACGTATGCAATATATACTCGATCTTTTCCAAGCTATCTTTCTCACGTTTGCAGAGCCGTGGTCATTTCATTATGGATCGTGGCTAGTTCGTGTATCCTCGATGCTAGTTGTTGATTTAAAGTCAATAATACTTGTTTTTGTGATTCGTGTGCATTCATCGCCATTTCAAAATCTGATTGTGCTAATTTCATTGTGCTTTGAAGCTCTTGGTTCTCCTTCTGTAAAGCCTGTATTTCTGATGCCTTATTGTAGGAGGACAGGATCTTAATTTCGCTGTTTTTGGTTTCCAGTTCGGTCTCTAATTGTTCTACGCGTATTCTCAGTGATTGAATTTCTTTTCGCAGTTCGTCTGCTATTTCCTCACCACCTTTGCTGTTTTCCAAATCAGATTGATATTTAGCTTTCATTCTCATATTTTCTTCTTTAAGACTCGCTAACTGCCGTTTCCATTCATCTACATTAGCGGTACTTTCTTGTAAGGCGCTTGTCAGCCGTGAATTATTGCTTTTTAGAGTTGCTAGTTCTATTTCCCATTTTTTTGCATTAGCTGAGCTTTGGGCTAAAGCAAGTTTGAGCCTATCATTTTCGTACTTTAACTGCATATCAATTGGATTTGAACCACTGATGTATGACTACTGATCAATTTTGATCTGGTGACTAGGGCTTTCGTTGCTCTGAATACCGGAGATGGAATGACTGCGAGGGTGAGGCAAATCGTCGTCATTTTTGAGATTCGTAGAACCTGGTATCGCAGCAATACCTTTTCATGAAATAATTCTGCCTACACCTACTTATACAGTAGTCCATACATGTTTAAAACATGAAGTTTAACTTCAACTGAGTACTCGTTTAAAAAAAATAACAATAAAAACGTTAAAAAAAGAGTTTTTGCATATATCATGTTGTTGTTGAATGAATGGCATAATTTTCATTTTGCCATTTGTACAAAATTGAAAAAATTTATAAAACGGTTCCAGTTGGGTAATTTTATAATCAGAAAGGTCGAGATTTGTAGTATTTTTCATTATTAAGCAAAAATGTTCTATTAAATATTAGTCTATTATATAAGTTTTTAGATGAGTTGAAAATGAGATATGGTGCATTAATAGTTTCTCCATATTTGCAGTATAATTTTGTCAATGTTACCTTATTAACGTGCGTTGTCTTATTTGAGTTTCCCACACGACTTTGAAAGTAGAAATGAAGAGCTAAAACTCGTCTATCTCAGATTTCCACATAAATTTGTTAAACTGATGAAGTCGGATTTTAAACCGCTACTCCAAATTCCGACGATCACTTGTTTCGGCTTCGTACTCGTTCTGATTCGAGATCACACGTATTATCCCATGTTTGGTAGCACTTTTACATATTTCAAGAATTTTTTCCGAAATTATATGAAATTTAGACGAATTCTAATTCGTAACTTCTGCTTATATAAATAGAGTGACGTTGACAAAATTATTCTCAACCTTTTTCATACCGTGATTGTACAAAAACTATGAATACACAATTTCTGGTGCTCATTTAAAGTATATATAATAAGGTATTATTAACTTGGGCATTTGCACTATATACTGAAAATATCGTGTTTATTCCATTATTAGGAAGAGACTACTTTTGTTAAGTTTGTGTCTCAAGGTACGAACTCGTCTGCCTCGGGGTTCATTGCTTGCTGCAAGCACCGTTCTGATTGATTCGTTGAGGGAGTGGGCTCCTCAATAAGAGGAACGTCATCGGATGGTACTTGATTTTCTGTAATATAACGGAGTAAGGCGACATTTACTGACCAACACCGCTTATTCATGATGAAGTCTGTGCTCCGGCTAGGGAACAGCATCAACAGTGTTCATTAATGAAGCTGCCCGTGAACGCCGATTTTGTAATTGTTTATCTCGTATCTGAGTTCCAGTTGTAATCAGTGGGATGTGAATTTTTCATATGGTGGCGCATTCCAGCGAATGACTTAAATATATCCGAAGCGAATAGGGCAAATGTGATCGATCTCTTGTTGGGGCCCTCATTTACAAACGTTTTGCCACACTGGGAAACAACACTACACTTGAGCCTTTTTACTCAAGTGTTATTTTTCAATAAAGTCGTAAAATGAAACTAGAAGTTCCCACCCTTAAGCTTCAGAAAACAACTGCCCTATATTTCATGCTAATACCAGCGATATACATTCACAAAGGTTCGTGGAAATCGATTGAGGGGTTTCGGAGTTTGGCGTGTACCAACATCATGACACTTGATTCTATATTAATCTGTGCTGCAGTTAGAAGATATTGTTATAAACTCCGTGGGTTTAGTTAAAATTTAAAAACTAATATTCACTCTCACTTTCTAGGAACTTTTATTTACATCAAATATTCACAACAGCTGATTGGAATATCTAAATAATAACACGAAATAAACTCTTCGCAATAACTAACTAACTGCTGCGATGATGGGCCGCTCCTTTTAAAATCAGCATCGAATTCTCTCGTACAATACAGTGTCAATTTTACAGTTGTCGAGTTATTTAGAGATAAGTTTTTTTTCCCATCTGAACCTTCTAGCTCTTCTTTTTTTCTATCGCAGCGATTGATGTATCACGGAATGAAACCAGGGACGAACTGGATAGATTTTTATAACAATATGTACAGTTGTTTCTAAGAAAATGCCAAAATTGTAAAATTTAAATCAAAACATTCGCTCACGAATTCTAGTAATCGACATAAATGAATGTCTGCTGATGAAGAAAATGAAATTTCAGTTAGAATCTAATTTTCAATATATAATTGCTGACGATAAGCAAACAAAATACTAACAGGCAGGTCATTAACCAAAGACATTGAACATAACATCGCCAGAAAAACTAAAACAAAAAATTACAATGTTGAGGATGTAAACTTGTTTATTTCGTTGTAAATGCTGAAACAAGTGATATGCGGAAGTAATCCAATTCACCACCACCGATCATCTGTAGAATAATCATTTTGCAATTTGTATAATTCACATTCTTTACCCTTTCAGCAAAGCGTAACCCTTGCTTTATCCAAGTGCTTTAATCCACGGCAAAAAATAATACATTCGAGTTCGAAATTATGAAATACCTCCGTGGGGAATTGGCAATCCATAGATCTTCATCGGACGTGAGAGAGGGCGATTTCCAGAACAAAAATAAAAAACGTGGTGCCGTTATTATTTACAGACTTCATTAAACGTAATGCCGTTTTATTCTTCTCGACCGGACTGGTACATTATTCAATTTGGTCGAACGGACGGCAGCAACGGCAACTCTCGCGATGGATAGGGGTTAAAAGGGACTCGAAGGGGCTAAGGGGGTGCTCGATGGCCAGAAATGAATTGTGGGGATGGGCTCTTTGGCTCTTGCTTGTATTTTTATATCGTGGATATGTATGTATGTACGTATGTAGATATGCGTTGCATATGTATGATAAGCGTGTGGCCTGGTCCTTTATAAAGCCCTCATATTTTCTCGCTCCACACTTTCCAAACATGAATTTTCCACCACGGTTTGACAAGACATTTATTACAGTGGCAAATATTAATGCAAGTAATAACATATTTAAAAGGTGAAATTGCAGTGAATCGTTTTCATTGCTAATTAAAACAACTAGTGTTAACATTACTTATTCAATTTAACCCGTTTCTACAGTTTGTTGTAAACCTAGTTATTATTTTGCATCGAACATCTTTCTATTATCCACCATGAGATACTCTCCCACTCCATTTTGTCAATTGCATTTTTTGCTTGTTCCTTATGGTATTGTTTTCTCTTAACTTTCATTCAACACAGTTTTTTGTAGTGTTTTTTTTTCTTTTTTTTTTCTATATTTTCAGAAATAAATGTTAGGAGAGGAACAATTCAAATAAGAATCTACAAGTTGATAGCACTTTAGTCATTTTGAAATTGTAAGTGGATAACGAAAATAGAAGATACGACGACTGAGAAACAAGAATTACGATGAAATTTAATCAAATATAAAATTAATGAAAATTACTGGAACACATAACAGTTGCAAGGCTATGAAAATAATCCATACTGATCGACAGAAATTTAATAATCCCCGAATTTGGCATATGTCAAAAAAAAGATTGAAGTATAGATTTTGTACAAAGCTAGTCTAATACGAGTATAGTAGGAGTTTGACGTTTTGTACTTTAATCGAGATTAATATCAATTGTTTAGGAACTGAAACGGTGCCATTTGAGATATAGATTCCATTCTGTTTGCAACATGTATGCGCCAATTGTGGCATATGCGGAAAACTAAATATTCAGCTAACGGTGACAACAAGAAATTCTCAAATAATCTTGTCAAGAAGAAGCAGAAAGAATATGCAGGCAAAAGACCCAAAAACAGTTAATAAAATTATTAGATAAAAAACCTTAACGTATATGTAAAATCTCATCACATAGCTAACCAAAATCAACAGAAATAACAACAAATCTAAATTAAAATACTAGATGAAAATTCATCAAACGTAACTAATACAATTCACAATGAAATTCAAATTGTAAACAGTGTAGTATCCAACGTTTTCCAAGTTTTCATTAACACCGTTAGAAAGAACCCCTCTGCTTTGGAAATTGAAGCCATTGTCCAGACAAATTGTAAACACTGTTTCTTTCGACAATGTGGACCAAGAGACCCAGATAGGAGGTATGTTTAGCGATCTCCGATCCCCTGTCAAGGAACTTCTTAATCTGATCTGTTCTAGAACTGCTAGAATAGAACAGACGCCAATCACAGCAGAATGACTTCACTGCGAACATGCAGATCACTTTAAAAATATTGTACAATTAGACTACTCAAATTACTCCAGTGTAGATTGTTTGCGCTGTAGAATTACAGGCTATTTTGGACTTCAGAGTTAGACTGTCACCCAGAAAGAACCAGTTACATACTAAACCCCACCGGCCCTCAGGACAGTTACCAGATGGGGATGCTGCGAAAGCTAAGGTAGTTTAGTCGTCCAGGGTCGATTATTGTCAAACCTAAATCGAGCTATTTGTTGGTAACGGCTAGGTGCTAATAATCATCGGCGAATCGTTAGTACAGAGTGACGCCGAAATAATTACTACTAACAGCATCGGATCCTATTTTGGCATCAAGCATACGGCTTCAGTGAGAATTTTTCAAAAGATTTCCCAGTAGGAATTCACCCAATTCTATCAAAAAATACTAAATATTACTAGGACGACAGCCATAGCAGACTATGGTTCTCGAAAATCGACTTCTCAAGTAATAAACACGTTTACGTGCTATCTAATACGAGGATGATTCATAGTTATGCTAGTATCTGGTAAGCGGCGCTGTAATAAAATTTAAAAAAATAATATTAATGAAAAAAAAATGACACATATACATTATAGTTGGTTTAGTGTCAACAGATCCGAATTTAAGTTGGTGAGGACTCCTAGGCACAAAATTGGTGGGGGGATTCAAAACTAGAAGTCAATTTTTTTAGTTTATTTCTGTTAATAAAGCATGTCACATAAATGGATTTTTACATAATTATATAAAATACGTCAAAATAAATAAAGTTAATCCAAATTTATATAACATTTAAAAAAATTAAGTAAAAAAAAACAATAGGATTGCCCAATTGTTTAAACAAACATTACTTTTAATTTATACATATAGAGTACGGAAACGTACTAAAAAAAATTCAGAATCATTATTTAGACAATATAAGATTGTATCTGGGGTGTTTTGATTAATAATTTTTTTTTTCGATATTGGCTTTCATTTATTTATTAATTTTTAATATATTAATTTTTTCTACAGTTGGTATGGGCCCCGAATTGGTAAGGGTCAGTGCTCAAAGTGTACTTATAAAAAACAATAAAAACCCAACAGATAAGCGTTTGGGAATATCTAACATAATGAATAAATTAAATTCTGTGTATATCGAGAAAGCGATTTTTCTGATTATCAACTGTATAATTGCTATTGCTGAAATTTCAACGAGAACAATAACAAAATAAGAATCTAGTGTTACTTATAAACACCCAACAACTAGAATTTATATTTACCTCTAATAATAATTTACACATTAGCAAATTTACATATTGCTCATAAAAGTTATACGTGTATTATTTGCATACGAAACTGTACAGATGTAGTTTTATTCCTACACTGTGTAGTTTATTGAAATTATAATATGCTTAAGCTAAAGAAAGAGTATTTTTAGAAGGAAGATGAAGAGAAATATGCTGAAGTTCATTGATCTCATACACAACTCTTATAGTAATAACAATTTCTAAATCCTGTAGCAAAGCAAATATATGAAAGAGCTTTTTTATTATCAAAGAGAAAAAGGTACGAAAAGTTCACAAAATATTCAGTAAAACATAAGTAATTATATTCCTTCTATAATTGCTGATAAAGAAACTTATACAAAATTTGTGATTAGTGTATAATAAAATATTAAGTCGATTTAATACAAACACTGTAGGTATATATCCAATTATTAATTTATTACCAGGTAGATATAACAATATATAGTATATCGTGTGATACCGTGTTTAAAATTATTTCCAAATCTTTATTCAGCAATACAGGACTTTTTGGACATGGATACTCAAGAAAAAAGTAATTTTATTTTCTATATAGATATAACGCTCGAGTCATGTCATGGGGATTTACTTATCTATTAGTTATCTTTTTGTGAAAAAAGTAAAATCGGATCGGCATTTGAGACGTTTTCAAAATGAACTTTTTGTGATATTTAAAATTTATATTAGTCCTCTAGACGTCGTTAATAATTTTAAGTTATAAGTCATGTATTTGGGGATTTATAAACATTAATTAATTTATTTTATTTACTTACTGCCACCGAAAGAACTGAGATATAAATATTAATTGCCATATAAAACTAAACTGGTTCAGGAACTAAATGAGGCTGATCGTAGAGTAGAATTTTGTGAAATGGTTACGAAAAGATGCCAAGGGAATCCGATGTTTCCCAAAAATCTCTTATCTGTGATGATGCAACATTACCCTACATGACACGGTCAACAAGGAAAATGGTCGGTATTCTAATACGCCAAATGTTCACTCGATGAGGGACGATCACACTCAGTATCATAAAGTGATTGTTTGTGCTGGCATAATAAATAACATAATAATTGGACCATATTTTTTGAGGGGGCATTAACGGGGGTAAGTTACTTGGATTTTTTCGAATTGATTTAATTTTTGAATTAAGACTTTTTCCTGATACTGTTCCAGACATTCATAGAAACATATGCTTTCAACAAGATGATGTAAATATAGTAGCAGTACGGATTGGTAGACGCAAATTGAAAGGCTACCCAGATCTAGCAATATTACTACATGGGATAATTTTTGTACGGCTATTTAAAATCAAAAATCCACAGGAGTAGACCAACTAATATTGATGAGTTAAAACACAGAATAAGGCAAGAAATTAATCAACTCAGCGCAGAGATGTTGAAAAACGTTGTCGAACAATTACTTCAAGCTTTATACCTTTTCTATGATATGGTTAATTATGTCCCAATTTAAATAATAAAGAATTATTTTTTCTTGTTACGAACTTCCAAAAATCAAATTTTCTATATTGGTGAACAGACGCTGTTTTAATTAAGAGTGTTTTATAGCAATTTTCTTAAATCTAGTAATAACTTATTTTAGATTTGACATAAAGAACAAAATGCAATATTTAAAGAATAGTAATGATAGTAACTATATTAGACATTTTCGTAAACATTTTTTACTGTTTACTCTATTACTAGCTCCACCATCAACCAATAAACTATTTTCAATTATAATTATAAATGAAGTTTCAAATAAATGATCGCTTTCCATGGTGGAATGATTTATTTTTCAATCTCTTGCTACATAATTCAAAGTCCATCTCCAATTTTTATTATTTTCCACAGTTAAATTCCCTCTATTTTCCTGCATTTTGGTCGGTCAGTTATTTTTTTGTACACGCTCTAGAGGGGTCTTCCGATGTAATGATATTTCCATCCAGTTCCATTCCCCTCCTTTATCTTCGAATACACGGATCCACGGTCCATCAGTCTATATCGACAGTCTCTGGTTGGACATGAGACACAATTTAACATCGATATTTAGATTTTTAAGTTTTATTTTCTTCATTCATATTAGATAATCTATTTTCCTCGGTCACATACTAATAGCAAAAAGAAACTTCGTTGTTATTGATTAGTTCAGTCATACCAACAATACGCAAAGAATTAACTTTAAAATTATAATATTCTGTTGGTTCAAATCACTAAATTTTCTCCATAAAATATTTCATATTTTTTTCACCGAAATTTGAACAAAATACTTACTTGTCTTCTAAACGTTGTTTGTGGTATATTCTTGATTACTTATAAAAGTAAAATACTTACTTTTTATAAGGCTGATGAACTTGCAATTCAATATCAGGTGTTTCACTACGTCGCTATCTACTCAACTTTCCTATCCGTCATCGCCTCATATAGGTATAATCCATCGCTCTCGATTATTCCGTTCTCTCTATTAAAGGACTGGAAGTTTCGGAACTTCTTTATGCCAGCAATCGAAGGTGTACGTACGTTCTGAAATCGATTGTTGTCTCCTTTATGTGTTCAGATAGGTGGTTTTTGTAAGATGATTAATTTAGAGATCAAAATGAACCACTTTCATTTTAGCCCTCAGATTCAGGCGATTCGTTGATCTATTTAACTACTTCGTTTGGACCATCCCAAGCTGGTGTGACTTTTGGAGACTTGCCTTTGCTGCTCTGGGAGTTATATAACCTAACCTTATCTGTGTCCGGACTAGTTCATGTATGACCAGCATGCTTTGTCTAAGTTGTGTGGTATAATCGTTAACCTCATTGGCCGGTTCTTTTCATAGGTCAATGACCAAATTACACGGTAGTCTGAGTTCGTTTCCTACATTAATCTGACTGGGAACACTCCTGTGCTGTTGACGACTTTGGATGGCTATTGTTCCAAGGTTCTGTTGAATCTTTCCACCATTCCGTGCGATTGTGGATGTAAAGGAGTGGTTCTATTATTGGTGCCTAGTATTTGTTTTTCCGGTCAACGCAACATAATTCTGGTTCCTCCTGATTGAAAGATACTGATCGAACTCTTGGTTTCTGCTTGTTTATGAGGGCCACCATCTCTAATACCCTGAGCAAAGTTTTATTGTTTTTTTAATGACTCTTAGATTTCTTCAAACTTCCACATCCCTGATGACATTTATAGACTCAGTGTAGCTAATTGCACACACTCTACATTTTTTTTATTTTTCCAACGAATATCTAGACTTAGTGATGTATCTAAAGCTGCAATGACCTTTTTTATCCGCAGGAATGCTCTGAAGGAATTCTAATGTTGTATCTCTTAAAGAAACTAAGAGAGAGAATTACTGTTCATGGCTATCCCATCTATTAGCTACTGCTACTGCTTCAAATTGTCGTTTGTACATAAGCCAAGACGAACTACCAACTACTGGGTGGTTTTATTAAAGAACCTTTGTTACTTAAGGTGTTCGAACATATTCCCTCCGGTAAGTATTCTTCCATTTATTCGAATAGAATTAATGTCACCCACTTTTTTTCAAGAGCATGTTTAGTACGTTCCTTTCATCGTTTATATCCGATTACACAATCCGTATTTTCTGATTAACCTCCAAGTTTCCTTGAATTACTAAACGCAATAGTCTTTCAATTTGTCCCTTATGAATCTTAGAATCATCTTACATTTTTATTTCATCAACCTGCCATTCTTCTACTAATAAATAAGTTCATCTTGTCTCTTTTTCTTGGATATTTTGAGCTCACCTTGCAATTTGCAAAATAAACCTTCCATTAAATTGTTTTGTCAAGCATTCATATGAGCTACAAGATTTTCTAGTTTCATATCAAAAGTTGCTTCTAAACTCTCCCGAATTTCTTGTAGAGTCTAGGTGTCCTTTATACCTTGTTTTTCCAGAATCTTATTTAGTTTTTCTTGCAGCTTGTCGGTAGCGTATGAATTTTTTTCTGCTACTTTCATCGGTCGCATCCTCTATGATTCTTGTTGTCGCTATAAACAAATTTAGAATTTAAAATTCATCTAATCTCACTTCAAACACCACTGTTAAGACAATTCTGTAGGATTAAATCTTATACTCAACAAAATATTCGACTTTATTTTCACTGAAATTCACAATTAAGAGTAATCACACAAAATATTTACCTTTTAAATGATTGATGAACTTGCACTTTGATATTCTACTACGTCGCTATCTACTCTACTCTGCTGTACGCCGTCGCCTCATATATATTCCATCGCAGTTACTCTCAATTGTTCCCGTTCCCTCTAATAAAGGACTGGAAATTTCGGTACTTTTTATACCAGAAATAGTACGCTTCTTTTTGTCATTTATTCGAGTAGAAGGTTTTTGTGCGATGATTATTTTCAAGAAATATTCGTTATTTTAGCAGTGTAAAACTAAATGTTATAACAATATTAAAGTAATTAAATTCATATAAATGGCGATTTCAGGCATAAAATGGATTGCGTAATTTCATTGCCTAGGTTTTTTCTCGTTTTCTCCGATTGATTTTTGTTATTCTGTTATGCATCTCTCAGGACCCTAATATGACATTCAACATTTTTTGTTATTTCTCATTGTCTAACATTATCATCCTTATACCAGTTCCAAAACAACACACCATTATTGTTATCTTCCTGCATTAAATTCTCTTAGTTGCTGTTGCAGTTTCTCCAATTTTCTCGCAAGTAAGACCTTGATCCTTTATAAATCGTATATACCAAAGTGCTTTCACGGCCAGTGTCAATAATTTTTCGGGCTGTTTTGTCATATTGTATTGGATTAGTTATAATATATCTTTATGTGAAATCGTTACTTTCATATTTTTTAACAAATAACTTAATTTGTACATCTGGAATCCCTTCTAAGTAATCAAGTATTTCAAAAAGGGGCGGAGGGAAAATATTCATGACTATCGACCTACCAGCTTATTAAACAGCTTAGCTAAAATTTTTGAAAAAATATATATATAACTTCATACTTGCCCACAAAGCTGACAATATTTCAAAATACCAACATGGTTTTCTTCCTAATAAGTCAACAGTTACAAATCTCTATCTTCTCTGAACATGTGCCGAAGGCAATTCTAAACAAACAAATAACAGCTAGATGTCGTATACACAGACTGTGCAAATGCATACGATAAAGTAAATTTCAGTGTCTTGATAAATAAACTGTCGGTTCTTGGTTTCTCAAGTGAAGTATTGTCATTCATAACTTTATACTTACTCGCACAAACCCAAAGGGTAAAGATAGGTACTGTTTCTCCCATCATTATATTGCCACCTCAGGAGTACCCCAGGGTAGCATCTTTGGTCCTTTCTTGTTTTTGATTTTTATCAATGACTTACCTGATAGCCTGGAGACCTGCGTTGGGTAGTTGTTTGCTGATGATTTCAGATTATTTTAATCTATTAATGGCCTAATGATGTTATTGCACTTCAAAACGACTTGAATTTGGCGCGCAATTAGTTTAGAAAAAATAAAATGTTTGTTAATACCCAAAAATGTTGTGTTGTTTCCTTCTCCAGAAAAGTCAATGTAGGTATTGAAGTCAATTACATTGGAAATTGTAAGGTTAGGTTAAAAATCAGGTTAGGTGTAAGGAGGTTAAAGATCTGGGGGTAGTCTTTCAAGATAACTTCAATTCAATACCCATTTCAGCTACCTGATAAACAAAGCATACAAAGTTCTTGGATTTGTCAAACGTAATAACCAAAATTTGAGAGTAAAAACAACTATAAGACTCTATACATCTATGGTGAGTAAATTGTTACACCCACAGTAATGACATTGAAAAAGTTCAAAAACGTTTTCTGCGCTACCTCTATATCAAAAAGAATGACATATATCCCTTGATGGTATCTTATAGATCAATGTTGGCAACCTTCCATCTATGTTCTTTGAGTATGAGGAGAAAGACCCATGCTGTTATCTTTATATATAAAATTCTAAATAACAGAAAATATTTCTATTGTGGGTTGATCAATAGCGTTAAGTTTAGGGTCCCCAAAATTAGCTTAAGACTACTCTCGTGTAATCTCTTCTACATAAATAACGGAAGCCCTTCGCCCTTCACTTATATACTCACTGTCTGCAATGATATCCTGTCCAATAACATAGTTCCTGACCTATTTAACATCAAATTTGGTGAGCTTAGGCGCATATTATTGCTGCATCAGGATGCAAACCCTTCATGATATTGGCATGTCTGTGACATTATCAAATACTTTTGTACTGTTTAACCCTTCACATATAAGTACCTATTTGGTATTTGTAAAGAGAATAAATTTAAAAAATGATAGGGTGCGAAAAAGAAATAGAAAGATGAAAGGCAATGTTACGATAAGCCATGAGCAACCTTAGAAAAATATGGAAAGATCGTCACATTACACGAAACACGATCATGTTAGTCAAATATGTTGAATTCTCAATCTTCCAGTACGGAGTTGAATCCTGGACGACGAAAAAATCAGTCATACGAAGAATAGACGCGTTTGAAATGTGCTGGCGAACGTATGTTACAGATTTTACGAACAGGGAAACGCACCAATGCGTCTATATCAACGGAGGTGAAATACAGATTGTCGACAATATATCGCCAACGAATCCGAAACACTTTGGACACAAACCAAGATGAAAGGAAGACAACCCAGAAAAATTTAAAGAACAGGGAAACTTAAAATCTGTTGTTGGATAAAGTTTGCAAGGTACTCGTCATCAAAGCTGTCAGATGAGGAATAAATCTTATTGTAGCAAGTTATTCTTGGTACGGCTAGGAACGATCACGGAGGAAAATTGTTGGGGGACTCACAAATTTTTCAAAATTATTTTGAATAACTCTTTTTGTAATTGTAATTTTTGTAATTCTCTCAAGAGCTTCTTCAAATTGCCTTGTACGATTTGGGCAGTGGTGAGGAAGGGTCGTGACTTCTATGAACCCTCTCGGACCGCCTCTGTATAATGGTACTTGCTTCCGTGACTCTCCAAAATGATGAGACTGCACTTTGTTAAACTTTTTAGTTTTTTGGTATCTCTTTTTGTAATTATTACATTTCTTTTTCGGTTTCTAGACTTGGGGAAAATTGAGGTTCCTGAATGGTGTGGAAGCTGGTATGATCACCATAATTTATTGTGCAGCTTATTGACGATCTAGTCCAGCTTTAACTTAAGGCGATAACGACGTTGTTTTTCCTCGGATGTCATAGCCATTTATTGTAGAAGCTTCGTTCTACAAAACTGGAAGGAATTTAACAGTTGTACAACACATTTAATAATTTTAAAACACATCCAAAATAACTGCGTAATCAATACAATTGTGTTATTTTTTATATTAACGCAGTGTAGTAGTAATGCAGTAGTAAATATTTCATTATTTTGTAAATGTGCACTAAAAGGAAAAACAAAAAAGAAATATTATGTCACTGTCCACATCTATATCTAAACATCTGTGTATGAGAATAATAATAATGGAAATATCTTTATTATCTACCGTTCCACAGCGGTAACTCAGCGGTCACGCAATAAACATACTTACCTCCTCAGATGACTGTAAAGCGGCTTATTCGTATAGCTTATTTTTCCCGCGCAAAGGGTCTTCTATCTTATCCGTTTTAATAGTTACTACTAGTCGAATGAAATGAAAAAATTGAAAATGAAATGTTTAATACACTTATTTTAAGGATTTTTTCAGATAGTAAGGCATGATAGTTAAGATTTTATTCTTTCTTGTGGACACAATGTAAAATATTTTTTATTTTATTAAACACTTTAGATAAAAAGTACAATTAGGATCCTGATAAAGTTCCAAGCCTATATCTTTGACAACGAGATTCAAGTACAGTGCCATCGATGAAAAAGTACGAGAGATAGATAGCCCTTTATAACATGAGACTCATTCTTCGGGACAGCATTATGTTGTTTGCAAAACAACTGCATTACTAAAAAAACATTTTTAACAAAATTTGGTTAAAAATAATGTACAACATTAATTTTTTGTATAGTAAAATAGTGTTCCGTTTATAAATAAGTTAATTTTTTTACAAATTTGTACTGTTTTCGCATGAAAAGTGCAATTTATCAAAAGGGGCAAGTTTTTAGGTATCAAAAACGATTTCAGCCACATATCTGTACCATCAAATAAAATTCTTATTTTCATTTCCATGTGGTTCTTAAAGATTCTACACGGACGAAACCATATAGTTCCAAAAGTATTCCTAGTGGGCAGCATTTATTAAACTAAAGTTAATATAATGTTTGGAGTAGCTCGAAAATTGTAGTAACAGTTTCCGAAAGGGACAAATTAGGTGCTAAATTGTGAATTTGAAATAACATGACTTTGACATTACATGGTAAACTGTTTTTGGTATATTCCTTGGTAAGTACAAAATAAGTTTACACTCTAAATTCTAAATGAGGTTTGCCAGATTCTTCAGAAATATTTTGAAAATAGGAGCACATTCATGATATAAGTGTCATTATGAGATGTTCTGACATATAACGCTTAATTAATGACAGTGGGTGCATTTTTGTAGACTGTTGTGTTGTATGTAATATATGTATATTAGTTTTTGGGTCTTTTGTGAGGGCTTGAAATGAACCAAAATTTAAAAATCTATCGATTTTAATTTACTCTATATAATTTACTATTCCTTACATATTTAATAATCAAAAAACCCTTTGTAATTGAAGTGTAAAGTAATTCGTCCTTTTATTTCAACAGTAGTTATCATCATTTCGTTTACATCATATCTCATAAGACCCCATACTTTATAATAAGCCATTACGAGTTGGAATGAGACAAATTTCTCAAGTTGAAAGGACGCCTACAAAATGTTTAACTTACCTACGCAGTTTGGTACGCTTTGTATGTATCTAATTTTGTTACGGCGTAACTTCTTGGAATATTGAAGTACGTAAATTGCATATAAATCAAAATGGCATATTTGTGATAATTGGACACTAAAAAAGTAACAGTGTAGTATCTTGTCAGAATGCTATCGAACTAAATATATAAGTCACACGTTAGTAACTGACATATTGGTTTATCTCTAAATTGTTGAAGTGACCATGACGTTGCTACCATACATATCCGTGTAATTTTTTTCATATCAACAGTATCACTTTCTTCAATTCATGTGATCGAGCGACGTTGTCCCATCCTCAGAGAGTTTTTGAAATTTGGTTTTAAATCACTAATTTTGATATCGAAGTACCAATTGCATTTTTGATTTTTTACGTGTTTAAGTTTCCTTTAAGCAGCTAGCACTAACTGAAATATTTTTTCTTATTGTTCGCACCATTCAGTTTTAGTTTAGCTTTGTTTCATAGTTCTTTTTTTAATAGAAACTATATTTTCCACCTCGATTTTTTTATTCCAACATTTAATCACATAAGTGGATTTGAGACGTTTATCCTTGAAATATATAACCTTTGAAAAGGGATACATGCTTTCACTTTGGATAGATCTTCCCAACAGAAGCCACTGGCATTGTAAAAGTTAACTAAATGGAATTTATTAAATAATAGATAAAACCATAATGTCGTCCAAAAAGTGAAGTATCAATTGCTGCATATGCATTATGCGAATTTTTTTTTCATCGTCAAAAACCTAATAAAAGGTACTCCAGTAGAACCTCGATAAGATAAAGTCCAAGGGAAATCTTAAATAATTTAAGTTATTGTTAAGTTTTTTACTTACTAAGGATTTAAGTTAAAGGGTTTTTACTGGTTTATACTTTTACTAACAGAGGTTCGTTTATTTAGGAATTACGTATAGAGATACGTATAGAGACAGACGAGCTAGGTTAAATACATTGTTTACATTTGAAGTCATTTGGTTTGCACATTTATTTAAAATGACTCATTTTCATAGATTATTGAAGTTACAAAGGTTGTTGTCGTTACAACTTTGAGTTACTGAGGTGCGATGCCCAAATTGTTCGTTACGATATAGAGGGTTTGTATTTTAAGTAAAAGAGGTTTTGGACCCCAAAGGGAAGGGAACACAATATTTTATAAATTGATAGAGGTTATACATTGTTGAGGTTTAAGTTATCAAGGTTCTACGGTATACTATGTTCTCTGTATGATTGATATGTGCACAAATCGAAGACTCTAACCTCACAATTGGATAAACATAACATAACTTTTGAGGCAAGATTAGTGAGACAAAGGTTATCACATTTAATTGGTCATTTAGTAAGCCCTAAAGGGTCAATACCATCTTGTAAAGCCAACTGTTAGGCTCTGCTGGCAAAGCTAGACGTTCACATCGCACACCAAGAAGTATTATTTGTTTATGCTGGTTTCTTAATTATAGAAAATGAAAAAATTATGTAATAATATTCCATTAACTAGGCTGAGTGAGCTTATCGATCATTCCCTTTGAGAGATATACCGAAAGTTCAACTGATTCTATTAATCCAACACTTTTAGATTTAGGATCCGCTGGTTTTGTAATTGGTGCTCATTGGTTTTACTGGAAATTGCCAGATACGTGTTACTATGTCATGTTCTCAACATTTATGTTACGATATGAAGTCAGTTCTGACTTTTGCTGGCTATTGTTCTGCAATGCAAGTTTGGTTTTATAGTGTTCAGCAGTTGTATGCTGCTATATACACTTTACTCGAATTTTGGCATCTCAGAATCCTTAAGGTCGGTAAGTCTTTCGGAACGGAGTAATTCATATACTAGGAAAGGAGCACTATTTAGAAATTTTAAGAAACTGCTTGCTGTATCCCTGCCACCTACATAGTTTTCAGGAACGTCTTCCATATTATTTTACGATTCGTTTGCGACTAAGTTCCTTCATTAGTATATTTGGACCGAGGAAAATGTTATGAGCACAGAGTGCCTTTGTCATCACTACATTGTCACCTATCCTATGCGTCGGCCTTCTTGGCGATGCTTCAAATTTCAGGAACAAGAAGTGTGAAATACAATAATTGTAGGTTATGTCACCATACGTACCATGCCAGAAATTGTTGAAGGAATTCTTAGACTAATGTCTACAACATAGAAGTCTGACGGATATTTTCAATAATTTCTGTAAAACCGTTGTACATAAATGTAGATTATTTTGGCTTAGATATAAAAGCATTTTCTTATTTAACAACTGGCTTTAATTATTTTATTCAAACTGAAAGTGAGAGAGATCTTTTGGTTTAATATTTGGTTGGTTGAGAAAATTTGATATAATATGACAAAGAATTCCGATATTTTTAATGAAAACCGATAACAATAGAAACGTAAGCACACGGTATATCGGCATTTTGGGGAAAATTTGAACACAATATAATTATATGAACTCTTCAACTTAAAATATTGACAATCCAGTGAATGCATAATAATATATTGTGTCTAGTCGATGACAACCTTCATCAGTTGCGCTTTCCTCAACTAATTGAATGTCGAATAGTTATTGATGTGTTTCGTTTATACATCAGAATTTAATTTTTAAGTCTGATTTCTGTCTTATTTAATCATATTCTATATACGAAATGTACTCCTAGAGTTCGATATTCATTTCTCGTTAAAATAATAAAAAAATTATACTTATCTGCATATTAAAAACTTATTTATATTGTTAACTTGATACTCACCTCAATATAAGAATCTTATTGTTGTAGAAAAATATCATTTTTTGCTTTATATTAAGTAAATAATAGTGTTTTTTGAAGATGTATTTTTTAATTTATTTATTATACAATTTTTACTACTACTTTTAGTTGTAAAGGAAGAATACAACCACTTAGAAAGACTTATTAATTCTAAAATGAATATGATGAACATAATGCTTAATGATTGAATCTGCATTAATCAGGCGAGTTTAGTTGTGTAGGTATGTTGGAACTTGAGGGACCTTAGGGCTATACTGAACGAAATTGTCAGGCTATAGCATATTTATCACTCATATCTTATGTCTAAGGCCACTTAGATCTGGTAATCATGAGAACACTCGTTTTAAACAACGAAAGCAACATTATACTACTAATTCACCAAATTGGGTCGCAAGCAATAGAGTAACGGATAAATTCATTTTCTATGTAGTTATGAATTTAAACGAAAAATCCTAAAACAGGTCAATTTTTATATATGAATAAACTCTATTTGAATAACATTATTCACGTGCCCCTTAGGGTAATAATACCTCTACAAAAATTTTAATTAAAAGGCTTTTCAATTCTCTCTTCAGCAATATAAGACTTTTTGATTTTTGAACGTTGTTAATAAGAAAAATCAATTGTTTAATTTTTAATATTATTAATAATGCTATAGAAGAATTAAAGCTTGAATTAATAAACAATATTTATATAATAATAATAGTCATAAGCTTGTACTGCCCACCTTACATTTCCCTTTTAGACTCTGCGCTGATCTGATCAATTTCTTGCCTTATTCGGTGTTTTGAATAATCAGTATTAGCTGGTTTACTCTTGCAGAGTTTTTATTTTAAACAGCTCCACAAAAAAAATCCAGTGAAGTGGCCATTCAATTTCGCGGCGTCTGTCGATCAATCAATGCTGAAAAATTTGATTAAGATAAGCTCGTAGTGCTGCTACATAATGTGATGTAGCTCCATCTGGTTGAAACCATAAGTTTCTATTAATGACTGCGGGGTTAATAGTATCAGCAAAAAGTTGCCTTAATTCAGGTATTAAAACATTTTATAAAAACTAGCCGTTACCCGCGGTTTCACCCACACCCCCAATGTTCAAGCCTTCGCAAAAAGAAATAACTTATGAACCATATGGGTTATCTTATATAAAAAAAATTCAACTTGTTTGAACCACCCTACTTAACTATAAATCCACCAATCCCGAATATATCTCACTCAAACTGCAAGTACTTATGGCCCACCCTATATAACAATTTTATTCGACTTTTTTTGAATCACCTTGAATAACTGTAACTCTACTTCACCCTACATTGCAACCATCCTGTATATGCTGCTGTTTATTTGTCACCCAATATAACTTTTTGAACACCTGACTATAACTCTTCTCTATGTTATATTTCAGCTATGCAACTGCTTATGGTTTACGCTGCATAACAATGATTTCTGATATTTTTTGAACCACCTTTTAAATAAAATTTCTCTTTACTCTATATTTTATTCAACTTTTATATGCAGCTTTTTCTAACATTGAGTTAAACATACTCTAAAAAATAATCTTGCGTCTTCCCATATTTCAGGTATTGCATATAGTAGAATGAAACTGTTCATGGTCTGCCTTATATAATGATTTTTTTAAACTTTTTCTGGTCCATCCTAAGGGAAATGCCTGTGGAACCCTTGGTGTGTCTCAAATATAAAAACACAGTTTTGCACCCTAACACCAAACTTTTATTTAAACCATCACCCAAATTGCAACTGCTTATTGACCACCCTATATAACAATTTTATTCAACATTTTTTTAACCGCTTTGTATAACTAACACTAACTAGACTAAAACCATCTTGTATACACCGCTGCCAATTTGTCAAACATTACAACTTATTTTTTAAACCACCCTGTATAACCATAATTTTACTGAATGCCAACCACCCTGTATGTGCATCTGATTACGAGCCGCCAAATATAACATTTTTAAACACTTGCCACGCCACACGTTGGTGCTAAAATGGCACACCAAAATGTTACGTGACGCCAAATTTCTACCCTACCTAGTTATGCTAAGGGCAGAAGAAAGTATGTCGGGTAGTCTCAGTGAAAACGGGGGGGGTTCGTTTTATTTTGGCGTATATGCCAGATTTTACTTGGCGGATAAATAAATAAAGAGAAAATAAGGGCGCCAGGTAGATTCCCCTATACCTTCTAAATACACATAATCAGGACACCTACCCGTCCTAAAATAGCTGCTCTAGTAATTTTTGCTAATTTGGGGGCGCTATATTTCTAAATATAAATAAATAAATGTTGTAATCAAAAGGAATAATAAACATACAACAGTTCCAAAATATAAGTTTAATTTGCGCGAACAGACTAGTACAAATATATGCCATAGGGCACTCTATTAATGCAAACAGTCTTAGAATGTTAAAGTTAAATATACCTAAGTAAAAAAATGAAATGAAACAAATATACACTTATGGACAGAGATTCAAACTGTACACAAAAACATGTGAGATCCTAAATAACCCGGATACAAATATTTAAACATTCCTCTAATACAATAATTCTAATCAATAGAATATTTAAATAAATCGTCAATATCAAATACTACATTAATGGGAACCGATAATAAATTACCTGATATTTATCGTTAAATAAAATTCAGAATTCCGACTTTGATGTCTCATCTATACTACACCCGAGCTCGAGGGTAAGTGCAATCGATCAGAATAATAATAATAAACCCGATAGTAGGCTAATAGTCTTTACTTTCGGTTAACAAATTCCATCTTACTAATTTCAAATCAAATACTAAACTTTATATTATTATTGTAAAAATAACTGATAATGAAACAGTAACTAGATACACAAATTGTCACTTATCTGAAACCACAGCTGAAGCTGAAGTTAGAGTCCCTTGCACTCGCTCCACCACTGGAACTCTGATGATAGAAATACCAGCATGTTATAATACAGTGTTCATGTATGCACCATCAACTAGTTCATCTGCATGCTAAGTCCATGATCGGCATGATACCATAATGCCAAACCAGGTCTGTGTTCTAGTGTCGTAATAAAACAGCAAAATGTAACCCCAATCTCTCTGTATGGAGAACAAAACAGGAAAGCCGCACGTAGAAACAAAAGGAAGAAATACGACAAGAAAAAGAAGTAGAAGGAAGAAGTGAACAAACAAAAATCACTTACCCTATCAACCAAAGGAGTTCTTATACCAAAGGTTCCATTGTGAGGGTAGCTCCAAATACCATGACCACTCTGAAGAATTACGCAACAACAGAAGTTTTCAAATCCTCAATGAGAGAAGTATCCCAGCAACTAATCAACAGTACTACAATATGCTGGAACACAATGTAGGGATTTCCATATAACTCCCGAACTCGGATGGCTTATCAAAAGCCAATATACTAGTGGAAAAATCCCTTAAAAACAACTGCACGACTTCTCCAGTTAACCTCACACAATTTCCTACCCGCACATCCTTCCCGCCTTGTCGACGACAATGATAACTGTCAAGAAACACACAATGCCAACCAAAAATATTCGATAAATCAATTCGTCTCAACAGGTCTAATTCAAACATCCTTCAAAAATAAATCAGAATGAAAAACAATAAATACGACAACATCAGCACGCAAACGGTAGGTTATCGATCGCTAACGGAACGGACGAATAAAAGCAATACTTTGACCGCTCTTAAACGCGATTATTTCTACTGAGTAACTACGGCAAAAATATAACGTAACACACTTAACTATAACTCTGGTCCACTCAGTATATTATATATGCAACTGCATATAGACTACGCTATATAACCATTTTTGAACCACCCTTGAAAGTATAATTTGTCTCCACCTTGTATTTCAACCACCCCTTATATGCAGCTTTTTATGACATTATTTTAATCACACTCTATGAACTATAATTTTACTTCGATCCATGTTTCAGATATTGCATATATGCAACAGCTCATGTTCTATCCTACAAAAAAATATATCCAACCAGTTTAACTATAAATCTACTCCACCCGCTATTTTAAACATCTAGTATTTGCAACTACTCCATCTATGTCCAATATATTTCACCAAAACCGCAACTGCTTATTGGGCACCGAATATAACAATTTTGTTCAACATGTTTTCGAATTAGCTTGTATGTATTACAACTACGCTGTATACGCTACTGCTTATTGTTCAACCAATATAACAGTTTTAAAATAATTATCATAACACTTCTTCATCCTATACTTCAACTATCCTATCTTTGCAACTTATTATGAACTACGCTATTTCACAATTTTTCCTCATATTTATTCAAGACAAGTATAATTTATCTCCACACTTCATTTAAACCACCCTTCATTAACAACTTTTTCTAACATTGAATGACATTGTACAACTATATTTTACTGCGCACCTTATTACAGGTACTCCATAGATGCAACTGCTCTGTAACAAAATTTTTATAGCATTTTTTACCCACCCTGTACAATTATAACTGTAAACCATCTGTTTCGTCTTCATTTTTTATTTAATGAATATTTATTTAATTTTTTGCGGGTTATAAATTGGATACTCAAGTGCATTAGACTGAATGTATTATTTATTTATTTGCTGGAATTAGGTTTTGATATATTTAAATTCCTTTTATTTTCAATCCTTACCTGTACTATATGTTGGAAAAAAACAATACTTCGTCGTTGAATCGGTCAACGGCGACTTTCATGCCGAACAGTTCGAACTATAATAGTTACGATCCGTGACTTTATGTGCACATTTTATGGACGGAACTACATACTGGATCTACATATAGTATTTACATACACCCTTTTACCTTTCTGGTAAGTCTGCCTAATTTATCTTAATAATTGTAAATTGGACCGTTACATATTTGTGCACTGGAAACATTCTATGCACTATAAGATTTTAACTTCTCCAAAATAGTATAACTTGGATCAACACCTCTTATAAATTACAGTCCACTTAATTACATATGCAAAAATGGCGCTAAATGCAACACCATCCTATATTTCAACAACATTTTGTTTTTTTTTTGCCACCAAATATAATATTTTTGTACCACCTTGTATCGTTAGAATCCTACCCTACCCTATATTTCCACCATCCGGTAAATGGAACAGCTTGTAGATCATACCATTACTTTATAATATTTTTTAAACCTATAATAGTATAATACAGTATAGTATAATATCTCTCCACACTTCATTTAACGCACCTTTCATTTGTAACTTCTTCTAACCTTGTTTGAATCACATTGTGTAACTATAACTTACTGCGTAACATATTTCAGTTACTCCATATATGCAACTGCTATAAAATAAAAATTTTCTTTCTACCGTTTATTACCCACCCTGTATTACTATAATTCTAATCCACCCAATATTTCAACCTTGTATATACAACTACTTATTTGCCACCCAATATAACATTTTTCTACCACCCTGTGTCCTTAAAATTCCACCCCACCCTGTATTTCAACCATCCGGTAAATGGCACAGCTTGTAGAGCATTACATTTGTTTATAACACTTTTTATACCCACCTGTATAGCTGTAATTATACTCCGCTACATATTTCAACCATCCAATATATGCAACTACTTGTGGATATAAAACAAGTTTTTATGCACTATATAAATAATTTCACTCTATCGTATATTTCAAATACCCTGTATAAACAAATGCTTCTAACATGTCTTCAACCTATTTCATAACTATAATAATGTTATGAACATAATTCAAAGATCCTAACTGCTTACCTAACAAATTTTTTTAGATTTTTTATTCAAACTGTATAAATATTGCACCTTTTTTCAACCAACTCGTATATGGAACTGTTTATGACCCACTCAATATAACCCAACCCGTATAACTAATATCACCCCCCTTATTTCCACCACATTGTACATATGCAGCTGTTTATAGGATACCAAATATAACTTTTTTTTAGATTTTTTAAATCCATCTAATTCTAATCCGCTCTAAGTTTCCTATATACAGAACACCCTGTAAAATTACTCATGTTATATCAATTGATTTTTCTTAAATCGAAACATGTTACATTTGCACATTCCGAATTTTGAATAAAGGCTAAGCTGATGCCAGTATCTAATATTGTGTGCATGCTGTGGAACCAATTGAGTAATTGTATTACCCAACACGGTAGAAGTTTTTTCGCTATATCTACCGTTTCTGTCAATTTAGAAAGATAAAATGTCTACCAGATTTTAAATCAAACTATAGGCTTTGCAACCAAAAAAAGAATCAGCAAAATAGCTTTAGTAGTTCTTACGTAATGTCCGAACAAACAAACAAACAAACAGAGAGAGAAGCTTACAATTTTGTAATAGTACAGATATGGTCCAATAATTATTCTGCTATTTATTATGTCAGCCCAAACGTTTAATAGGATACTAAATGCGTATTTTCCTCATCCAGTAAGAATTATGCGTACTCCTACACTGACAATTTTGTTTGTTGACCGTTCCATTTAGGGTAAATGTTGCCTTATGGAACAGAACAATATTTTTTGGAAAATTCCAATCTACGATCAGGATCATCCTCACTTAATTCCTGGTCAAGTTGAAATTTATATGGTATTTCTCTCTATTCAAAATTGTCAATGCAGATGTTTTACTTTCATCATTATTACATAATACCTATATTATAGACTTCTGTGAGTTTTCCTCAAACTTTAACAGAATATCCATTTAAATAAAATAATCTGCATAGCTGAGAATGCCTTGTTGTCGTATCACCCAGTCCAATTAATATTAATGTCTCAATACTTTGGTTTCAGAAAGGGTCATTTTATAAAAAATTAATCAAGGTTTAGAAATTATTAAATAAAAGACTAATAAATAAGAATTATTACGTGTAGCTAATTAAACTAAATTTTAAATGCGTCTTTAATGTCAGAAAAAGATCCAAGTTTATTTATTTGGTAAATAGATAGCTAATAGACTAGTAAATCGTTACATATATTTGACTCTAGGGCGGATTGTTTGTATAAATTAAAATTACTTTATTCTTGAGTATCCACGTCAAAAAATAACCACAAAAATAGAGAATTGAAAACTTTTTTAAATGTCGTATCACACGCTACTGCTTTTCCTTTCATTTTTTTAGTGGTAACTATTACGTTCAATTCATATTTTTTACCAATCCTCATACCCAATTGAAAAAAGTGACGTGATATTTTAAATTTGGGTTTAAGACCATGCAGATTTTTTATAAAGAATAACATTGTTTTCTTTTCTTTATAATAAATTTATTTTCCTTATGACTCCTACTTAACTAGACACACTTCTTATACAGCCGAATTAAGAAACTACAGATTTTTTAAGAAGGATAATTAACAATTATTTTTATTTATGTTTATCTCATTAATTTCATCCTAGAATTGAAATTTTGCAGATATGTCGTTAATTTCCCACGTAAGTCAGGGTCACCCTTAAAAGAAAACGGTTTAATTTATTAAAATTATTTAACTGAATATACCAAAAAACGTAGAAGACTGAGAATCCCCTTGGCGTTTGATGTCTATTAAAAATATTGTTACTAGTGACAGTAGCAGATTATGGAAGAAATAAAGTAATATGAAATAGTCAGCTCCATCACTTCCTCTTTCTTACTAAAAAAATGATGCAAATTTTTTGACATTTTGCTATTGCTATACATATATAGTTTAAGAGAAATAGTGTATTATTTAACAACCAAAGCAGAAACAATCGATCTCCCTGTTTTAGTTGCATTATCGCTAAGCCCCTCAGGTGAATATAACGACATCGTTCTCGGACGTCCCTGGCGTCCAAAGCGACACCTCATTCCAGGCGGTTTCGTCCTCTCTCTGGTCTGGCCAGGCCATTAATACTCCGATATTGAATGATGTATCATTGCGCTATAAAAAAGGCAGGAAATGTGATATGGAAACGCCGTACATACACTACACAAACTAAATTACTGGATTTTTCGAAATGAAAAATAACAAATAGCCTGGCTTACTCCCCCCACGGCCCGATATGACGGCCATAATTTATAAACGGCCCCGGCCCAACCGGCCCGCCGTTCCTACACACGCCGCCACACCACCAATGAACATTTATTTTCATTTTTATTATCAGGAGATTAAAATTGTTGCAGTACACCGTAGTGTTGGTCATTTGAATATTCGAGAGAATTTGTTCTATTCCGATATGATTCGAGGTGGTGCGTTTGGATTATAAAAATCAATCTTCAGTTGATGCCTTATTTACACCTCTCCCCTGGGAATAACTTAGACAAACAGAATAGAGTTTAAAGGACTATGCCCGACTTAAGTGAAATAAGAGCAACTGTATATACCTAACAACGATGCATTTAGTAAAATTTTGAAAACTAAAATTATGAGGATTTACTTTCAATATTTTACAAAGTTCATTTTCCTATTTTCTTTCACGTATTTGGGTACTATCGCTACCACAGTCGTATATTTACTGCTAGGATATTGCAAATCATTACACAAAATTTTATCTTATCTTATTTTTGTTGGGTCTGAGCCTGGATGCATCCCAATATGTTTTTATTGCTGCTTTGATTTTGGTGAAAGTTTGCACATTTCTGGGTCGATAGTCACTTTTACGTGCCGTAATGTCACAAATGGCAGAAAAGAAACAGAAATATTTGATGGTGATTGGCTTTTGTTAATGGAATTAGACGTCATGCAAACATTTGTGATTTCTCAACAATTTACATTTGTTGTTGGTTAAACTTTAAAACGGAATAACTTAACTCAGAATGTTCTGTTATTATTGGAAGGATTGGATAAGTCAGTATTTCTCAATAATTAGCAGAGGCCATTCAATACTTACGTAAGGATGATTTTGGCGATTTTCGACCACCTTCCTACCCCTATGTAAGATTTACCGAACCCCCCTCCCCTTTCTTACTGAAGATTCTATCTCTTCTTCCGGAATAAAAGTTGTTAGAAAAAAAATTTCAGATTAAAAATAAAAAGAATCAGTTATACTTATTTTTAATCTGAAAATTTAAGATTTTTATTTTTAAAAGATAATTTGGCTTGTATTTTTTTGTTGCTGTCAGTCATAGATTACCGTTCTATTATTATGAGACAGCTACAAATTTAACGTGATTAAGGGTAAATGAGTTAACCAATCTACCAACGAATAAGTCGCGGCAAGAATGGACTATAATTATTATTTATAACATTTATAAAGATTAAAAATTAACACTTTAAGGATTTTGAAATGTTAGTTAGCAATAAAAATTTGGAACATAAAATATAAAGCGAATTGTACATTTTAAAATGAAGAGAGCCACTCGGCATTCAATTTCTAATGTTAAATTTCGACCTACAAAATCTAACATAATAATTGGTTCCGCCCCCCACCACCACGATAGAGATTCTCTTAACCTCCTTCCCCTTGGAAATGAAAAATCTGTAGTCTAAATCTACATAAGTTCCCATAAATTTGCTCACTTGCCAAAAAGTTTTTTTTATTTGCCCCTCCTTAAACCAAAAGCTGGGTACGCCCTTGAATAGCAATCATGGGCTGGCAAATGCCACTTAAGAATTGGTTAGCAGACGTTCATACTATTTGAAAGTATAGATCAATCATTTTGCACATCTTCTTACGCGAATCTTTATTTTGTTTTTTTTATGATTACGCTCTAAAATCATTTTCTTATATGTTTTGGTAACTTTCCAACAATTTAATTCCTAAAAATATAGATCGAAAATAAAAAAGTCACCCCCTGCCCACCCGATTTTTAAACGAACTACAAGCAAGCTCGTCATATCTCCCAGTGCCCTAACATAAATTTGCAAAATTTCACAAAAATTCAAATCATTTACAAAAAAGGTATTTATTTGGATCCAGACTTTTGCCTTAGAGTGTGTGAATATAATGTACAAAATAAACACAGTAGACACTCTTTAGGCTTGCTAGTTATGAAATATTATAAAAAATATCCTAGAACCCCATCGCAGCCCCCCAACCGGATACAATTGTGAATCTAAACTTACCCATTCATCACAAAACTATTTTCACCAAATCGGATCCTAACGTTAAAAAATTTGTTCCTACAACCCAATTGAGCACGATCTACCGGGTTAAATTATCAATCAAACCCACTCAAACAAGCATGAAGAGTTTGATCAAAATCGGTCCAAGCGTTTACCGGTATATATTGCAAATCTAGCCCACTCAAACATACTAACCTTTTTAATCCTTATAGGACCGTTATGACTCCAAGAACCAATATTAGCCCAAGATAGTAGAATATGTGAGAAACACTTTATCAGTTGATCCCAATATCACCAGTTTGTTGCCACTTCATGCCAATATATGTCTTAGTGAATACTTTATAAATCATTTGAAAGAAATTCACAAATATCGATTTGGCAGCTTGATCCTCTTTCAAAGCTTTTTGAGTAACGGAGAACTTGAACCCCCTATACATGGTAAGAAAGAGTTGTTGCATCAGTATTTATTTTCTCTGTAATTTTCCTGGTATTTGGCTCAGGTTGCGTTTCAATAACATTTAGGACAGCAACTACCGTCCCGTATCAAAACTTCTTTTCTCGAAAGTTCCAGATTCATGTAACCTTTGATGAGGTCCGGTAAACGCTTCTGTATAAAAACGACAAGCTTTCAAGGAATTTCCGTTTGAAGGTTCATAGGTACTTAAAATGCATGTAGCTGCCATATCTGCATTCGTGAAATTAACCCATAGTGTTCTATTGACTTAATAAAAGCTCTTGTTAATGCACAGTTAAATAGCTAAGATAACAACAAATTGGTTAAACTTGTCGTAAAATATTCTATATATTAAACTCCCTGAGCAATGTCAACTATTAGAAAAGCCCTAAAAAATGACAGCCGCCCACTAGATTATTTTTGTAAAATAATTTTTCTCGTCCCGCTACGTAATGATTTACTTTTTATGCTTTCATTTCAAATCGAGAAGTTTTATTTAAAAAAAATAGAAGAGATAACTAAATGGAGCTTTCCAAATTTATGTTCTACAAGTAGTTGCGTAAGTTTTTAATTTAGTTGACAAGAATAATAACGTTGGTCTATTTCAAACCCTTCCGCTCATTTTAAAAAAGTGAAAAAACGTGCAGATCATGTCTGTCCATAGTGGTAAAACTCCTGTAAATTTTCATTATTCTACAACTTTTACACACAAAATAAAATAAATATTTTTCCGCCATTTCTCCCTAATGATTGACTTTAGACGTAACGTTTATACAACAAAAATTATTTTTAACGAGGAGTCGCCGGTTAAAGTTTTTGGGATTTGTTTTGAAACACCCTGTATAAATCCTTTTTAGTTTCTGTTGTTACTGCCAATGAGATGCCTTTAAAAGACTAAATGAATTATTAGCTTTACAAAGACTTCGAACTCTATGCGACTTTTTATTTGCAACATAAACTCTAGAAATGTTGCTTGTAAACAATACTATATTTTAATATGTCACTTCATATAAATTAAGAATAGCTTCCTTTTCTCTTTCCATAGTTTGAAAGCCTTTCCTCTTGTCTTAATTAGATCCCTTCGTAAAACCACATTGTTTTAGTCACTCGTGTAGATTTCGTATTGTGACGCATGCAATGTTTGAAGAGTGCTTATTTCAAGAAACAGTAATAACGCTCTCAAAAAAATTAACAAGAGACAATTGCAAATTAAAACAGTAGTTTCATTTTGAACGTTCTTCAAACTATAAAACCATATGTATGCAAAATTATTCATGGGTTCCTTTCTAATTATAATGTGTTTGCTATGTCATTTTCTACTTAATAGGAAAACATGTAACATCAGTAAGTCACTGAGTTACTTATTTGATAACGTAAAGGTTAAACTACGAGTATTTATTTACATTACGAAATAATATTTAACTTATTTCGTCCGTGTCTCTTTCCAGTTCAAATGTAATTCAATTGCTAATGCATTCAAATTTTTAATATTATATCCTGCTTTAGAACAATATATCTTTCTGATATGAACTTTTGGCTGTCTGTTGCTTTTTAAGGCAAGCATGAAAAAGGTAAAAGGAAAAATTGTTTTGATATAAGATTTCAAATCATTTTTTTAATAGAGTTATGTTTATTATATCGATAAAGTATTGGAAACCTAATACAGGTATATGTTATATACTAAATTTCACCATACAGACATAATTACCATTTACAATAACCTACAATACCTTCCAGAGAGTACAAAAAGTAGCATGGAAGCAGTTATCTTCGGAACTCAGTAATGCTCTTAACATTGAAGTCAAACAAGAATTCAATGAAGAACCATTAGATGATACCTGGAAAGACTAATAGAAATATACCTATTAAATAATCTTAGAATTAATAGCGCATAGTTTGATAAACTCTTATAGCACAAAATCTGATGATCAGATCGTAACCCTAGAGGCTTAAAAAATAGATTTGCGTACGCTAAACTCAACTGGCTTAAGTTCTGGTCATAGACTCGTATTAGGGAAATAAATGTGGCAATGAAACCTATGAAACAAAAAAAAAACAGTACTGGAGAAAAAGAAACGTACAACGCCTTGAAGACGAAAGAACTAAAATTGTATATCAGAACAGACTAACAGAGAAATTGAACACATGCGACTCAGAAACAACAAGAGATGTATCAAAATGCCGGATATCATTAAACAAAAAATTCACACATTTTAATATAAGGCAAGAATTATTTTATAGTGACGAAATGTTTGACCAGAAACCTTGAAAAACATGAGGAACTCATACAATGACTTTTATTTGCGTTAAGAGGTTAAAGATGCTCACATGACGCATTTACATTAAGCTTAAATAACAATTTAAACTTCTAAAAAATTCTAATATTTTAAGGACTATTCCAAATTACCTTAATCATAAGTCCATTTTCGACTTCCTAATCCATTGGAAAATATGGCGTCTGACAAAGTAGTGAACTGCTGTGTATTATATACCCAAAAGTTCACCAGATATGTCTAACGGTTCAAGTATTAATTGATGAGAGACTGTTACTTTATCTCTTCAGTACGTATTTTTCCATTCTAAATGCTGTATCGAGTACTTGATGATTACTAAAACTTACTGGAGTACAGTCAAATTAGCTGAAAATTTAGTACTTTGTTGTTACTTCTTCACACCTGGTCCAAAGATCGCGTGGGTATAACGTTTAAGATCAGTTTCTGAGATATAAAGTTACATTGTCAAGAACAAAGTTATTCCAGGGTCAAACTGAGATTAAGCTATTAAGTAAAAAATTAAAATCTATCTACCTATTGCTTATTTGGGATATAGTACTCTAGTCAACCTACACATAAAAATAATGGTCAAATAACAAAAACTCCCGAAAGGTGAAATTTCGTGGAGAGTTTGGGTTCACGACCAGAAAGGACGTTTTAAGTCCCCATTAATCCCATCTGCGCTACAAAAGTTATTCTGGGTCAAAGGCAAAATTGTAGTTTTTCAGGGTTCCGTATATACAATATACGGATACCCTTATAATATCACTCAGGATTTCTGCCTCTGTCACATCACAGCCATTTTCTCCTAAACTACTGGACGGAAGAGGTTGAAATTTGGTATCTATGTATAATTTGGTGACCCGATCAGGAGTACATATCGTAAAAGAAAAAATTTTTATTTTAGGGGTACTTCTGGGGGAAACTACTGAGCCTAAAATTTTGAAAAAATAGGAAATATAGAGAATTGCCCGAACTTTACAGGAAAATTAAGGAGAAACCATTAATGTTAATTTTGGGGGGCAAATTATAGAATTAAATAAAATTTTAAAAATAAAAAAATGTTCAAACGCATCATGTAATATATCAAATGAAAGGTCTCATTCTAAGGAACACAAATATATTTTTTCATATTTAAAAAAAATTATTTAAAAAGATATTATTGAAAATATACCAAAATTTACCCATCCCCCCCCTTATCTCCAAAACTATAAAACGTAAAGTTTTGAAGAAAAAATAGATTTATAGGTTCTGACCTGAAGTTTACTGGAAAAATAAGGAGAAACCTCTACTTTTAATTTTGGGGGGGCAATTACAGAATTAAATGGAAAATATAAAATTAAAATTGTTTCTAACCCATCATGTTATATATCAAATGAAAGAGCTCATTACGATGAAAACAAATATATTATTTTCATATTTTTAAAATAAATTAATTAAAAGATATTAACAAAAATATTTAAAAAATTACCCATTCCCTCCCCTTATCTCCGAAACCATAAGCTGGAAAATTTTGAAAAAAAATGGAGGTATAGCCCCTCACCTGAACTTTACTGGAAAATTAAGGCGGAACCCGTAATATTTATTTTGGGGGGGGAATTATAGAATTAAATGGAAAATTAAAATTAAAATTGTTTCCAACCCATCATGTTATATATCAAATCAAAAAGGGCTCATTATGACGAAAACATATATTTTTTTCAAATTTTTAAAATAAATTAATTAAAAGATATTAACAAAAATATAAAAAATTTTACCCATCCCCCCCTTATCTCCGAAACCATAAGCGGAAAATTGTGAAAAAAAATGGAGGTATAGCCCCCCACCTGAACTTTACTGGAAAATTAAGGAGAAACCCCTAATATTTATTTTGGGGGGCCAATTATATAATTAAATGAAAAATTAAAATTAAAATTGTTTCTAACCCATCATGTTATATATCACATGAAAGGGCTCATTATGACAAAAACAAATATATTTTTTCATATTTTTAAAATAAATTAATTAAAAGATATTAACAAAAATACAAAAAATTTACCCATCCCCCCCTTATCTCCGAAACCATATGCTGGAAAATTTAGAAAAAAATTGAAGTATAGCCCTTCACCTGAACTTTACTGGAAAATTAAGGAGAAACCCCTAATATTTATTTTGGGGGGCAAATTATAGAATTAAATGGAAAATTAAAATTAAAATTGTTTCCAACCCATCATGTTATATATCAAATGAAAGGGCTCTTTATGACGAAAACAAATATGTTTTTTTCATATTTTTTAAATAAATTAATTAAAATATATTAACAAAAATATAAAAAATTTTACACATCCCCCCCTATCTCCGAAACCATAAGCTGTAAAATTTTGAAAAGACAATGGAGGTATAGCCCCTCACCTGAACTTTACTGGAAATATAAGAGAAAACCCCTAATATTTTTTGGGGGGCGAATTATAGAATTAAATGGAAAATATAAAATTAAAATTGTTTCTAACCCAGCATGTTATATATCAAATAAAAGGGCTCATGATGAAGAAATCAAATATATTTTTTCCATATTTATAAAATAAATTAATTAAAAGATATTAACAAAAATATAAAAAATTTTACCCATTTCCCCCCTTATCTCCGAAACCATAAACTGAAAAAATTTGAAAAACTGGAAGTATAGCCCCTCACCTGAACTTTACTAGAAAAATGAGAAGAAACCCCTAATATTCATTTTAGGGGGCAAATTGTAGAATTAAATGGAAATAAAAAATTATAATTGTTTCTAACGGGTCATGTAATATATCAAATCCCAGGGCTCATTATGACGAATAGGTACAAATATATTTTTTTAATTTTTTTAAAATGAATATTTTAAAACATATTAAAAAATATTTAAAAAAATTACCCATTCTCCCCGTTATTCCCTAAACTCTAAGACCTCTTTTTTTGTTTATAGGAAAAATATGAAAAAAATACCTAATTTTATTATTTGGTCTCCAAATAATAGAAATAAACGGAAAATAAATTACTGGAAAACCCCCATAGTAATTTTAGGGACAAATTATACAATTAAATGGAAAATAAAGATTCAATTTTCAAACGCATCATGTAATATATCAGATAAAAGGCTCATTATGTGAATTACAAATATATCATATTTTTAAATCATTTGTATAAAAGATATTAAAAATATTAAACATCGACTTAATACCCACTTTAGAAACTACACTATTTAAAACTTGAAAAATATATTTTTTTATTATTTTTTTAAATAATTTGTATAACAGATTTAATAATTTATAATTTAAACTTTGACCTATTTTGCCGTTTTTCTTCCAATCTACAGAGCCTCAAAACTCAGACAGTAGATTATAAAAGGCATTTCTGAAAGTTTATTAGTAAAATAAAACTCTAATGTTACTTTTTGGGGGCCAAATTAGAAAATTAAATACATATGTATTGTGATAAAAATGAAGCGAATCCTAAAGCAGATAAAATAAAAAGTCTATGTGTAGAAAATCAAAGTGTATATTTTTTATAAATTTAAAACGCTTCCTTTAAAAGGTATAAGGGCATGTATAAGAAAATGCACTCATTCCCTGCTTGTCTGAAACTAGAATATTCGAATCTTCAAGGTGGTACGGAACCCTAAGTATGCGAGTCCAACTCGCACTTGACCAAATAATTTTTGTATTTTCTTCGAAACCGGTAACTTTTATAGGAAATGTCCATTGATCCAACCTTGTAGGTCTTAAAATTATCTACCACAATGGTCCTTATGATTTTTTTTTCTAAGACTCACCATTTCTGAGATATCGCGATTGTAGGAAAAAAGCTCGTGAAGTTGGGATTTTAGCTGCGCGTAACACCGTGAAAGTTCACGTAGAAGAAGTATCTTTTTATTATTTACACACATGAGTATCACTAAAGCTTTTGAGGATGAAGTTAAAAGTTTTTCGAGTATCAATTAGCCCCTTACCCTTTATTACTCTTCAATGCAGCTGGAATGCGTAAAACCGCAAAGTCAGCTATTTACAATTCCTTTCAATCAGTCGAGGCTGAGTACAAACGCTACTTACATTATCGACGGAGGATATCTACTACATCTCATTGTGTGGAATCGAGTAGAAACCTTTAGCGAAATTTTTGAAAAATATATTCAGTTATGGTTATGGTCGTACATTGATCGTAGTAATTGATACATATAATGACCAAAAAAAAACATTAAAGCTGTAGAATAACGCTTCGAACTATAAAAACATCTTCGGGTTCCGACATTATCGCTGATGAATCCATGACAGTTCCACCAAACCAACAACAATTGAGGTAAGCGCAACTGTTGGAGGTTCTCGACCAGAGACATATATTGTCAACAAGACTATATTGTCTTGCATGCAATGGTTTGAAAAATCTCGAATAGTTAGTATCATTTTTTCGCTTACATTAATAATAAATCTCGATTTATTTCCAAGGTTAAGTAACAAATTGACAATTGCAAACATCGCAGTGAAACAAGTTAAAAATAACGCAGACGTCCTTATAATTGAAACAGCTATAGAAAAATATAATGCAACAAATACAACAATTGTAATTGGTGAAGATGTTGATTTGATAATACTACTCACTGCAATTACTCCTATTGATCAAATTATCTCCTTTCTGAAACCTGGAAAAGCTCAAAGGCGAACAGAAACATATTCTTCACAAGGTTTATCTGTTTATCCAAAATGCCAAAATATATTTTATTTTGACATGAAATAACCGGCTGCGATACTACATCAGCAATGTATAGAAGCGGCAAAACTTCAGTAGTAAAATTATGCGAAAAAAAATTTCATTCAATGCGCAAAAGTATTTAAACAAACTGATTCTTCTCCGCAAACAATAATCACAACATGAATTCGCTTGCTCCTTACTGTTGCTGGAGCTCCACAAAAAATTCATTTTCTAAATAAATACCAATATTTACCGTTTGTCAAAAATACTCGACACAAAAAGCAAGAACAATTATCATGTCTCTCCCCAACATCGATATCTGTTATTCGACACTTGTATCAAGTATTCTGTCAAGTTCAGACATGGCTAGGCAATTAACTTAACCCAGAAGACTGGGGTTGGAAATTCATAGGTAATACTTTGGAACCGATTCAAAGTTTACTGCTCCCCGCTCCAAAAAATCTCCTTAATTCTATTTTTTGCAATTGCAAAAAAGGTTGCAGTGGCAAATGTGGCTGCAAAAAATAGGATTACTGTGTTCTCCAGCGCGTACCTATTGCCGAGATCAGTCTTGCTTAAACGTTAAATTAAATACGACAGAGAAAGGTTCATGTGATATTGATGAAGAGACAACTGATTCGTCTTCATTTGAAGAATTGATGAACATCCAGAAAGAGGAAGAGGAAGAAGGAGAAGAAATCGAACAAGACATGCCTGTTGAAGTAGACGTTAAAGAGTATGAAACAGATTAAATAAACAAAAAAATCAAAACTACAATTGAAGTCAATACCCAATATCAATATTCATTATGCATTTAAAAAAGTATTATCCCTGAAAATCACATACACAATAATAATAATAATATTACAATTACGATATCTCAGAAATGGTGACTGATAAGAACAATTTTTGTAGATAATTTTAAGATCTACAACTTTGTTCTGAGCTATTTTTTCCATAAAACCTACAGTTTTCGAAAAAAATCCTTAAACCTCAAATTTTGACCTTTGACCCCGAAGAACTTTTGTAGAGCACATGGGAATAATGGGGACTTTTAAAACTTCCTTTCTCATGTTAATCAGAAGCTCTACACGAAATTTCAGCTTTCCGAGAGTTTTTGTTATTTCAAATATCTATATTGACCGGATTAATACATGGGAGTAAGTCATATCAGCTTAATAAGTAGTACGTTGTACTTCTTGGCAACCTAATCAAAACTCCTCATTGGCTCAAGATCTGAAAATAATCATTTTTCAGTTATGAAGGGATAAAAGTGCCATAGTTGGAACAGTTGTATCAGTTGTGTAGTGTAAGCAGTTATCTACCGTTGTTATTTTACAGGTAATATATATATATATAATATATATATATATATATATATATATGTGTGTGTGTGTGTGTGTGTGTGTGTATTTCAAAGAGGGTAGGCTTTCACGACCGGTGTCATTAATTAAACTATTTTGTTGGAAGTTCTTTCGAACCCTGCATCTGCAACTGTGGCAGACATCTTCAGCAATGCCTACTAAAAGAAAATAGTTATCAAGGGCAACTTATAGTTACGAACACAACATTATAGAAGTAATTATTCGTTCCTTTGATCTTCCAAAACAGAAGATATTTTTATGAGCAGAGAATCTTCAGGAGGAATTTTCGAACCCAATGTCTGAGTCTAAGTTTTTTAAATAGTATCTTGAAGGCATTTTAGATAGGGTATTTATTCTCCACAAAGTTTCTATAATTTTATGTGGAATTCGCCTTTGTAACTACAAATCCCACATAACAATATATATTGCAAAAATATCACTAGAATATGACTATATTTCTGCAATATTGAAATACCGGTGTAAACTGATTGCAGAAATATTTACATGGTGATATATATACTCGTAAATAAGTACTATTTTTTGATATTGTAGAAATATTACTTGGTGATATATAATTATTAAGTATATTCTTCAATATTGCTATAATATTTGTAGTTAATATTATTTATTTAATATTATTATATATTTCTTTAATAGCACTGCGAATATAGTAGAAAATACTGCTGCAATACTACTGGCAATATAACTGTGAAAAAATACTAGTGTATATATATCTGCAATCTGACAGTGATTTTCTTGACAATATTCTTCCGAGTTTGTGACATTCTTGTGATATTGTTACAATATTTAGTGCTATGCGAGTAGTGCATTTCCTTTAAAATAACAAAGTTAGTTAGTCGTTACTTTAAAACACCCTGTATAGACCGAAACTTGACAAAAATTTCTTAACACAACCACAAACAAATATATTGTGTATGAAGTTTTCAATATAATAAATAGATGAGCATCATCGTTATACACCTAGTATAATATATAAATAAACTCATTTCTGTTCACAAAAACTGTATTTTTTAAAGAACTAAAACAGTTGTTTTCTGAATGTTATTTGTGGCATCTTCTAGTTTATTTTAGATTTTCTTGGGAATAATACCACATCAGAGTTCAAACTTGTGTATATTTTAAAACCAAACGTTTCAAAATCCTGTCGGATTTCGTTTTCAATGGATATAAATTTATAAAGTAAAACAGTGTCTTAGTCTTTTCACTTGTTCAACCCAGCGGGTTGTCAGACTGTCATATGTACATTAAGGCTTAAGTTTTCGTTTTTCCAGATGATTAAAATGATTATATATAAATGACGTTTATAGAAATTTAATGATCAAATTTTATTAATTACTCCGATAACAAGATTGTTATATAATGCAAATGTTTAGTTCAAATGATTTATACTTAAAAAGGCAAAATTAAGGATCGACCTAAATAACACATTAGATAATTTTAATTTGGCAGCGATAAATATCAATTCTGATTAAATTAAAATAATTGGCATTATGAAATATGAATTTGGTAATCGAGTGCAAATTATTTCCTCCAAGAAAAATTACTATAAAATTACAATAAATGAGTTGCTTTACTTACTGTAATAATTTACCATTCCGCTTACAGTAAATCTTCAATAATATGAAACTCACATTATGACACGAATTTTTTTTCTGTTTATCATTTTAGGTAGAAAGCATATGAGGATCTATCAAGCGAACAAATCGATTTGTTTTTTTTAATAATAGAATATTATATGGAATATTATAGCAAGTTAGAGTTTAAATTAAAAGTTTAGCCTTTATTTGTTTTAAAAAAATGTATTTTTGAAAAGCTAATCTTCCTACCGAACATGACATTTTTAACAAAGAACTCTATTTCATCAAACAAATAACCAGTAATAATGTTAATCAAATTGGTCTGATTAATAAAGTGTTAAAAATAGAAAAAAATTTTAAAATAGCAATTCTATTAAAGAAATTAACTTTGAACTTATGAATTTTTGTTCCATATCTAACAATAAATTTTGTACAGAACTCTCAATTAAATAAAGCGGTATAAAATTATTATAAAATTGGGAAGTTATATGAGTTGAACAAATTGGTAGAAATATTTAATGCTGGTTAAGAGAACATAAATATGAAAATCTGGACAATCCCAAAATTACCTGTATAGCATTACATTTTATAGATAATAATTATTTTATTGTCATTGAAGATTAAAGGTCCTATTTATCAGGAAAATAAAGTAAAACAACTGAATCTGATTGAAAAAGGAGAAATTTGAAAATCTGTAAAAGCAAATCCACTCCATACCAACTTACCAGCTTTAATTTTATAAACACACCCACAATAGATAAATTTTGAAGATTGCAATAGGTCAAGAATATTTATATCACATAATTTACTTGCAATTTATGTTCAGTGTTCAGTTCATGATTGTTAAATCTGTATTTGTTAAGAGTAAATGAATAATTTGCATACCTTTGGACAATGTCAAATTTTCTATTGAAATCGCTACATATATATTTTGCACCAAATTAGCTATACCCTCTTGCTAGACATTATAGGCCTTTGAAGGCAAGACGTTTAAATATTATACCAACTAAGGAAATTCAAATCAAAAATATAGTAAGAGAACTAAATATTGAACATAATCAACTATAAGTATTTAAGTTCCTACTAAGTACCTTGATTTAAAACAACAAAAATACTCGCATATCCTACTCCTACACGTATAGAAATGTTCACTATATACTATCAGTTAAAAATACCTACTTATTTAGGTTATAGATATTTTATTATTTTACATTTTCGCACTTGAGACTATATTGTTTCGTCGAGAAAGTTGCGCTTCCCGCAGATATACTATGACATTCTAATGTGTTTTTTGATACTGTAACCGAATCTGAGGTCAAAAAACGTCGTACATCCTTCAAAAGGGTGAAAGTGAGATTAGCGTTCTAGTTCAGGTTCTGGAACCTAATGAGTCGAATTATACTTTAGTTTTCGTACATACTAACCCTATTCGATAGATAAGTGCATTCAGTCTACTTATATTTTGGAAATTTATAGAAAAAATGATATTAATAGCTGAAAAAACACTTGTTGTCAATTAAAGTAAAAAAAAACAATTAAAGTAGGGTTATTCTTTAACTGGAAAACTTGTGTTAAATACGGGAAAAACACATTCCTCTTTGCAGAAGTAAAGTCAACTTTGTGAGATACCACCCGATAAGAGTGAAAACTACCCCATATAATATATAATGATGCAACTTGAAACTGTTGCATTGCGAGCTCGAGAAAAGATGTACTAACAGTTAGGTTGAACTTGAAACCTACCCTGTGAGAAGCACTCCCAATGAACTAAGGGTGCAGCCCCAATAGTTGGAAACATCCTAAATCGGGTATTGCTGGTTTACACCGTTTAAGTCAACTGAACTTGAATGCTATTTACGCGCTTTATTTTATTCCGGTAAAACGTTACTTACATTGTAATACAATACAGTCTTGTTCTTCTGAGTATAATCAGAAGAACAACAACCAATAAATAATTATTTATTGGTTAATTGATTAATTAGTTTGATTTGTAAAAAGAATGAGTAAAAGGAAAAGAGATTATCCCAGTGGAGCTATGAAATGAAAAAGTATACAGAAAAGGGAATATAAAAAATGTCCAAAATTTCTTCATTTTTTCAGCAGTCAACTTCTGTGAGTGATTTAGATTGCAATGGTAAATACTACCTATTTATCTACCAGTAGCGGAAGGTGAATTTTGTTTTCTGAAAGAACAATGGCAACCTTCAGTGCATGAAAATACCTGATCACGTACCGAGCAATAATTTTTTTTTTTGATATTCTTCATTAGTATAACTCTCTGAACCATTTTTCTTATAATGCTGGGAGTATATTTAATTTGAATTGTTTGACTAGCCCGATTTCTAGTGTGGTAACTTATAATCAATAAATTTTACACCTAATTACATAATATCCAGAACAATCCCATAAAATAAATATTTGATTTTATCAATACGCCACTGATAATGAAGTTAACATTATTTCTAACAGAAATTCTACTTTAATGCCAAGAAATTTCTTAGCACTTTTTTAACTAACATTACTCTGTGGGGTTGTGTTATATGAAACTGACCAACAGTTTGGGTTGTTTTCACCCGATTTCGGGGTGGTACCCTAAATCGGGGGTCGTGCTGTTCATTTAGGTATGGTTTCTCTCCACCCACGTGTAACTCAAGTGCTATTTTTTATTAATTTTGAATAAAATGCATCCCAACTAAGGGTGCATTTCATATACAATGTTCTCCCTTATTAGGGAGTGCTTCTTGACTTTAACAAATTATTGGACAGTGTACGGTATTTTTTAACCTCGAATTCGGTTGCCGCATCAAAAATAAATAATAATGATATGGTTTTATCACTTGTATATAAAATTCCTTTTTTTTCTGTAGGGTTGTGTTACGTTGAACTTAAGTGTCTCATATATTTGATGTCCTATTAGTGAGATATCTATGAAATTCATAGAGACAATTTTTACCTTTGCGTATAGTGACCGTTCCGCTTGGTAATGTCGCTCTTCTCTAGTAGTATTTTTCAAACCGGCGATGCCCAGGCATCTCATGTCTTTTTTTGGCCATTACATTGGAAATCTGGTTTGTAGAGGATTTATTATTTAAAAGGTACGCGGGTTGGTGGTTTTTGGCATGAGATAGAAGAAGGAATATTTGTTTTCGGAACTGATTTATTAAATCGCCCATTTCTGGCCCGCCTATCCACTACCTACATCGTAGAGGAGAGAACTTAGCATATTTTGTAGATTACACGTACACACTATGTGATGTGACCGTGGTTGGAACAACACATATGGTAAGAATAAATTAATGTATAATAACGATCTTGCCGGTTTGTTACAAAGGCTGATTCAAGCAATGTGAAATAAACTGTTCGAATGACCTTTAGCTGAACAAATCGACAATGTCACGTCGCGCAAAACGTTACTAATTAGCACTAAGTAAGAGTCAATCAATAACCTTTTTTGTCGAAGCTCTGCATGTGGTGTTCTCTGGGTTCTTCTGTCTTCAGAGACTAGCCCCGCTGTAGCAGGAACTGTTTTAGAGCTTCGTCTGTTCTTAAAGTAATCTGGACGATATACTGTACACACAAAAAAAGGAGACGAACGGTTTCTAGATTGAACAGAACAACAAAAGGGCGGTTTCGTAAGCACGAAAGAAACGAGGTTAGAGCCATTTGCGGTTGTTATGATCGGAACTAGTAATATTTCGCGCAGTCATAACACAATAACAAAAGGGAGCGGCCGTCTTTAAACGGAATCAAAAAGAGTCAGCGTCTCAACTTGTCGGCGGTCAAAACACGAGTCACTTTTTAGTTCTGCCCAATTAGGCGCAAAAAATGTACAAATGTAAAAGAGCGTTGGCGCGACGGAAAAAGGTGTAAAAGTTTAAACATGAATTAACTAAATGAAGAAACTTTAAACAAAATCAATAAACAAGTTACAGGAATGCAACACCCTGTGTGTCGTTAAGAAATATCAACAAGCAATTAATATTCTTTGATATATATTGCAACTGATTTATGTAATACTATATAATATAAACACAATTATTACATTAACCGTATGCACCAGAACATGGTTGCACCGAGAGGGGAAGGGAGGCAGCTGCTCCTCCCTGAACCTGGAAACCTGCTGTGAGTCATAAAGACTTCTCGTTAACTTACTGACTTGCCCCCTCTAGACCAAAAAATTTTGTGATTTGTGCCTCTCTCTAGGACAATTCTTTTCCGATTGGCCCCCCTCTATCACAATTTTTTGTCAAATTTGCCCCTCCCTGAACCAAAAGCTAGGTAAACCCCTGCACCAGAATTTTTTCATTACTATACCGTTGTAAACGAATAATTTCAATCGGTGTTCGGTTTTTGAAAAAAATGCCCCATAATACACACACATATGTGGGCAAAACACAATAGCTTTCATTTTGGTAGTCGATTAAAAATAAGGCCTTTTTTCAACTGCCCAATTAATTAGGAGCAATTTTAGACGATAATATAGCTTTGTTCAAAAATACTAAACTGTATACAAAAGTGGCTACATAAAATTTTAATATTCCAACTTAAGATTTCAATTATTCATTGAGTAAGACTCGGTTTTCTGTAAGAAACAAATGTTATTTACATTTAGTATTTCAAAATGGTACTCAATTAACGCGCTGCTTCTATTGAACAAAGTAACGAATTAAAATAGGTTGATAACCATTCGAATAAACATTATAAAACGTCTGAAATTCCATAATTTTGAATACCAATAATTACAAAAGAAGCGTCGCGAGGTAATTGCCGAGATAGGCCGCACAAAACTCTCTAATTTATTCGAAAAGCTAATTTAAACTTGTATTTGACTTGCTCATAAACGGTATTATTGGAAAGTTAGTTAAAAGTTGACAACTAACTACCCTTTCCGCACAACCAACCCTATCTCCTCTCATGCCTGCACCACCAAGCTAGAGATTTTCAGTCGGTGCTGTGCAATTACACCCCACACTTTGCCGTGCTCGGTCATGCAACAAAATAATCTGAAATATATACAAATAAGTAATTTCGAAAAGATTGTTGAGGAGGTCTTGAATAATATATACAAATACCGACGGAACTTAATTATGACCCTTTTGCTGACCTTATTATTCCAGTTTAAAACTCGCCGTTTCTACATGGTGGGAGACTTTGTAAATGAACTTTTCAATTTCATACCCTGAATGTTCAAATGCTTGAAAGCGAAAACTCACGTTCTATTTTGTACAACAATACCAAAAATGATATCACTAAATGTAACACCTCTACATAATGCTAAACGCAGGTTTTCCAATAAAAACTTTTTGGAAAAAAAGTGATGTTGATTGAAGCATTTTTTCAGTGAAAATTAATATGTTATTATATCAAAAATTGTGCTAAGAAACTATGTATAAAAATATTTTATTGAAACGTAAGCTTTTTAACACATAAGAAAATAGATCACCATCAAGGCCGCAACCAGGATTTTTTTTCGGAGTGGGTTTTCGGGGCGGGGGGGTTGGATAATTGTTTGATTGGTTTTGGGCTGATTAGGACTGCAAAGTGTATATTTTTGTTCATGTATTTTCAGGATATATAAAATTGTATAAATATAAAATTTATTCTTATGAAAAACATGATTAATTGGTTAAAATTTAAGCTTGAAACCAGAAATTCCAAACTTTCGGGGGGTGGAGGTTCTACTTGAAGGCTACGTATACAGGATTATACCTTCACTACAATTCCAACCACCTAACGAAAACTGGCATCATCAAAACACTAATCCATAGAGCCAAAAATATCTGCAGCACACTAGAAGCCCTCAAAAAAGAACAAGTGAAACTTAGGGAAGACGTTTTGGCTGGATATCCGGCAACGATCATTACCAAGGCGTTTGAAGTGCTGGACAAACCACCTAGGCAGGAAGACCGACATCACGGTAGCAACTCTAATATTACCGTATACTAAAGGCTTGTCGGAGAAACTTAGAAGAATTGCACACAGCTATGGAATCAGAATGATCTTCAAAAGCAACAACACCTTGAGGAGCAGCATGCAACAAGAACGAGGCCTGACGCACCAGCAATACCTAAAGAACTGTATATACAGCATACCGTGTGAATGTGGCAATCTTTACATTGGAGAGACAAAGCGACCGTTGGACACTAGGCTTAAGGAGCCCCACACAGCTGCTCAAAGGGCGGAGGTAACGAAGTCTGGGCTAGCTAATCACGCATGGACCGAACACCATAATATCAACTGGGACCAGGCTAAAACAATTCACAAGGAAGAGCACTGGTACAAAAGAAAATTCATAGAGACAGCATATATAATCTCGAACGAAAATATAATTAGCCAGGCCGCATCACCGGCAACCAACCTCCAAGTACGAAGACGCTGATTGGAGCAGATAAGACCCAATGACCATGACCGGCGACGCATGACCGGTTAAGGGTATAATATAAATACGACGGATAATCTGAATTTCCTATTATTCACCTGATGACGTTAGCAGATACACAGCTATTGAAACGTTGTAAGATCAACCACTTCAAGACAATGGAAGTCTAAGGAAACTTCCAGGAACGAATTTCATTGTCTACCAACTTCAGACTAACATTAGATAGATTCATATTGTCATTTTTCTAATGAGTATCGTAGTTGTTGGTCAGTTGTGTTTCCTGTTCTTTGGTGATAATTATATTCTTGGTATAAGTTAAATAAATTAAGTTATATAAATACCATGGGCGTACCCAGAGATGGTGCCCCTCCTGGAGCAGAAGCACCTGCCATCAGCCATTAAAGCTTCGCATAAAATTGCTGACTTGCCCCTCTGGACCAAAAAATTTCTCATTTGTCCTTCTCTCTAGGACAATATTTTTTCGGATTTGCCCCCCTCTAGGACATTTTTTGCTAATTTTTGTCCCTCCCTAAACCAATAACTTAAGTCTTGGCATTCATTAGAATGTGGTCTCTACTACGCTGTGACCCCTGTTTTACCATAACATAATTATTACATAGTCAACAATAGATTTTTTATTTATTTTGACTGAATTTGTGAGTATTTTTGTAAGGGAAGAGGCTATTTGTTATTTTTAAGAAGATTTCTCCGCAGACTTCTATCAAACACGTACCATTGTCATTTAGGACGTCTTTCCCATATCTACGTATTACTTGATTTGAGATTTTGTTTCTAGGTTGACAGGTATTGTTTTGCAAATAGACGTTTTATTTTTGATAGCTCTAATACACTTTAGTCCAGCGTTTTTTCATTTATTCCTCCAAAATAAAGGACTTCCTTAAATCTCTCACCACGCAGCCAAATTGTTTGGATATTTGCCATAGTGAACTACATACGAGCATTATCTCGATGACACAGCACTTTTTCCTCCATCAAACACTGTCCAAATCATCATGTAAATTGAGATGTATCCACTCAGTTGAGTGGCCTGTAGCACCATCCATCTCACAGGAGTTTCAGTCCCCAATCGTTCTGATAACATCTCATTTATTTTACCGATCATTTTTGGCCTGACGACCTCTTTTGGGCGGCAGGAACTTTTGGCATCTCTTGTACTGGGAAGACCACTACGGAACTCGGTAAACCATTTCACCTTAGATAATTGATGCTACAGAATCACGTTTGTTGGATTAGGTGATGGCTTTTTACGGCAAAATAACGCTTAATTAGCACCCGATATTCACTTATTTTCATTTTCGTTAAAATTCAGGAACTTCTCTGCTTTCACAGGATGTCAAAACAAATTAAATGACGCAGCTTACTCAAATTTTGGTAGTAGCATTTTCATAGACGGCGGTTGACAGGAGCAGTCCTTCATTTCTAGGTAGTGTTCAGAAAAAATCTAAAAGAAAAATGCTTCTAAAATATGCTGAAAATTTGAAATTAATTTTAATTGGTAATGAATGTGTTGGCATACATGGGGTAGACAGTTTAGTTCTGCAGAACATGATATACAAATAACGAGAGCCGATCTTAGTTTAGTCCGAACTAAATCCAATAGCAGGAATTGGTAGTTTCGGCTTCTATTTATAATTAAAAGTCAGATGCAACAGCGCTATTCAAAAATTGGAAACTCACCGCAGAAGTGAGTGGAATATAAGAGGAAACATTGTAAGGCAAAAGCGCCCGTTTATTAACGTGGTAGTAGTTACGCTTCTGAAGAACTTAAAAAATTACGTTTTCACTGAATTAAGAATTTATTAATAGAAAAATGTCGGAAATCGACTTAATAATAATAGTTTTTTTGACATTTTTCTCAGGAAAAATATTAAACAATAGCCTTATTTTTTTTTAAGTTTTTTTCATTTTCGTCTTGTAATCATAATTATAAGGCATATATAATATTTTCGCTTAGCAACATCCCGATTTTACTGTAGAACAAAAAAAGTGCAACAATTTATAAATAAATATTTATTTAACGGCAAATAATTACAGAATAATTTTGGAAAGAACACACATTAAAACTCATAATTCGAGTCGATGCGTTCCTCGATTTGTAGAACTCGGCAGATGTCAATACAGACCAAATTCGTCTTTGCACTTTGACAATTTGAGCAAACTTTGCATTTGAGAACTACTTCTTGAACAAAAACGTCGGAAGCTGAACGTAATGAAATGGCATCGACACATAACACAAGGTTATGGTAAAATCTTAAGATTGGACCCAGTTTTGTAACGCATCCAAACCATCGACTCGAATTTTGAGTTTTCTGATGTTTGTACTTTTCTAAAATATTCTGTAGATTCATTTCTCAGAAATGAAATTCCAACTTGTCCCAGGGTACTTTCCCTTACTGAAGATGATAAACTGAAGTCGAAACAATGTGAATCTCCGAAAACGAACTTGACTGGTTTTCTAGACATGAACACTTTTCGTCGGATTGATTTCTTGTCATTTGCTTTTCCATAAAGGATTGGTTACCACCATCGAAATTTGATGTTTGTGGATCCTTACCCATGGTCTTGCATTTGACTTTTGACTAGCCGTTAGGAAACTAGGTTCAATCCTAAGATTTCACCATATCCTTGCGTTTTGTGTCGATCCCATTTCATTACGGTCCAGCTTTCCACCTTTTCAGGGTCTCATCAGCCAAAGAGCTAATTTGATATCAGCAAATTATTACCCTTTTGGGTCCATCTTTAAAGAAACATTTTAGAATGGTTTTCGTATCTAAATATTTTCTGCTTTAATAAAAACAACAAAGATAAAACAGACTAATTCTTTGGATATGAAATTATTTGATTAGTAGTTTCCGATTATTTCGGATTGTTTCGTCATTTAAACGATTTCGTAAAAATTAAAGAAGCTCACCGGTATCGAACTCTAGACTATTACAAATTGTGCCATTTCAAACTGCTTTATCGCAGGCATTAAGGGAACAGTGTGTATCAAATAAGAGCTCATCTATCTGCAGATACTAGACGGAAATATTGCTTGTGGGTTGAGAGCTTACTGATCTTTTTTGGTGCTACTTTGACACCAAAACATATGGCCTGGAATAATGCAGAACTCAACGAATTGGAATTAGCAATCGAATACTTCAGTGACAAATGCATGTTTGGTTGGGTGGCCCTGAAACATGCACAACGATCAGACGATTTCAAGGTAAAGACGAAATACAGAATTAGCTGTTGAATGTCACAAAAAGTGTCGTGTGGCGGTGTGGGACACATTATTTATAAGCCTGAGATCACCTCAAGTTCTAATCAATGGCAATTATAAGACTCGGCGGTATATTACTTGATATGCTGCAACCAGTTAACCACGTTAAGCCTCATAATGCTGGTGACACAACGGCATTCATAGAAATATCTGGCATGGAAACTCTGAAATCGCCATCATGATCATCTGATTTGTCCCCCATCGAACTCCTATGGAACAGAGTAGGACTGAAGCTCATTTTTGCGTCGCCCTCCATCAAAATTGGTTGAATCCTGGCCATGCCATAATGACGATTTGGATTAGTATTCTTCAATACTATATAGACTATCATTTTATTGTTATTTTTATGCTAAAAATCTTATGGACATTTGATCAAAAAGTAATAGATTACTACGAATATCATAATGTATCTTTATATAATGAAATAATTTGTCCTTTGTGGTGTTGTGAACTAAAGAAATTCATAAATTTTATAAAACTTAGATTCCAATTTAGAACACAAATCGGCAACAAAACCGAATTATTTCTATAATCATCGGTAGTTCTCTGAAACTTACCAAGCAACTCAAGTTGAATCAGTATCTGCGTTTTTTGATATTTATTTTTAGGGGGGGGATAAGTGTTCTTCTCTGATTTAAATAATCACTTTTTTGCCACTAGGCCCAGTTTGCAAATCCGCATGTTTTTTTACTTCCTTCTTCAACGCTGACTCCAATTGTTCCACGTTTAGTAATTCAATTCTAATGTCAGCATTAGTTACTGCATTGCTATTTAACATGTTCTCGACCGCTGACTCCATTTATTTCATAAGCACTTTTGCAATTTCACCTATCGTTTTCTCTATTTCAGGAGTTTCCTTTATTTTGTTTCATTCTTGAACTAGATTACTTGGATTTTACTGATTGCGAGTTCTTAAGATTTTCGATTTTCAAATCACCAGATTCACATCGAATTTTTATTATTCCTCAATCTTCTATCCGAAAGTTTTACACAGCTTGGCATATTCTCCTTTTCGAATTCCTTTTTCCATTAGCAACTCTTTGTTCATGAGCTTAGTATCTTTCTGTTTCTTTCATTATTATATTAATTAGTTGCATGTATATGTTACTGGTCTGAATGTGTTTAGCGTGCATAAATCTTTGATGGTGGTGTTTTTTTTTTGGTCAAAACAAAGACAATTTTATTCTTGACTATTTTATTGCATTCACTAAACTCAAAGTGACCCATATATAAGTCCAGTTGTTGGAATTAAAGTATGCGAAAGTAGGACTAGACTGGACTTGACTGGAGTACCGAAGCGGACCCAACTTATGTGTGACATTAGAGCGACACTGGAACCAGCACAGACTAGGGATATTCACAAAACATCGATGCATCGAATCCATTCAATGTTTACCATACGATTGATTCGATGTTATGACAAAGATCTTTTCCATTCGATGCATCGATGTTTTTGATAAAAAACATCGAATCAATGACTAAAACTAACTCTCTGACTAATAATGAAATAAAACATTAAAAATATATTATTATAATATTAGTTAATTTATTCAAGATTAAATTATTTATTTTTAAATAATTGTAATGAACACAGGGTGACATCCAGTGAGTATATGTAGTTACTCACTGGTCAGATCTGAGAGCAGTGAACAGCTAATGGACCTAAAGCACTAAGAGTATGATTATTCTCGACAGGCATTTTAGGTCTAGCTGCAATTGCTTCTCCATGTTCCCAATGAATTAGGCCTCAGTTTCAAAACAATAAAGATAAACTATTTGTGGTAAAAGTAAAATCAGTAAACGTATGTGAGCATTCTCATATAAGATTGTAGTAAAACTATATTTTTCCTGAATAAACTGAAGACTCCAGAGTCACGACTTCAAAGGCTTCCATGAAAATTTTTGCCACTATGCAGCAGACATTTACAATTTGTTTCAGTGTGAGTAGTTTAATTAGGTGAAGTTTCAAAGAAAAAAAGTGTAAACCAATGCAAGGTAAACAACATTTTTTCTATCTTTGAAAAAGATACAAGTGTGGGCGAATCGTCCGAAAAAGATGCTGGTTCAGATATATAAATAAATTAATTCAAAAATGACGCGGTGCAAATCCGGAAAAAGCAGAATCAGCTATGACTCTGGCCGCGAAAACCTACGTTCTCATGAGTTTTAGTTATGTAAAATTGATTAACAAACTGTTTTTTTTACTATAAACTATTTTATAAAGTTATATGACTAAGAAATACATTCAGCTTTTTATGGTGATTAATAGAATTATTTCCTTAACATAGGTAACTTTCAAAACGACTGAACAATAGATAATTTGACAGATGGCATAAATAATGGAAGGAAATTGACATATTTTGTTAACAAGATACGAATATGAAAAAAAATATATAAATAATTAAAAGGTAGAGCACACAAAAAATGCATTTCAAAGTAAAGATACCATAAATGTTTCCAATGTACAGACAGATTATGTACACGACACCAACCTTTAGTTGATAATGAATTAGTTATCGTGACTCATCAATTTTCATTTTTACATCCTCATGGTTGTCTATTATGCCTATCGCACTTAAAGAATAAAGCTGTAAAAGTAAAGTAAATAACAGATATAAAACGCTACTTATTGGCATCATTTAATACTGTCCCATTCGCTATACCTACCTTATAATAAATATAAACATACAAGGTTCTTCCGATTTAATGCATGTGACTGAAAAAATTGACCAATTTGAATGTTTATTCTTTCAATTGAATTATTAAACTCGGTTCATAGTTAACGGAGTACTGAAGTAACAAATTCTAAAAAAAATACAGAAGTCGGTTAAAAACAGAACATAAGAAATTTTACACCAAAAGAAGGCCATGTAATGACATGAGGGTGTATCGATGAAAGTTATCAGTAACTGATACAAATACAACATACAAAACTAGTGGGTTTATGAGATCGTTACACTTTCACAACTTTGTTGGCATCACATTTCCATAAAAAAAATTCCAAAATATTGACAGCTGTAATCATTGTACGTCATCGAAATATCAATTAAAGTTCCATTGAAATTATTAACGGAACTTCTGAATAGGTTCACACATACAATAGGTATTACTTTTATCTTTTTGTTTTGGGCAATAACACCACAATAGAAATAAAACGACGTATATTGCAAAGATCTTTTCCATTATGCATCGATGTTTTTGATAAAAAACATCGAATTGACTAAAACTAACTCTCTGACTAATAATGAAATAAAACATTAAAAATATATTATTATAATATTAGTTTGATTAAATTATTAATTTTTAAATAATTGTAATGCACATACATCATTTTAGACTCACTGGCAGATCTGAGAGCAGTGAACAGAATGGACAGTTCTGACAGGCATTTTAGGTCTAGCAATTGCTTCATGTTCCCAATGAATGTCAGTTAATTATATTTGTGGTAAAAGTAAAATCAGCGTATGTGAGCATTCTCATATAAGATTGTAGTAAAACTAACACTAGTGTTTTGATAATGCCTTTAAGAATCCTGCGTTGACTCTTATTATGTGAGAAGTTTGTGAAAAAAATTAATCGGATTGAAAAATATATTTATATCCCACGGATTACCTTAAAAGTGCGAAATGTGTTCAACATATGCAACTATCAAGTGCTTAAATCCCGTTTTTTGAGAAATACTTTGTTGTCTATCATCTCATAAAAATTGCCTGTTTAGAGGCTTACTTAAAAGAAAGAACCTTATTTTTCAGGATTCAATGTTTATCAACAAATTTATTAATTCATACTTAAATGGGAGCCAAAATGCATTCATTGTAAATAGTAAGGCAAAAGTACGAGTAACTAGAAGCGAAAGCAGAAAGCTACGAGAATTATGCGAACCGACCTGAAGAAGGCAAATGTGACTCTGCCGAAACGTTGTCATTTTACCATCGATACGGGCAGGGAATAGTTAACAACTACGCGGTTGAATTCCCGAAAACCACCGAAGACACACACACACACACACACACAGTTAATGGGAAAGCAGCCTGGTAAAAATACAGGTTTTAGGAAACTCTTTTTATTATGAAAGCTTTCGGACATCACACACTAAATTATACACATTATTATAAGTGAGTTACTTACAATATCGATATATATATATATATATATATATATATACTTTCATACTATATATATAAGAAAATCAAAAAATGAAACAAACGAAAATTACTGTGGTGGACAAAAATGATTTATAAATGTATGAATATTTGAAATTAAGATTTGAATTATTTTTTTTATCTTCTCCTATCTTGTTAATTTAAAATAAATAGAAATATAATTGATACAATTTCTTAAAAAGTTGAATGAATGGAAGAAAATGAAGGAGAAGTGTGTAAATATCAATTATTTCACTAGGTTTATAGGAGTTATTGTTATCATTTCAGTAATAACTGTACAGCTTTATACTATTGTCATCTCATTTGAAAGTTTTTTTGACGCGTTAATACTATGTGATTACAATAAAAATGTGAAGCTGGAACCTGTCACTTCTATGAAAACTTCCTTTGAAAATTTAACATTCAACACGTTTTCTACTGAATAATTTTTGTGAAAACGGATATTAACTTCATTAGATATTTTTTGGCTGATGTGAATTTTGAATGTGAGTGAATGACTAGTTGTCATTGTTGTATAATGCTCATTATTAATAAATAAGTTATAAAGAATTTTTAAATTTTTGTCTCTAAAGGTGGGGTAACTGATTCTAATCTAGATTTCAATCAATTTTTTCATCCTCAAAGGATGATGGGATAAAAAATTTAAGTAACGTCCTGAATTCAACACGTGAGAACATTGTCTTGGTTTCTGATTTTAGTATCAAGGAATGGAACGCTATATAAGTTATCTTCCTCTTCTGTTGTAAATTGCTGTTTAAAATATTTAGTAATTCAGTCTTCCTATCACTAGGAATGGAGCAAATTTATCACCCATAGTCTCCCAATATATCTGCATGCTCAATTGTATGATATAATTTGCTCCATTCCTACGGTTATAACCAACACTTACAATTTACAATAGAAGAGGAAGACAACTTATGTAGCGTTCCATTATTTCTAAAATTATCAGAAACCAAGACAATGCAAGATTGGTATACTACAATATTGGACGTTAAACCTATTAAGGGAAGATTATTGTAAGTAACGCATTGTATAATTTAGTTATTTATTAGTGACTGACGAAGGATAAAGTATATCCGAAAGATAATAAAAAGAGTTTCCTCACTTATTTTTACCAGGCTGCTTTCCCATTAACTGAAGTTTCAAGAAAACTGAGTCAAATTTTTTTAAAACTTAATACCAACTTGAATGTTGAAAACAAAATTTAACAACACGTTTTCCGAAGAGAATTGTGTGAGTGAATGAGTTGATAATGCTCAACAATCTTAATCAATTTTGATTGAATTTCAACACGTTTTGTTTGCTTATGTTGCATTAAGTGTATTAACTTAGCAAGACAATATGAAACCTTTAAGATTGACAAGAAAACTGAGCCAATTTCCGAAGAAGTCCATTTTGGCAGTTGTAGTGAAGACTTCTGTAAAAAAGGTGGTTTTCCTCGTAGCTCAAGAAACGAATTGAGTACGGCCAATTTCACACATTTTTATAAAATTAACTCATAAGCATTTCCTGAACAGTTTTAGAATGATGAGAGATTTTGTTACATATATGATATTATTTGTGAAAATATTCAACTTCGGGAGGACACTTGGTACACTGAAGAAAATGGAACGTATGCTTGAGATGGGTAAAGAAAACCTATTTTATTAAAAGGATCTCAAACATTTAATTCAATTTTTACTTATTTACTGCTGCCTAAAATGGTGCGGAAATTCGCAAACGAGTGGAGGGGGGGGACCTGAATCGGATCGCACCGGGGTTAGGAAAGAAGCTCAAGTCTGGTCAAGTCTGTGCTAGGGGTGTCGTCCATCAAGAAAAAACATCGATGTTTTTATCGATGTAAAGCATCGGAACCCTGCATCGATGTTTTACGATACATCGCTAAAAAACATCGATGTTTTTTCAACATCGAATACTTTGTGCAATAGTTTGATATTCGCCATTTACAAGTACATAAATGCGTTAAGTTCCGCTTTTGTGATGTGAAAATAGAGTCAGGGTATCAGAAATGTACTGCTATAATAGCTGCAACAATGTATTTAATATCTAAGTATTGGTTAGAAGTTCAATTATATGAGTGCGAATATATTATATAGTTCCATAAGTGAACTAAAAAATGCAAATAGAATGATTTAAAGAAAACAAATAATTGCAAAAAAACATTACTATCAAAGTTTAATTTGCTGGTTAATTTTCATTAAAGTATGTCAATTTTCATACGACTTTCTTCATCTTTGGAATCGTAGAGCCGTCGAATCCTAACAAGAATCGGGCCTCAATAGGTTACTAAATACATAGGTATTCTTGTCAGCCATTTTGGGTTCGTTTATGACTTTTGCCTTATTGTGCCTATTTACAATGAATGCATTTTGTCTCCCCTTTAAGAATGAATTAATAAATTTGTTGATAAACATTGAAACCTGAAAAACATTTAGTAAGCCTCTAAACAGGCTTTGATTTGAGTTGTTGAGTACGCAGAAATGCTTGTGTTAGGCCACTGATAATTAACACATTTGACAGAAACAGTTCTGCTCATGTCCTCCCGAAGTTGAATATTTTCACAAATAATATCATATATGTAACAAAATCTCTCATCATTCTAAAACTGTTCAGGAAATGCTTATGAGTTAATTTTATAAAAATGTGTGAAATTGGCCGTACTCAATTCGTTTCTTCAGCTCCGAGGAAAATCACCTTTTTTACACAAGTCTTCACTACAACAACTTCTAAATCCAATAAGTTAATGGCAAAATGGACAATTCTCTTCGGAAATCGGCTCAGTATTCTGGTCAAGTTTCGGTGTGCGCTTCCCTTAAAGGTTTCAATATTGTCTTGCTAATCCCGTTAATACAATTGAGCATGCAACATAAGCAAACATTAAAAAACGTGTTGAAATTCAATCAAAATTGATTAAGATTAGTGAGCATTATCAACTCATTCACTCACATTCAAAATTCACATAAAATATCTTCACAAAAATTATTCAGTAGAAAACGTATTGTTAAATTTTGTTTTCAACATTCCAGTTGGTATTAAATTTTAAAAAAAATTGACTAAAGCTGTATTTGAAATGTAGTGAAATAATTGGAAATTATTTAATTTGGTGTTGATATGGTTCGAACAATTTTTGAAGATATTATATTTTTGAGAATTCGTAAAGTTAGCACTTAAATAATAAAATTCTTTATCACTTTATAGATCACTTCATGTCAGATTTACTATACACCAACTGTGTCATTTAAAAGAAGTATAATAATAGAATGGTGAACTAAATATTCTTTATCCATTTGATGTCTCATGTGACCGAATAAAGTTGTAACCAAATGATTTTAGTACATTTTATAGCACAGATATTTTACCCAAGAATACTAAGCAACGCTTAGGAATTGCAGAAAACATTTGTAGTTTCTCTGGACATGTTTGTTTTTATGAAAAAATAGTTGGTACGTGTTATGCAATTTCGGTGGTGCTGGCAGCATAAGTTTTCAATATTTGTGTATCAAATTGAAATTTAGAGCATAATAACTCATTGAAAACTTCAAATAAAAGATCCTTTTCTAGAGATTTGGATTGATAAAGTATTTTGCTAACTATATTGCCATTTTGCATAATATAATACCACTAAATAAAAACAATTTTTATTATCACCAACCTACTCCATCACAAAATAAACATCGTATTTTTTGGTTTTTCTCCATTTGACAAAATAACTCCACATTTCCCCCTGCAAGTTCCCAAACGAAATAAACAGCGTGTTTTTATTCTGATTGTGAGATAAAGTAAACGTGTATTAGGGTGCGTACGTTAACACATATAAAGCGAATCACTCGCTGGTCAACAGAAATTCACTTTCCGCATGTAATATGAAAACTTTCAACTGATTATGGTAGAAAGAAGATTTAGTACAGTGGAACTGAGGTAGAATTGTTTCGATATGAATAGTTCCATTACAAAATTTTGACAATAATCCAGTTTTTATAAAAAAATGAGATTACATGTACCTAATATTAGTGATTAATATAAATACTTTGTTTCATTTTCTTATATATACAGGGTGTAATTAGTTTGAGTACATATATTTTAGGTGGAGGTAGTATACACCAAATTAAACAAAAAACTCTTATACCACTATGGTCAGTAGGCCTTAATAACCAAGAAAATCCGTAAAACATATTAAGTAAATTATTGCCAATCCGGCAACGTCGCTCGCGTTCCAAGCAGATTCACTCTTAGCGCGAATAATGAAGGAATGACTACGCCGACAAAAAAATAAACACCTGTGTTTTTGTACTGACTGATGTGTATGTAAAATGTATGAAATATTTTGTTGAAAATATTTACGTTTTTAATACAAGGTATTGCAATTAGAATTTGTATTTGGCGGTTTCTTTTATGCAATTATACAAAGTTGTAAATATGATATTCAACTCAAGAGATCTGTATATGTAGTTTTTTACCAGTTAAATTATTCGAAGAGTCATTATTACTGATTTAATTAATATTATTTATATTAGACAAGTAAATATGTAATCCTAGGATAGAACTGAGTTGAAACTTATTCACAGCAAATGTTCAAAATGCCCACCATTACTATCGACTCATATCCAATTTTCACGTAAAAATTCCGTTTCGATTTCGTCAAGCGTCAAAAATGCGTTGTCTAAGGTCATTCTCGTCAATAATTGGAGTCTGGGTCCCCATAATGTTCTAAAGGATTGAGATCAGGAGAAGTCGTTTCGACCAATCCAACGACGGAGAAATGTTCTATTTAAGAAGTCGACAACTAGATGACTTGCGTGGGCAGGTGCTCCGGCATGTAAGTACCACATATTGGAACGTGTTTGCAGGTTCACTTCATCTAACAAATCTGGTAGCGTGTTGTTCAAAAAATAAAGGTAATTCTCACCTGTCAAATGTGCAGGCAGTATAAATGGCCCAACCAAGTATTCACCAACTATTCCAGCCCACACGTTAACTGAGAATTGGTGTTGAAATACTGACTGGCGTATTTCGTGCGGATTTAACTCAGACCACGAATGCGTATTATGAAAATTTATTATACCATTCCTATTAAAACTTGCTTCATCTGTTGTTAAAATATTGTTCACAAAATTAGGAAATTGTCAATGTTTTCTGAGGAACCAACGACATAAATTGAGTCTTGGTTGAAAATCATCAATTGAAAGCCCTTGAACCCGCTGCATGTGATATGGATAGAGCAATTGTTCCCGTAATGTTCTATGAACAACAGTGTGAGAAATTTGCAGCTCACTTCCAATACTCCGTGTGCTACGATATGGGTTGATGTCGATAAGGTCTAGTATTTGATCCTCAGCAGCTAAGATACGATTATGTCGCTGTGGTCTGCTATTGTTTATTTGTGGTATTACACTACCTGTTTCCAGAAGCCTCTGCGAAACAGCTACGAATGTCCTAGCATTGGGCAAGCGTCTGTTTGGAAACCTTTTCCTGTATAACATTCTTGCTATTCTGCAATTACGTCTGCTTTCCCCATAAATTAAGAGCATGTCATGTCTTTCCCTAATTTTATAATCGGCCATTATTTATCACAAATAAATACTGTCGCACTATTCTTAATTTTCGAACTTACACACTAATCACAACCGATTTTATTTATTTAAAAAATATATTAAATGGAAAGCAAACCACGAAGTCTACATCAAACAGATATCATTCAAATCACTTTACCGTTTATCTATTCTTATTTACAAGAATCGAAATCGCAAAAAACAATCGTAACTCTCAGTCGTCGTTAAAGTAAAAAATGTAGTAAATAAGTTGTTCTGTATGCCACGTTGCCATATCTATTCGGAGAAACTTACACTAAATTATAAAAGCATATTTCGAGTTTAAATAATCAATAATAATACAAATTATTTTTAGCATAGATGCAATATACACTTTTTATATTTTTTTAATATCACAAGCTAATACCATCGATTCATGGGTTCTGCAAATGTTAACCGACTTGTGCACATTCTAGATATAAGTTATTCAACATTTTATTATAGCTTAAAAGAATAGTAAACACGATTTAATAGCAAACCGATCTAAAAAATGTTAAGTAATAATGTTAAGGTGAACTTTTTATTGCCGCTAAACAGCAAAGTACAACTCATTTATGCACATTCCAAATTATTTTCGCTTTAACTTGGCACCGACTTCAGAAAATGTATTTAATTTTTGCAGGAAAACATATTTTTTGCTTTTTGGTTAAGGTCCTTTTTTAAAGTCCTTATTTTACAACTTTAGCTTCGTCGATATTGCTAAAAAAAAAAGTTGAATTTCCTTTTTTGGTAGATAACAATCATTATTTTGACCAATCTCATTTACTGTTCAATAGTTTAGTTTATTGCCCAACAGAAATAAATCCAATTACAGGACAAATATTATAAAGTAATGAAACATACTAATAAACTATGGTATCTTAAATACTTCAAAAAATTATAATAATAAAAAGGATAATAAGAACGACAAATATTATATCATAAATTTTACACAGAGTTTTAAAAATGAAATAAAATAACAATTGACAAGAGACTTTTACTAGTAACTGAACCATTGGTTGATCTGACATTTGTTGAATATACCCTTCAGCGATAGATTCAAAATTGTCATAGTTAATATCACAGATTCTAGATATACTGTTATAAGTTCTACACATGATAAATAATGGTGACTTTATGAGTACATTTGTATTTGCAAACAGATAAAAATATGTGTTATTTCTTGAACCAATCCTTGGCGAATGTATCGGGAGCATTGACAGAAGAACAGTAGAGTCAATTCTGTTGTGAACCAATTTGTATAAAAATGAAAGGCTATGTAAATTCCAATGCAAAACTAAAGACCTTATCCCAAATCTGTCAAGAAGTAAATTGTGCTGGTACCTCTAACAGGATATGAGCCGTCGACTCGAAAAGCGAGAAATTTCAGGAATTTTCTTTGCACTGCCTCCAAACGCTTATGACGAATCTTGTAGACAGGATGCCAGATAAGATTGCAATAATCTAACTTTGGGCCCACTAAGCATGTATATAAAGATTTCAGCGCGGATATGTTTTGAAAGGTGTTGCAATTTCGCAAAATAAAACCCAGCGAACGCAGTGCCGATTTGCAAGTTATGGAAATAATTTCAGCGAATGAGAATTTATGATCGAAATATACACCTAGGTCTTTATCATAGTGCATCGCCCAATAGTTTGATTATTCAACGAATAATCGAATAGTATAGGATTCCTCTTTAAAGTATATGAACATACTTTGCATTTCGCGATGTTCAAAAAGAGTTTGTTCTTGGTACACCATAACGTGAGCTGATTGAGATCATGTTGTAGCCGTAAGCTATCATTGATGCTCTCTACTTTAAGAAATAATTTCAGATCGTCTGCAAAAAGAAGAGTCTCAGATAACAGTATGCTTGATAAGTCGTTAATGAATATCAGAAACAATAACGGACCGAGATAGGAACCTTGGGGTACTCCTGAACTGATAGTAAATATGTTTGATTTGAAGCCGTTATAGCTAAAAAATAGATGGCGGTTACTTAAGTAGAATTTAAATAGAGTAACCAGCGAGTAACTGAAACCAAAAACCGATAATTTTTCGATTAATGTAGGGTGATGAAGTTTATCGAAAGCCTTGGTAAAATCCGTATACACCACGTCTACTTTACTTTTGGAGTGAAGTGCTGCAGCTGTGAACTGGGTGAAAATCGATAAATTAGTGAATGTGGATCTATTTTTCATGAAACTGTGTTGGTCCGGCGATATATGTGATCTGACAATAGGAAAAATCTGATCATAAATACACATCTCGAATACTTTAGCAAAATTGGGAATAATGGCGATGGGTGTGTAATTTGTTACGATATCTTTGTTACCAGATTTGTGCACCGGATAGATTTTCGATAGTTTCTAGCACTCAGGGAATATCCCAGCTTTTAGGATTAAGTTGAATATTGAGTATAACGGTGAAGCCAAAACGGTCGAGCAGTCTCTAACCAAGAAGCTGGGAATCATGTCATGTCCAGATGTAAAAGTATCTTTAAGGCGTTTAGAGGACTTGATGATGTCACTTATAGATAAACTTGCTATAGAAATGTTAGGCGAGTATATGGACCCACCCAAAGAATTACCTGCACTGGAGGGAGAATAAGCACTTTTAAAATAATGAGCAAAGGAATTGACTATTGTCTGGGGATTGGTATGGTATTGTTTCTGGTAGGACATTCTTCCTGGAATACGTGAGGAGGTGCGTTTTTGATTAATAAATGACCAAAAGGACTTGGGATCGGTTTGTATTTTGTTCTGTAGTGTATTTAAGTAAGTGTGGAAAGAATGCTTAATTAGTTTGTTTACAAGTTTTCTCATATCGCTAAATTTATGATAATAATATTCAAAGTTATACCTTTTGAATAATGTGTGATAGTGGTTTTTAAGTTTAATGTTTTGGATTAAATCGTGGGAGGTATATAAATGACAAATATATATATATATAATGACATATAATTACTAACACATTTACATCCCAAAATGTCGATGAGTGGCACTATTGCCCAGGTATTATCTAATTTTAATAAAGACGTTTGAAATGGAATGGGGGTTTAACTATGATATGTGGGTAACAATTTAAAGAACGATCATGCCAGAGTACTTACATGTGTCTTTGTCTGCTCTGATGACCGTTCTGTAGGCGAAGTGGACTGTATATTGAGAAGCTGACCCCGCACTGCCCTTTAGTGGATTTTACTGTGTCTATTTCACGACCGGTCTGATTTCACTTAAAACTTCAGCAATGAAGAACTAGAGAGTATTAGTCCTTTTACGAGCGAGAATGTCTATATCCGTCCCAGACGGTGGATTAAGCGACTGGGACGGCAATGAGTGTGCGCGTAAAAATCACCAACAAAAACAAAAAAAAATACAAAAGAAAAGATTCGGAATAATCCAAAACTCTTGTTCCAAACTAAATATACTTCTCTACTAATAAATGTTAATGAATCCTCAACAATGTTGGTAAAGTTACCTTAGATGCTAACAAAACACCACCGCCTCTGGTTCTGTTGGTTGCTATAAAATCCCTGTCCTTGCGGAAAACTTCGTACATAGAGGATGGTAGCAATTCGGTACTCGTAACATTATTACTAGGCCAAGTCTCTGTAAAGGCTATAAGATCGTATTCACATTCGTGCACGGCAGAGTATACTTTTCACTTTTGTATTTAGTCCTCGCACATTTTGGTAGTACATTAATAATTATTCTGTTGGGAGGATTTAGTTTAAAGAAATAATCTTAGGAGTACCATTAATGTACTTAATGCGTAAATTAGATTCACCTTGGGCAATTCTGGCATTCAGGTCCTCTTTTGCCTTGCGATACAGTTCTTGTTGCCTAGGAGTTTTGTCAGACGATAGACGAAACTGATTGTAATTTATGTTAGCTTGGAGTGATTTGGACTTAGCGAGTATTTTCAGTACTGTTTCATAATTCTTGAATCTTCTTCTTCTTGGGACCTTCTTACTTACGCCAACTTTCCCCAAACAGGATTTATATTCTCATCTATTCCAGGATTTACATATTGGAGCATGCTATCCACTAGTTCTTTTACGTCAGAAGTATTTTCAGGAACACCAAAAATAATTAAGTTATTCTTCCTATAATGGCGATCTGATACTTCATTCACTATTTCTTCGAAATTAGAATGATCAGGTGAAGAATGTTTAACTTCCTTGAGTTTATTGACTTCCCTTTGTAATGCTATTATTAGTGGCTTTATATCAGCAATGTTGTCGCTTAACTCTGAGCAAGATTGGCAGGTCCAGCTCATACCCTTCTTAGATTTAAGGCTTCTTATATCAGCTGCCGACAGATTAACACATTGGTGGAAAAAATTGTTTTTACAATTTTGACAAGAGACCACCTTAAATTCCTCAAATTGCGTATTGCAACAAATGCAATATACATAGGTCATGGTTAAAATTATTTATATTTATTCTTGTTATTTTCATGTAAAAATGTATCTATTAATAGAATAGAGTAACTTGTTTTCTAATTATTTATATATATTAAGCAAGTTGATTTTAACTTTTTCAGGTGTGCTAATTCATTTCATTTCATAACAATTTGAGATATTTATTATAAAAAATTTAAAAACTTTACTTTTAAGTCAAATTACTATTTTTTGTAAAACCTAGTTTATAGTTGGAAAAGTTACATGAATATTTATTATATTTTTAAGCAAAACTTATATTTGCTGACACACCTCGTATAAATTTGAAACAGTGTCTTGTAATGATTACAGTACCCGTTTCAGGTCATGTAAATCATTTTATGACGAATAACTTTTTCTATAAATATTATTTCTAATAGAGTTTTCCATTTGATTCCAACTTATGAGGACATACTCTATATAAAACCAAATGACGACCTCTTGAAATATTACACCCCCAGGTTTCGAACAGAGACATTTCCTATTTTAATATTGCCGCCTTCACCAAAATCTACTATATAAGAAAGTCGGTTAAAAAATGTTATTCGATTTTCTAAAAAATGGTAGAAGCTATGTCCTTGAAAAAAGTATGGGAGCGTTTCATGATCCCCCTCAACAGAATCCAGTAAAAATGATCCAAATTCCGTAAACCGGTTTCGAGAAATCAGTGGACAGACATAAAAAACATAAATACAGAAAAATTGAGAAGTTCCCTCTTTTTGAAGTCGATTAAAAACAATTTTTTTTTTGTTATTAGGTATGTATATATTTGCTACTTCGCACTGAGTTCAATATTAGTATTTTACTCGTTTCAAATAAAATAATTTTTAGTTAAATTACTTTAGTGTACTTCTTCCACTTGATTCCTTTTTAACACATTTATTTAACATCGAGATTCATCTTTACCACACCATGAATAGCTTCAGCGTACATATTAATTTTGAAATAACAGTAGGTAAACAAAAAACATCCATACATTTGTTAATGAAACGATGCACAGCAAAACAAATAAAATAATTAATTAAAACCGAATCCCCGTGTTTCGTTTGTCTATTTTCATCTCGTCTAATTCACCAATCTCTCAATCAGAAATCTCCTAATGCAATTATAATATTCGATTGTGAGTCCGAAATGAGGAAGAGAGAGGCAAGCTGCGAGCCAGAAATGACTCACGCAAAAGTAAATTATACATTGAAAAGGCTTTAATATAATGAATTCATTCATATGCATGAAGCGAAGTAGAATGCCGGAGCAATATTTGGTGGCGTAATGAAATGAATTTATGCAGAGCTGTAATGCTTGAATATTTAGCATATACCCCTTCATCCTACCAGAAACATCGAACACTATGTGAACCCTCTCCATCGCATCGTTCCGATAATGCGACACTTATCGAGGGAAAGAGAAAGATAGATGCTGGAACTGCAGGACATCGATAAAAGTTCACCTACTGAAATGATTGGCGTAATCTGATTACACTTTAATTTTCAGTTAGAAGTTTTTACGAATGAGTTCGAGCAGAAATTGATAATGAATTCAGCTAGTATTGTATTTATTTGAACTGAAGTGCCGATTGAATGCAACGCCTGTATTCGACTGTGATTTAATTTCAGCAAATCCCACATATACTGAGTGTGCCAATGTTTTTGTGACTTTCTTGCTGTAAGTTGTAAAATATTATAAAACATTCGTTATGTATAATAATTTCATTAGAAACGTATAAAATTGGCTCATAGGAAAGATAAACTTGTTATAACTTCAACAGTAACATTTGACTGTCAAAAACCAGTACATATCTAAAAAATAGTCTGTTCCAGGAGAACAGAAGCAAACTGTTATAAACTCAGTTATACTGTTAACTGAACCCAAAAAAGGAGATTCTCTGATTCACTTTTATTGTTGTAGTTGGTATACTTACGATACAATTTTCGACTTCCAAAATATAGGAGGTTGTCAATTCGTCGGCACGTTTTTTTTATGTATGCTCAGTGATTATTCAAAAACTGTTTGGGCAATTTTGATGATTCTAACAGCATTGCATTAAGGAATGTAACAGAAAGGTGTCATAAAATTTTTAATATCGTGAGATTTGCGATTTTCCAGAAAATCAGAAAAAACAGTAATTAAGGGACTACACTTCCGTGACTTTCTAGGTACGTTAAAAAAATGACAATTATGAAAATACATTAAAGCAATGGAACTCAAACTATAAGAAAACTTGGGAAGTAATAAATAAAGTTACAAATGTTCCATCATACAAAAACACAATAAACAAAATCAGTATCGATAACAAAATAATTAGCAACCCAAAACAAATAGCAAATCATTTCAATGACTTCTTTCTAGAAATTGGGGAGAAAATAGTAAATAAAATTAGTAAAAACAATATAGAAATAAAATCAATGAAAACTAAGCAATATACCAGCTCTATGTTTTTGACTCCAATCGACTATTTAGAAATTGAAGACACAATATCGACGCTAAAAAACTTTGCATCTCCTGACAAGTTGAGTATAAAAATAATCAAATTAACAAAACGGAATATCTCTAAACCGCTTACTCACATAATTAATATATTTTTTCAGACGTCGAAAGTCTTGTAGTGCCTATATATAAATCAGATAGGAAAGATCTAATGACAAATTATCGACCCATTTGCCTGAACAAAAGAAAATGGTCCTTTCTAGACAAAACTAAAATAATGCAAATTAATTGAGTTTGGTATACGTGGACCCATTATGGAACTTTTTAATATTTATTTGTCAGAAAAATCGTAACAAGTACGAATAGGAGTTAACATTAGTAAGAAACGATTTCTGAAAACCAGAATCCCGCAACGCACAGTCTTAGGTCCTACATTCTTATTAAATTCTGTTAATAATTTGCTCTCTTATCATCATCTTGCCGATTATACGGTGCTAATATATAATGGGACAACTGAGATGTCAAAAATTGGTTATATGAAAACAGCCTAAATCTAAACAACAAATCTATGACTAAATATGTAGGATTTCCACCAACAAAGGCTGGAAGCGCGGCTCTACCATCTCTAACATTTAATGGAGCCTTAGAAGGCGTGAAACAAGTGTCATTTATATTACACAGGCAATATTGAACGTGCGAACCTGAAAAACCTGCCGTAAGCCATTAAACCTTCCCATAAGTTTGCTGTCTGCCTACGGTAGACCAAAAAAATGTCTGAATTGTCCCTCTTTCTAGGACAACTTTTATTCCGATTTGCTCCCCTCTAGGACAATTTTTGTCAAAATTTGCCCCTCCCTAGACCAAAAGCTGGGTACGCCCTTGTCTATTTACATATCTCTATTTCTAATTCATGTTGAGTTATACTTTATGTAGTTATATTTGGTTGTTTTTAATTATTATAATTATTTTTTTTCTCAATGACTAGTAAAATAGAATGTTATAAATATATGTTAATTAAGGATGTATATGGGTAAGTATGCGTATATCTATTTGTGTGTATATACGTGTATATGTTTATGTATGCATGTGTGTATATAGGCTTATAGGCATATATGAATGGTTAGTGAAGCAGCAGATTTTAATTTTATGTACTCAGTACTAACACAGATATACTTTTTCTCTTGGACACAACCCAAGGCTTATTAACCTTAGTCCTCCAGTTTCCCTTTAATTTATCACTCGATCATTAACAAAATTGGTATTTTTTCTTATTACTCCTACCCTGGTAATAATGTTAGTAACGATCTTACTGTAATAATTCTACTTGTAAACGAAAACTAAACATTAAAAATCTGTTTCAGGCTATTAACATCTAGCGTGTTCAGTGCTCAGTTACTCTTTGGGTATAGTTAATTGGTGCAAGACTGACTTTGAACAATTACAACGAAAAGTTCGAGTTTTAATAACAAAACCTCAAAATGACCATTTAAAGAGCTCTGTTGAACGTACAACTTTGCCACGATATGAAGGAGGAAGAGGATTGATAGATCTAGGCAAACTATTAGATCAACAAATTTCTTATTTCATTTCCAGAAACTCGCAGAATTTTCTGATCTATACAGAGTCGTGTGCCAGGTTGATGACTCAACACCACTGCGACAGAAACAACAACAAGTCCAATTACACCACCAGACCACTGATCAGAAACTGCTGAAATGGAAATATAATCCCCTTTATGGAAGACAAATAAATGACGTCAACCAAGATTATGTCGACAATGCAGCGTCGTTAAAAACTCTTCTATTAACAACGACAGATGCAGGTACGGTTGCCAATCATCTGAATCTATCCAGCATATCACATGAGGTTGTCAAGTGTTCGCTGCAACTGAATACAAAGAACGACACGATGGTGTAGCAAAAATACTAGCACTGAAACTTGAACTATCACAGTCGATAAGAATACCGTACTATAGATACAAACCAGAATCTGTTTTAGAAAGTAACAACTACAAGCTGTACTGGGACCGCACGATACTGACCGAACGGACTGTTGCTCACAATAGTCTAGATATAGTTTTGGTAGATAAAGTCTCGCGGAAAACAACTTTAATTAACATAGCAATTCAATCAAGCAGGCTGAGAAAATAACCAAATATAGGGATTTAGAATTTCAAACAAAGACTCAGTGGGGCATCAACAACACACGAACTGCACCAATTATTATGTCAACGACAGGAATAGTCCCAAAACGTCTATTAAACAATTTAAAATACCTCGGTCTGTTGAAGTCGGAAGATAAGAAAATAAATAAATAATAATAAAAAAATGTTTACATTAAAAAACATTCAATAAACTTAACCAAATCTTAATCATTTACTTCTTACTAGAGAATATTCAAATAAAAAACGTTTATTGATTATACAGTTTCTCCAAAATTATATTAATGGACAATATTTAAATGTTTCACTGTGCTGAATTATTAATGATAATATTAATCAACTACTTGATACCAACAGAGTGCCGTGGATTTTCTGTTAGTTGTCAATAATTTAATCAAGTATTTTTCCGAAATCGTGAATATTTCACTAAAGTAAATACTTAGTATAATCTCTCAACCAAGTTGAATTTATAGTATTCATTGATTAACTTAATGGGATCAAATTAGAATATTGATTTGCTTTGTACAGAACTCTGTCCTTACTAAATTCGGATGGGCGAATAGGTGCTTAAAAGGAATTTACCGATATTTTAAATGAATAAGTTCAGGAGAAACTTGACTGTATCACCTGTCCAACCTCTTGTTTTACGATATTCTAATTTCGTTCATTCTTTTGAACGCTTATGATTGTGGTAACTGTTTTCAAATAATTTTAAAATTCTCTGTTCCTTTTCTTGCCATTGTTGAACTTCAATTTATAAACTGGCAGTAAATCAAGTATCTTCACGCGGAAGCCAGGACATTTAGTATACAGTGTGACACATTTTGACTGGTGACCAGTTATTGTAAATAATACGCTCTGGATATTTTTCACTATTCAAAATCTGACCATTATATGTAGCAGGATTAACGTAAACTGTACAGCTTAATGCTGAATTAGTTACATAACAGTAAGGTTTACCTATTACATGAAAACCTTAGACTAGATTACTTTGGTGCATACAACTTAGATATAACTCATATATGTTCAATATTTGCGTCTGCGAAATTTTAATTCGGTTGCAAAAGTTGCTTAATTTTTTTTTAAGAATTTTAAAAAGACATACTGCTTTAGTACGCCTTATTATTTAAAATTTTATTGTTATTATAATTTATTGTGAGTATAAAGGTTTATTCCAATTTTGAATGAAAATAATGCCCAGCTCACGTTTTAACATTTACGGTGAGAAAACTCAATCTAATTAAAACATTCAATATTCTGTTTAAAATATACATGGACATGCGTTGTCTGTAACTTCAAAGATCGCACCAAATTTGAACTACCAATAAAGATTTTAGACGAATGGAACTAGTTCAAATGAGTCACAATACATAGAAAGCATAGATCAATTTTTCTGAAAATATCAGTTAACTAATAAATAATTCAACTCGAAATAAATATTCACATGTAGTTTTAGGAAAAACTAGCAAACAGAAAACCCTATTCGGGAGTCGTGCTGAGTGTAATGCCGTGTCGCTGTGATTCTTAGAATAGAAATCACAAGAAAGAACTCGTGGAATTACTAAAACCAGAAAACCTGGTTGAAATCTTGAGTAGTTATGCTTTTCCAATCTTAAAAAGTGGTCATATTGCTTTGTTGGGTTGTCCAACCTTATTTGATATGAGATTAATATCATTTCCTTGTCTTGTAAAGACTGATATTTCATGATATTGAGTTGAGTGATATCATGTTGAAGTCAAAACATCAATTTGTTCACTGGGATCTGATCACCAAACTTACCAGCAACAGCAAACCTTTTTATGCAAAACCGAGTTTATGGCTACGATATGTGGTTCTGTGATTTGGTACACATATTGGTATACATCACAATATAAAATTTACAATGGAGGTTGTCATTCCTCGATTTCCCGATAAAGATGAAGGAAAGTAGAATCCTTGGTCATATAGTATATAGAAAAGCAACTGAGACCAACAGATGCCCTCAAGCTAATTTTTCCAACCCAACACAAGCCGTGCTCAAGACTTTGGTAACCCGATGACAGAGACAAACTGATTTAAGATTTACAGACAAACATATACAGGGAGCCCTATTAAAATCGAGACTAGGAGACGACTAAAACACCTAGTTGTTATTTAGGAGAGAATGAGTTTTACTCAATTATTGATACGATGCTAATAAAGGGCAGTCAAAGGTTATTGGTTCTCAAAATCTTGATTCTTGACACATAGTATGGCAATTATGTGGTTCCTCAAGTTTTGGATTACTTAGATAGTCTTCAGAAAAAGGCGGTAGGTCAATTTAATGTTTTTTTTTGTGTTTAAATGTTATATATGGTTTGATTGAAAGGGGGGAATGGGTAATTTTTTTAAATATTTTTGTTAATATATTTTAAAACATATTTGTTTTCGTCATAATGAGCCTTTTGATTTGTTATATTACATAATGCGTTAGAAATAATTTTAATTTTATGCTTTCCATTTAATGCTGCAATTAGCCCCCTAAAATTAATATTAGGGGTTTCTCCTTATTTTTCCAGTAAAGTTCAGGTGAGGTTCTATATCCCTATTTTTCAAAATTTTACGGCATATAGTTTCGGAGATACGGTAGGGGAATGGGTAATAATATTTATATTTTTGTTAACATTTTTAAAATAATTTATTTTAAAAATATGAAAAAAATATATTTGTTTTCGCTTTAATGAGCCCTTTTATTTGATATATTACATGATATGTTAGAAACAATTTTAATTTTATATTTTTCATTTAGTATTTTGCCCCCCAAAATTAATATTAGAGGTTTCTCCTTATTTTTCCAGTAAAATTCAGGTGAGGCTCTACATCTACCATTTTTTCAAAATTATACGATTTACAATTTCGGAGATAAGGTAGAGGGATGGGTAAGATTTTGTATATTTTTGTTAATATCTTTAAAATAATTTATTTTAAAAATATGAAAAAAATATATTTGTTTTTGCCACAATGAGCCCTTTCATTTGATGTATTACATGATGTGTTAGAAACAATTTTAATTTTATATTTTTCATTTAATTCTGTAATTTGCCCCCAAAATGAAGAGTATTTTTTGAGTAAAATCCAGGTGGTGCCTTATATCGCTAATTTTTTTTCAAAATTTTACTTCTTATAGTTTCGGAGATAAGGGGGGGAAACGATCGATTTTTTTAGTTTTCCCCCTAAAAGTCCCATAAAATCAAAATTTCTTCATTTAAGATATGTACTCCTCATTGGGTAACTTAACTATACACTGATACCAAATTTCAACCTTTTCCGTTGAGTAGTTTAGGAGAAAATTGCTGTTATGTGAAAGAGGGATATATCCGGAGTGATATTATGAGGGTATCCGTATATTGTATATAAGGAGCCCTAAAAACAAAAAAATTAGCTGAGAGCCACTCTCCAAAGTAACTCTGAGCTCTCGTTTTGAGTATGAACTCCCTCTAGAACTCTAATGCAGACTTGGCGTTCAGACGTCTTCGAAACCGCTACAAAAGTGTACACAATACAAAATCCAGTTATGGCCCATTTATAAAATAGGGTTACATATAAATTGTGAGAGTATGAAGGCGTCTAAGGAAATATGAAAAATGAAAAATTCATGAAAAAATTTTACTATAATTTTTTTTCTCGACTTTTTTTATTTTATTTTTTCACGATAGAAAGATACTGGTTAAATTTCAAGGCAAATGCTAAGGTTTCTACTACTACAATACAGTCTAAGTTAGCATTTCTTAAATTTTAGCTAAGATATTAAAATCAAGGACATTGGTGAGAAGTGAGTTATACCAAAAATTATTTAAGTCTTTTAAAAATTATTATTATCGAGAAAAAGCAATTATAAAAATTATATCCAGAACTGAAAGGAAATGATAATGTTCTTCCTCATATACAACCAAGTCGTATCGCAGCTCGTTGAACTCGAGAGCTACTATGCATATTGGGGGATAAAAGCGGTTATAGAGAAAGTGCAGAGAGGATAGATGAATTCTAAGCAACTAACGATAACTAACATATTATCTGAATAACAAGTCTTTAAAAATATCTCAACATATCATCTAGTGACGGATCCTGACGAGAAGGGAGTACAGAAAGTCTTAATTTAGTGTGATATCTTTTATGAACAGCCCATTTTTGTGAGCAAGAAGACATGTTAGCAATATTTGAGATAATACTCTCTCGCAGAAGATTTGTAAGGAATACTTTCTGTTAGTATTAGCATACTTTTACAAAAAGAATTGTGGGGGAAGAAAATCCCAAAGTGCAAATAGAGCATTTCTAATTTAACTTCGAGCAATATAGTTTTTTTCCCGTTTAAACTATGTTATTTCATGTCATTTTCTAATTATTCATGCAAAAACTTTATGGCAAAGATTTTTTTGTAATTTAAAGGGTTGTTAATAATTACGATTAATATTTTTCTTTCAAACAGTTTTTGTCAAATACCCAGGAAGGCGTTCAATTCCATTGTTGACTCAATGAATATTCAACTATAGCCTACCTTCCAACTTTATATAAACCATCTTTGGTGTTCGAGGAATCAAAACGACCGAACGGAGGCACAGAAAGGCAGTCCTCGAGTCTACCGGTCACTCCCTTTACATTATCTTATGATAATTGCGGAGCCTATAAACTTCAATTAATGGCCGCAAATATACATAAAGCAGATCAAAGTTTCTCTCTGGTTGAGTTATAAGGCCATGCCGGTATGGCAGTTCGCAATTAAGCCCACGGTCCAGACTGATGTACGATGACGCGACGATCGGCATTTCTTCACTTGATTCATGAAATAACTGATACTCCGGTTAGCTCATTGGTAAGTGCTATCATAATGAATAAGAGTATCTACTTAATATATACATGCGATCTGATGTGTAAGTTGAGCCTTTAAAAAAAAGCAGCTACTGTTGATGAATAATTAAGTATTCAATTAATTAATAATGTTTATCGGGCCGGTTGACCGTATATTTAGAGGATACATGTAATTAAGAATACTATAATGACTTCAAATATATTTTGTAAGCTATAGTGGAAGAGAAATACTTGTATACCCTGAAATTCTGATTGAACAGATGTGTGTTTCTCAATAGTAGTGGTTGCCCAGTGATCGAAATTCGACCCTAGTTCATGAAATTGTAAAAAGTATTTTTTTATAAGAAACAAAGTTGAGAAGAAATCGGAGAAGTAGCTGTTATGACCAAAATTGTTCACTCATATTGACAAATCTATTGACACAAAAAGAAAAGAAAAATTTATCAAATATCGGTATTCGAAATAATTTTGACAATTGAAAGACTGTTCTTTTCAACCTAAAAGTTTTCGTCATTTGCTGTTTCAATCGAGTTCATGAATATTAAAGATGACCAAAACCCTATGAGAACTTGCATCTTCCAATGGAGTGAAGTAGTCTCTTGCACTCTCTATTCCCCTCTCTTTTTACACTGGTATGACATTTGTGTATTGCAAGCTACCTCCAGAAGTACATGCTCTAAGAATTTAACAGCATCTAACGCTCGCTCCCTCCATATATAATTACTCAATGTTTTGACCGTCTGGGGGCACTGTCAACTGTCAGTAATGACAGTATGGACGTAAATAATGATTTTTATATTGTAGTTTATTTAAAGAATTAACCAATATTATAAATTAATATTAGCATTCGGCACTGAAGGTTAGGAACGACTAAACAAAACGGAATTAAAGTAAATCGGTTTAGGGACAGAGAAGAAAATGGTACCGAACCGTTTCGTCTTTGCCTATTTATATATAGATATACGTAATGATCGTGGAGAACATATTATAACAGCATATTTGTGTAATAACTACAAAAATCTGTTATACTTAAAGATAAAATATAATCATTGTCTGCCTTTTAGAAAAAAAGTATCCTAATGAAATTTGGTACGCATCTTTTATGTGTCTAGAGGCATTTGTATCTTAACAGATGTTTTTTTTCTATTTTTTCAATGGCATCCATGCCGTCCTTGAAATTAATAGTTTTTATAAAAAACTTACGTCACTATTTTTCTTGAAATAATTTTCTAAATTCGCACGGTTTTTGCTTATAAAATTACAAATTCTATATTAAAGGTCATATCGCTAATACGTCAGTGGATGGAAAAACGTACTTCTGTAATTAATTCATATTAGATCAGCAACTTTAGTGTTTCTCTTACTGACACTGTAAAGTTCATTCACCTGAGTTAAACCATAACATAAAATTGGCTTTAATTTTCGATAAAGAAAGGATTATATTTCAAAAAACTTATTTCTTATAAAAAGAAGTAAATAAAATAAACACAGATTATTTACAGAAATTGTTTGAAATGTCCTCCACCTACATAGCCTCCTAATTTTTACGTTCGTTTTCACGTTGATAATAAAATTGTTTGTATTAAAATTGTATAAAATAAGAGGAAAAATCGGATGAAATAATGGTTAATTTTACAAACAGTGGCTAACATGCACTTTAGTTACGGTAAAGCGGATGGAAATTCATATGAAGCCAGGCGGATATCGCTTAATTCCTAATAACCTCACAACTTAAAAAAAGTAGCGGTTTTATATTAAGGAGAACCCTGAAAATAGTACGGAATAAAAGAAAAAATGTAGGTTTTAAAATAATGTATATGGTTTTCATGGCTACAGCTGGTCTTGTGGTCAATCGTTTGCTCTATATTTTCCTAATGGATTAACTCGGTTACTGCTCCACCTCCACCTAGTATACGTTTTCTACTTCAGTCAAAGCCAAATGTAAAGCATTCCTCTTCTATTATCTTGAACGTTTGATGACATTTTTGGTATTCAATTCAACTTCAGATGCCAAGGTGTCTCTCATAGCAACCAAAACAGTTTTGTAAACCAAAACAATTTTGGTTGAGATGACAGCTTCTGTTGAAACGTGCGATGGGTGAAAAAAAGGTTTGTGTCAAGGCACAAAACTTTGTGTTTATATGTCTGTTACACACCAAAGGTTTCACATTTTTACCATTGTCGCTTTGCTGTCATTTTCATCACAACCAGAAACCAGTAGACTTAACATCGTAATAAGTGGATTAAGTGGCACCTAGATACTTGTAATTCAAATATTCATTCCTCCTGAATCGGCTCAGTAAGTCAAGTATAACTCTAGCCTAATTTTCTTCTGATAAGCTGAAAGCTCTGAAAAACCTCTTTTCAAGGCTATCAGTAAATCATGAGGTTTTTAGACCCACAAAGGCACAACCCAAATTCACGGTTTCCATAGCGTAACTACTTGCTGAAAACGTATTTGCGAAAATCAAATTTACAAAATCTTGCAGAAGACTTGCCGCAAATGGTTGATAACCTTCCAATATTATTAGGAAACCAAATGTGGCTAATAGAAAACATCTCACCTCCACATTTTCGCGTACATATGCTTGAATCTTTAAATCGTACCTGTTAAAACATTTGAACAGAATGAGGAGGGACACAGTCGTGGCTCACTAAGTCCCCAGGCTTAAATAGTTCCTCTGGCGGTACCTGAAAAGTTTAGTTGTAGAAAATGCATACCACATTTCACTAAGATATCTATAGTTATAGTGTTATCATAGATATTTAAGAAACAATACATTTTTTCAAAAACTTCAGCACCCTGCTTCTTAAAAGTTAACTCGATTAGTACTTATCTTTATATTCTTTTTATTCAGTTTTGTCTTATCGAGAGCACATGTTAAAGAATTGAATCATAATTTACCTCGACTATAAAAAACTGGTTGTAGGAAACTCATCGAGATTTTTAGTTTTATTTATCCCGTTTTATTTTATAGGACTTGCCCTTCCCTTGTTCCAATCATCATTCGTTACTCAAACCACCCAGTCCAATATTTTTGAATAATAGCGACTATAGGTACTCACTGATATTTTGTTGGAACATCTGAATTAAATGCTTAGTTATTCTAGGGGTCTAAAGAGAACATTTTAAGGATTCAAGTGCATCGTGTGAAACTGAAAGAACTAATAATAAATGCAAATATATATATCTGTTATATCAAAATGCATAGTTCATAATATACAAAAATCTATTGTTTCTGGTCGGGAACCCTCATCATATGTAAGGATCTAGGATTTTCGGGAAAACTAGCACGCAGAGGTTCCGAATCTGGAGCATTTCAATGTCATTTCTGTTATCCCATAACTCGTAGGTTGGAATGTTACGAAAACAATTTCAGGTTAACTTCACCTGTCACAGTTATTTATACTCTCTTCGAAGTGTAATTCTTTTGAACGCAAGACAATATATGCAACATATATTGTTGCTAGTCAGGACCCTTCATCAATTGCGCTTTCCACAATAGAATGTCCTCTCGAACAATTATTTACGTACTTGATACATATCGTTAAATCTGTAGACTCGAGATACTTATAAGGATCGATATCGGAGAAACTAGCACACAGAAGTTCCGAATCTGAAGTCGTTCCATGCCATTGCTGTTATCCCGTAACTCTTAGATTAGAAAAATAACACCTCGAAGAGAGTATTCAATATCTCTGACAGGTGAAGTTAACCTGAAAATTTTTTAGTGACATTCTAACCTAGGAGTTACGGAATAAAAGCAATGGCATGGAGCGGCTCCAGATTTATCAAACCTCTGTGTGCTAGTTTTCTCGAAAATTCTACATTGCGATCCTCATATCTCGCGTCTACATAACATATTTGTTCTTTAATACAATATATCCAAATTAAGATTCGCAAAAAAATGAAATTTGGACTCGTCAACTTCTCACTAATTGAAACAGCGGAAACTTCCTTTACACAGACCACATGTATTGTTACATATTAGCATTTATACCGAGTATAATGAAAAACCTGGAAAACTAGATAATATTTCACTTACTTTTGTTGAGAATAATCTTAATTTTGGTTGGTTTATATGCAATTATTTAGCCGAAGCTTCAAATTTGAAAGCTCATTGTAGAGAAAAAACGCATTCAGCTCCAAATCAAAACATTTTATTGAATCAGCAATGAGCAAAGTACCAGTAGCTTGCATATTAACACAAAACTTTCCTATAAATAAAAATTTCGCATGCGTCACATATCCACATGAAAAACTAAATCCATTGGAAAGATTAAAACCGTTCATTGCAATATTTTTTCCACGGCTCGCCTATTCATTTCGGCCGTTATTCAAATTAAAAATATATGGCGAAAATAAGTTTCAACAAAAAAAAACAGGCTCATTTCGATATGCATCATTCTAATGAAAAAAAGTCTGCATTGCGTTATAAATATTCATCTGTAAATAACATGTACTATAGTATGGTCCTTTATAACAACATATAACAATAAATCTCAGACAGTGACGGAACATCAATGAAATATAACTATTTATTAAAAACATAAATTAGAATTTTTAGATTACCTGGAGCAATCACCAACCAGTAAAAAACATGATATTAAATAAATAGTCGGTTGGTTATCAACAAAAAAAAGCTTTTATATAAAATCGTTCTAAACTAAACGTTAGATCCATTCTCAATCTAAAACAATTTTAAAGTTTATATCGTATACACAAAAATTTTTCGAAATTTTGCAACCATTTTAATAAAAGAACCACATCTTACACAATGTAATTTATTTTTATTTCAGTAAAGCAATGTTTATGAACACTAAATTGTTAAAAAAAAACAATGTTATATTTTATTTAAATTAAGGATAATTAATTACAAATTAAATGCCAGCAAATAATATTTTCATTGCAATAAAAGCGCATTAAAATCTAATTACTATTTGCAACCTTCTCAGAATGTTTCTAATTAAAATTTTATGTATTCTTGAGTATTTGCCTTCCATTCATATGGCAGATAATTGGATAGGTTTTTTTTCTCATTTGGACCGCGTCATTTTTTCGAGTTAAAACATATAAACAAAGTTCCTCAAAATAAAACATCTAATCAACATAAGTCCCTCTCGCAAAATTCTAAAACGAGCTAGTTTTGCTTTATTACGAGAACGCATCCAAGCAAGTAGACGTGACTTTGATTTTCTTTCTAAAGATCTGCTCAAATTACATCTTAATCTCGCAAAAATCTTGTCACGAACATACACAGTGGATAAAATTTCGGATGTCAGGCCGTCAAAACTAAAGAGATAACTGCTCTAAGACACATTAAGAAATTTCAGACATTACACTCAAAAGGCGCTGAATAATACCCTAGGTCAGCAAATAGTATAAAAACAGTGGTAAACCTCTCTTAACACATATTAACTCCAGATATTCCGTTCTCTCAAAAGGACCCAACTTTACAGTTACCCCTAGAAAAATCCCCATCGAAAACATAATTATCTAAATCTATCCGAGGTCTTCCAAAACTCGAAGGCGAATTTGAAACGAATAAAATTCTCCGAAAAGCAAAACCGCCGCCGTCAAACATCCCCAGAACTGAACGAGTGGCCGGGAAAATATTCATTCTTCCGGCGGGTAAGGGAAATGGGTTGTCCTAGATTTCCCAGAATATGCTAATAAGTTAAATGATTTACTTCAAGATGGATCCTATTCTTCCATTCATCGGGATCCCACTCCCAAAATAGAACGTGAAATAACTTCATTGATAAAAAGGTCGAACATTCCCAAAGCAACGCAAAAACATCCAATTCCTCTGAGTTGCACCTCTCCATGCCTATATGGCCTGCCGAAAATCCATAAAGAACAAGTTCCGTTACGACCGATTGTGAACTTAATCGGCTCTCCAACATACAATATCGCCAATTATTTGGCGGATATTCTTAAGACATTCACTGGAAAATCGCTCTAACAGGTTTTAAACTCATCCCCTTTCGTAACTCTGTCAGAGATATCAATTGAACTCAATGACATTTTAGTTAATTTTGATGTGACATCACTGTTCATCAAAGTGCCTATCTCAGACTCCCTATCGATTATTAGAGAACTGCAGTCGAAAGACAAACAAACCTTGGATTTACTCATGTTGATCGACAAACGTCTTACGTCCACTTATTTTCTTTTTCAAAATATATATTACATGCAAACTTCTGGTACCCCCATGGGTTTTCCGCTATCACCGGTAGTGGCAAATATCTTTCGCAATTCCATTTCTTCTCCGCTTCCTAAAAAAGAATTGTTACCTAGTAAATCAGTAGCATATTTAAAAACACTCTACAAATCACTATCCAAAATCTCACAAATGTTACCCTCTCCAAAGGATACACAAAATTCTCTTTCATCCAAGGGTGTTTATTCCATTCCATTCTCATGAGCACAAACGTTTGAAAACGGACCTGCTTTCAAACTCGGCTATAGCTGAACATCATCACGAAACGGGCCACCAAATCCCCTTCGATAGCTCCTCTGTCGTGGCCACATCTCCGTATTAGTTCATCAGTAAGTTCTGTGAGGTCGTAGAAATAGACAAAAATCCCATGAATTTCAACCGAGATAGAGGTTTTTGAACTTTCGGCCATCTGGCAACCCAATATTTCAACAGAAATCTCATCAACAAAATAAATCACTTATATTACCTACGAATAAAATTCGAGGAACGTATTCAAAAATATCATCACAACCATAAAACAATGCTATTAAGTGCCTATTAACCTTCTTTTACCTGAAATCGGGGGAAGGGGCAATTATTATTTCTTTGTTGACTAGAACCAAAGTATTAATCATTTACAATTTATGCGTCAGTATGAGAAGTTTATAAAGTGATGTTTCAAAGTGTGTTTGTGAGAAAAAGACTAACGAATGGAGTCGCCGCAAGATAAGTAACATTTGTTTTGTTTTTCTCATCCTTGAAAAAGTCCCTTATAAGTGTGGGCGAAACGTCGGAAAACTTGGTATTTATATGCTGGTTCAAATATATAAATTACATGATTCCAAAAATTACGCGGTCTAAATCCGGAAAATGCAGAATCATCCAATATCCCCTGTTGGATTTGAAACAGTATTTCTAGACAAATACTGTACCGGAGATGATTTCCCAAGTGCTCAATGAGATTGGAATCTGGGCTATACTGTAGCCAATGCACTGTTGGATTGGACTACACAAAAGAAATTACTCACTATTACGCACTGATAAAAGACCTGAACATCAACTTAATACAGCTATAAAATCTGACAACATTGTTTCCTGGTTGGTGTAAATAACTTCAAAAGTTCCATCGACAAAACTTTAAAACTCATGTTTGAAACAAATAAAGAAGTTCACAAAGCCAGGAATTATCACATTCTCTTTAGATATATAGGCAAGTAGAGAAGGATGAAGCGATTAGGTGTCAAAAGTCCTGGAATACGAAAATAATTGGCTGCTATATTCTCTAAGATTATTGATATGGGGAGAGTGCCGACATTATGGAATTATTTTAGTGTAAATCGGAAACAAGGCTCCTCACTACCGACCAATCTCCCTATTATTGTTACATACAAACTATTAGAGCGTATTGTATTAGGCCAGTCAGTACCTTCTAGGGTTCCTCGCGAGCAAGCTGGATTTCGACAAGCTGAGGGTCACTGTGATCAGATCCTAGGTTTACGTCTTACGTCTTTCATCCAAGATGATTTTAATCGATATCTGCCGGCCGCATATGATATCGTCTGGAAACATGACAACCCACAAGATTACGCAAATGTTTCCTTGGCCGATCTGTAATGATATCAGCAAGAAAACGGAACAAAATAATGGACTTACCCAAGATTCTGTCCTCGCCCCATTTCTCTTGTTTATTAGCGACATTCTGACAAAATGCCCAACAAATTTGCATATGCCGATGACCTGTCTATTGCAAAAAGGACAAAAACATTAGAATACCTGGAGAATATAATAAATATGGATATTGGAACCTTTGAAGAATATTTCTCATGTTGGGGCTTAAAATCAAACCCTAATAAGATGGTTGGAACACGCTTCCACCTGAACACCCGGTTGACTCATCGATCGGTTAACTTGACCTTCTCAAGCCTACCTAGGTGTAAAATTACATCAGTTTGTCAATTTTTGTTGTTTAATTTCCACTCTTTTTCAATAAAGTATGTAAGTTGGAAGAATATAGTCTTATAGTGTCTTTGTATTAGTCAGATGAAGGAACCAGGAAAAGGTCATAATAACGCAGAAATAGGGCAAAATGCATCTGCATTGAGTTTGGGATCGTTTAATTTGTCTTAACAAATACTCTAATCGTAGATGGTACCCATAGTCTGTTCGATAATACAATATTGTTAGGCCACTGTGGAAATGGATGGGGCCATAGAAAAAATAGTAAAAATTTATTGAAAAAAGAAGCTTTCATTTTGCATCATTCAATACTAAAAAGTCTACAATAAAGATATTTAGAGTATAATTATTTTTGAATGACCTGATGTATACAGGGTGTCTTATATGTGAAGGGATAACATTGCTATCTGTGAAACGATAATATATAAAAACAGGATTAATTGAAAAAATAGTGGTATATTTTAGAGCCCATTCGATTACCTCAAGAAAAATTTCACTCTCTGTTGCCGTTCTCAAGTTATACAAAGAAAACCAAAAATGCCATTTTTTTTTCTTCTACCACTTTTATTTTAAAAATAATTTGGTCAAGTGCGAGTTGGACTCGCATACTTAGGGTTCCGCCTTCAAGATTCTAATATTTCAGTTTCAGACAAGCAGGGAATGAGTGCATTTTCATTATATTTACCCTTTCTTTATAAATTTTTTATCTTTTAAAGGAAGCGATTTCAATTTATAAAAAATATACACTTTGATTTTTCAAAAATAGACTTTTTATTTTATCTGCTACAGGATTCGTTTGATTTTTATCAGAATACATATGTATTTAATTTTCTAATTTGGCCCCCAAAAATTAACATTAGAGTTTTATTTTACTAATAAACTTTCAAAGAAGTCTTTTATAATCTACTGTCTGGGTTTTGAGGCTCTGCAGATTGGAAGAAAAACGGCAAAATAGGTCAAAGTTTAAATTATAAATTATTAAATCTGTTATTCAAATTATTTAAAAATATAAATAAAATATATTTTTCAAATTTTAAATAGTGTAGTTTCTAAAGTGGGAATTAAGTCGATGTTTAATATTTTCGTTAATATCTTTTATACAAATGATTTAAAAATATGATATATTTGTAATTCACATAATGAGCCTTTTATCTGATATATTATGATTATGATGCGTTTGAAAATTGAATCATTATTTTCCATTTAATTGTATAATTTGTTCCTAAAATTACTATGGGGGTTTTCTAATAATTTATTTTCCGTTTAATTCTATTATTTGGAAGCCAAGTAATAGAATTAGGGACTTTTTTTGATATTTTTCCTATAAACAAAAAAAATTAGAGTTTTGGGGAATAACGGGGAGAATGGGTAATTTTTTTAAAATATTTTTTAATATATTTTAAAAAAAAAAAAAAAATATATTTGTATTCGTCATAATGAGCCCTGGGATTTGATATATTACATGACCCGTTAGAAACAATTATAATTTTATATTTTCCATTTAATTCTATAATTTGCCCCCCAAAATGAATATTAGGGGTTTCTTCTTATTTTTCCAGTAAAGTTCAGCTGAGGGGCTATACTTCAATTTTTTTCAAAATTTTTCAGATTATGGTTTCGGAGATAAGGGGGGGAATGGGTACATTTTTTTTATATTTTTGTTAATATCTTTTAATTAATTTATTTTATAAATATGAAAAAAATATATTTGTTTTCTTCATCATGAGCCCTTTCATGTTTGATATATAACATGTTGGGTTAGAAACAATTTTAATTTTAATTTTCTATTTAATTCTATAATTTGCCCCCCCCCCAAAAAAAATATTAGGGGTTTTTCCTTATTTTTCCAGTAAAGTTCAGGTGAGGGGCTATACCTCCATTTTTTTCAAAATTTTCCAGCTTATGGTTTCGGAGATCAGGGGGGGATTGGTACATATTTTTGTTAATATCTTTTAATTAATTTATTTTTAAAATACGAAAAAAATATATTTGGTTTCGTCGTAATGAACCCTTTCATTTGATATATAACATGGTGGGTTAGAAACAATTTTAATTTTAATTTTCCATTTAATTCTATAATTTGCCGCCCTAAAATAAATATTAGGGGTTTCTCCTTATTGTTCCAGTAAAGTTCAGGTGAGGAGCTATACCTCCATTTTTGTTCAAAATTTTCCAGCGTTATGGTTTCTGAGATAAGGGGGGGGAATGGGTAAATTTTTTTATATATTTGTTAATATCTTTTAATTAATTTATTTTAAAAATATGAAAAAAATATATTTGTTTTCGTCGTTGAGCTTTTCATTTGATATATTGATGGGTTAGAAACAATTTTAATTTTATATTTTCCATTTAATTCTGTAACTGCCCCCCCCCAAAATTAAAAGCAGAGGTTTCTCCTTATTTTTCCAGTAAACTTCAGGTCAAAACGTATAAATCTATTTTTTTTTCATAACTTTACGTTGTATAGTTTCGCAGATAAAGGGGGAAGGGTAAATTTTGGTATATTTTCGTTAATATATTTTTAAATAATTTTTTTTAAATATGAAAAAAATATATTTGTGTTCCTCAGAATGAGACCTTTCATTTGATATATTACATGATTCGTTTGAAATTTTTTTTATTTTTAAATTTTTATTTAATTCTATAATTTGCTCCACAAAATTAATATTAATGGTTTCTCCTTAATTTTCCTGTAAAGTTTGGGCAACGCTCTATATTTCCTATTTTTTTCAAAATTTTAGGCTCGGTAGTTTCGGAGATCAGGGGGGGGGGAAAGGTCGATTTTTTTAGTTTTTCCCCCCAGAAGTACCCCTAAAATCAAATTTTCTTTTATGATATGTAGTCCTGATCGGGTTACCAAACTATACATTGATACCAAATTTCAACCTCTTCCGTTCAGTATTTTAGGAGAATATGGCTGTGATGTGACAGAGGCAGGAATCCTGAGTGATATTACTACAATGCGACCCCAAATCTGCAGTCCATCATTTCGTTTTTTCTGGGCCATTATCAACTATTTGTTTTTAATACAGACTCTTCCCCGTTCTAAAATCAATTGTGTCACCTTATACTTATTTTTGTTGTAAACTGAATTGTTGTTAACAGTACTGAATTTTTTGTCATGAAATTATTTACGTTAATTTAGCAACTAAAGAATTATTATTTAATAAAATATTAAGCCCTTTATGATTTTTGATAGAAGTTATTACTTATTGGGACATTTATACTATTTTCAAATTGCAAAGCAAAAAAATTGTATTCCATAGATCTTGCTATTACTTAGAATTTTTGTAGTCACATGTTTCCATGTTTCCATTACAACTTGATTTTTAACACTATCAAAAAAGCACCACCTGACATTTCTGTAAATATTTTTTCCATTTACATGACTTTACCACACAAGAGAAACAAGTAAAAAATGTATATTTTTTTGTCATGGAAAAAAAGTATTTAATTTATTTGAAGGCTGTAAGCAGGACCTTACTATTTTTTTCTCTGATGATTATTTTTTCTCTCAAAAGACGTTTAAAACTTAACTATTATACACCAGTGTATTGGTCTTTCAATGCTTTATCGATATTGTAACAAAAAAGTACAGGGCCTTTTTTAAAAAATAGTTGATGATGGTCCAGAAGAAGCGAAAGTAGCAGTGAAGATTTGATTACGCCTTGTTGAACAAAAGTTTGTGTGAAAAAACGCTTCTTACCATTTTTTGATGTTATTTTAAAAAAAGAGGCAAAACACAAAAAATTACATTTTTGGTTCTATTTGACGGTGAGCAGGTTAGATATGCAAGAATTAAGGTGCAATTATGAAACTTTAGCCTAGTAAAACTAAAATCGGCATAGGTAGTTTTCTCTTCTACTAGTTCACAAAAAAGCTTGTACAATAAATACTGTATATGATCGTATGCAAATTTGACTAAGAATAAGGAACTTTGATGTCAGTAAAAAGAGTACAAGAACGATTATGTGAGAATAAACTTATTTTCCACTTTCTTGTATTCTTGCTTTATAAACATGTTGGCTTAAATCCAAGGTTCGAACAAGTGAAGTAGTACGTCTTTCTTTTTACTCTTGCTTTAACATCTTACGCACATAATGTACCATCTAAATCTGTTTGTTATACTTTTAATATGCCTGAAGGAATGATATTCAGTGTCGTATATGCTTCACAAGTTTCTATATTTTCAAGAGCTATTCAATGCGCCCCAAATAACAGGCGGACGGAACACTATTAAAATAGCGTGTATACATGGTATAGGTGAACCCCTATTCGTACCATCTATCCTATCCATTCGAGTGAACCCTTAAATAATTCGATATCGACTTGATAGGGAATTAGAATTCGTTACGTATGCGTAATGGCATAATTAGTGAGAAAGTAACGTGTAATTAGAGAAAATGTTACGTTTAATTGCTAATTGAGTCTCTGTAGCCGATGCGATGCTAGTTCCAATTTTAATTACCTAATTACTCGGCTACTACGTCGATACAGAGTCGGCCATGGGCCACAAAGATCTAGGTTAGATATATGATATGCATGTACCTTTGATTATTCGATAAATGATTAATTCAATATATATCCTATACTTAATTTGCATAACGACAAACTAACTTATATATTTTGAAACCTGACCTGAGAAATAGACAAGAATTAACATTCAAAGCAAAGTTGTTTTATTTATTTTTTTGGAGTGAGAAAAACTAGAGAAGATCAATTCCGCCAACAAATGACAATTTTATTATTTATGAGGCTATTAAAAAACTGCTAGTTTTAAAGACTCACAACTTTATTACGATTGAAAAAATGACAGGGGTAGACCAGACGAAAAATATATATTTGAACCCCAAATAAGACAATAATATAATAATGACTTCAAGTTGACTGATTTGAATACTTTCAACGGTGTTCTATTAAAGTAGATAAATAGGCGATTCCATATATTATTTCCTCAACATAAAACTTGCCGTTTTTCCGACAATTGGAGAGGCAAATACAATAAATTGTAAACGACAACAGAAGTTCCACATATATTTTCTTGTCAACTATCTAAATTTAGATTATTACTATAAATCTTATGGGTTCTAATTTAATTAAGACTGATATTCACATTCGCTTTCGAGAACATTTATTAACATACAAATAAATCCAGTATTTATTTACTTCAAAGATGATTTATATCAATACAATTCACACGAAAATATAAACCAGACTAAAGTACACGAAATGTACAACGTTCTTTTATAATTAGCATGGAATTCTCCTGTATTTTCTATGGTTATTTCGTTGTTGGCGTAGCGTTTGCCGGAATCTTTTCGAATTTTCGAGCCGAGCTTGGGGTGCTCCTTTTTTTATTACTTCAGTCGGCTATGTTTACGTTTTGTTTAGACCGGAATGATTAAATTTGGGTTTTTTAATTTTTCCATGGGCGGCGTAAAATGAAGATTATAACAATATCAACATATATATTAGACAATTATTACTGATCACACAAGGTGTTTGTAACTGTTTTCAGTTTTTACTTGAAGTCGGTTTGTTTAAAAGTAACTATTCTTTAGTCCTTATAATAATAATAATATATCTTCGAATAACTTCTTGGAGTTAATAAAGTCAATATATTGTTGCAACATTTTATGTTAGGCTATCTAATTAGAATACCTTCGAGAAATTAATTATCCTAAATAAAAACAAAACTTTTCAAGATATAAACGGTAAAAAACATCAAATAAACAAGGTCGACAAGAAACGGATTCTCGAAAATACGATGATGATAAACCGAGTTCAAATCCATTCCGAAATTAGGAATTATAAACGAATTAGCGTATCAGGAAATATGGACAAATATCCAAATGCCTATAAGGATATAAAAAGACGAAGGTCACAGACAGCAGGTCTATATATAGCTTCTTAGTGAACATGTGTTAGGTGTTAGTCACCAGTGTTAATGAGCCGAACGTATTGTGATTTATTTTGGTCCAATAAAGACTTTTATATTGAGTGAAAAATTTGTAATTGAACCCAAAGAAAATTTTATAATATTATGTCTCTCCGTTTTGTCACGCCTTCATCATTTTATGTTTTTCTAGGTTCTACTGAGTTTGATGCTGTTATGCCATCCAACCATTACATATGGTGACTGAGTTATGTAACAGGGTCACTATAAGTAATAATTTTTTTTCCGGAAACTATTAATCAAGTGTGAAACCATTTTTTCCAGAATAATTTATACTCTGCCCTCTATCTTCCTTTGTACTATCAATCTTTTCATTCCATCCAAGGGCGTATAGTGCGCGTCTTAGTGTCATTGCTGAGAGTTATTCTTGGATGTTCAGGTTTGTTAATATCGGTTCTATCAGTGCGATGAGCAATCCAAGATACGCGCCAGGAATACATTTCAGTTGCGTCAATCTCTTTCCAATCACTTATTAATGACAGGAAATACAGCAGTATATTGATAATTATAGTGTTAAAAAGTTTAATTAATACGCCCCCTTTTCAAAAAGGATCCAAACTGTGATAACAATAATGTTTCCTAAGCACGGCATTGCTTTTTCCAAAATGACTAACAATCTTAGACCGCGTGAGCCTGCCCCAAAAGGAGCAGCCGTTCCTTCAGAAAACAATTTCCTAGATTTTTCTGTCAAAAAGCAAGTAGTCTGGGATGTGTTAGAGCAAGAAAACCATCAGATCATTCATCCTAGGAAAAGAAAAAAGGCATACAAACTTCAACGAACTGTTACATAAACTTTCTTGATGAAGAACCATATTTACACGTTTCAAATTTAAAATTAACCATCTTTGAAATAGGAGTAAAAATAATTAACAGAATACAACACTAGAGAGTATACAGTAATGTATGTGAATACCTGCTGAGTACCTCTGCACAAAATAACTACAATTGATAATCTCTCATTAACAGTTGTTAGGTAAATGCATAAATAGTAAAAAATGCAAACAATAAGAACCGTCTATTATGAAGAAAATAATTATCTACCTATTTAATATAATTCTACAAAGTAAACCTCTATTCCCGCTTTGCGTTCATCTTAATTCATTAAAATTTATTGGGATTGTCATAAAATTCGTTCCCATAAGGGTGGTACCACTTGGTGTGACAGGAGGTGAGAGGAAGGGGATAAGGTGGGGGTCTATAAAAATGTGACGTCATCAAATATTTCTACTTAATTTTTCTGTTTACCTTTTGTTTTATTTTTTTACGATAGAAGTCATTTGTTTCATCTTTGTAAATATTTTCATATGCATTTTGCTCACCTTAATTTAGAACTTGGTATGGTAACTTGTGTTTATTTTTAAACATTGGCGCTAGCGTAGACGCCCGTCACACTTGATTCCTCTGAATTTCCAGTATCATAGAAAATAGGGCTTTCCAATGTACTGAGCTCTCTATTCAATAACAAATGGAAAAATACCTACTCTCTCAAGACTAAGCACTGCCGATCGTCAAATAAAGTCGCATGTATAGTAGTGTAATTGTGTCAAATCGAATGGAAATGCCAAAAATTTAGAATAAATCTGTTTATAGTTTAGAGTATTTCGGGATATATATCAGGTTTTTACTATTACAATTCTGTCTTACAAAAAGATATATTTTAAAGGTTCTACATTATTTAGCAGGCAAAATACAGACACCCTTTATATTTCCTAATTCTATGCTCGTTATTACCTGTATTACTAAGTCTACATTTATTCATAGTATTGGAAACTTCACTACGATCCTCAATTTTAGTTCCGTTTTCCTCGAAGATATAATCAATGTTGTTCTATTTTCTGGCTTTTTCCCTACTTTGGTATTTATTATGTTCCATAGCTTCCTAGAATCGTTACTATTTTGTCTTATCTGATCAGATTCATAATTTAATTTTGCTTTATTTATAATTTTGTCTAGGCTTTTGACGTAATCTTTGTACTCGGCCTTGTTGTTTCGTGGCTGTGGTTGCGTGGGTGGGGTTTGTGGTGGCGAGATTAGCGGTCGTGGGTGGTTGGGAATCTTCTGTATCCTTCGGCTTGACAGTAATCAAGTAATAACTACTTAATTGTTTTTGCTGAATCTTTTTTTGTAAAACTTCTTTATCTCCCTACTTTAACAGAAACAGGAGATATAGGGGAAAAATTACTAGGATTTTCGGGAACACAAAATTACTCAATTGGTTCCATCGCATGCACCAAATATTAGATACGTGCATCAGCTTTTATTCAAAATTCGGAATATTCCAATGTAACATGTTTCGATTTTGAAAAAATCAACTGATGTATCAAGTGTAATTTTACAGGGTGTTTCATATATAGGATAGGTAAAACGGAGTAGAATTACAGATTCAAAAAAATCTTGAAAAATGGTATATTATGTGGCCCTTAAGTAGCTACATATCTACAATGTGGTTGAAATAAGAGGGAAGTTGTAAGGGGTGGTTCGAAAAAGATATATTGACCAGGTGTTGTATAAACAGTTGTATATACCAGGGGGTGGAAGTAGAATTATATTTATACGGAGTGGATAACAAAATGCTATATTGTTAGGGTCAATAGTAGTTGCATATACAATGTGGGTGAAATGAGGAAAAAATAGAATTATATTTAAACATGGATAAAAAATATGTTATGTAAGCAGTTAGGATATTTGAATTTTCTTGAATCTATTATTAGAGTTACAAAATGGTTTGAAAAAAATGTTAGAAGAAGTTGTTTATACAGGGTGGTTGAAATATAAGATAAAGTGGAATTATAGTTTATAGGGTGGTTAAAAAATTGTTTTATATCCACAAGTAGTTGACAAACTCACAAGTAGTTGACAAAATCCTAAGTAGCTGATTATAGGATGGTTGAAATATATAGCAGACTATAATTACAGCTAGACAGGTGGGTTTAAAAATATTATAAAGGAATGTTATGATCTACAAGCCGTTTCAAATACCGGATAGATGAAATGTAGACTAGAATTCTAAGTATACAGGTGGTGAGAAAAATGTTATTTCGGGTGGCCCATGAATAGTTACATATACAAGGTTGTTGAAATATAGGGAGGAGTAGAATAATACCTAATTATACAGTGGGGATAAAAAAGTGAGAAAAAATTTAGTTATATAGGGTAGAGCATGAGCAGTTGCATATATATATATATATATATATATATATATATATATATATATATATATATATATGGAGTACCTGAAATATGGGACGAAGTAAAGTTATCGTTAAACAGTGAATTAAAACAAGGTTAGAAAAAGTTGGCAAATGAAGGATGGTTTAAATGAAGTGTGGAGAGAAATTATATTTAATACTGGGCTTCATAAAATATGAGCAAAAATTGTGAAATAGCGTAGCTCATAATCAATTGCACAAATAAGATATTTGAAATATAGTGAGGAGTAGAGTTAAGTAGTTTAATATTTAAAACTTGTTATATAGGGTGCCTCATAAGCAGTTGCAGTTTTGGTGAAATTTATTGGGAATTGATAGATCTCTATTTATACAGGGTGTTAGAAAAAATTTCATACTGAGTGGTCGATAAATAGTTGCACATACAAGGTGGTTGGAATAGAGGGTGGAAATTATAGTTAAACAGTGTGGATAAAACATTGTTCGAAATTTTAAGATAGAACATGAGCATATATGCAATATCTCAAACATGGAGCGAAGTAAAGTTATAGTTATACACTGTGCTTAAAACATGTTAGAAAAAGTTGCGTATTTGCGTATAAGGCGTGGTTGACATATAAGGTGTAGACGAATTATATTTATCTAAGATGGTTAAAAAATATCTCAAAAATGGTTATTTCGCCTAGTCCATAAGCTATTGCATAGATAAGAAGATAGTTGAAATATAAAGTGGATGAGAGTTGTAGTTATGTAAGTGTTTAAAAAATGTTATATTTGGTGGTCCGAAAGCAAATGCATTTATAGGGTAGTTGAAATATTTTGTAGAATAAAATTATGGTTATACAGGATGTTCAAAACCTGATAGACAAATAAGTTATAATGGGTGACTAATTGGCAGATGTTTATACAAGATAGTTTAAATATAGATGGAAGTAGAGTTATAGCTATAGAAGGCAGTTCTTAAAATAAAACTGTTATATGGGGGGCCATCAACAGCTGCAGTTTGGGTGAAATATGCTGGGGATTGGTGAATTTAGTTCTACAGAGTGCTACAAAAAATGTTATATTGAGTGGTCCGTAAGTAGTTGTAAATATAAGATGGTTGAGATCGGGGTCTTAGAACAATTATAGTTTTACAGGGTGGATTAAATCATGTTAAAAAAATGGTTATATAAAGTAGACCATGCAACAGTTGCATCCTGCTATATGGAATGCCTGAAATATGGGGTCAAGCAAAATTATATTCATATATTCGCTTTAACACGATGTTTGAAATATTTGCATATATAGGCCGATTAAAATTGTAAAATTTACGAAGTGGCTTAAAAATTATCAGAAATAATTGTTATATAGCGTATAGGGTGGAGTAGAACTATAGTTAGGTAATTAAAAAATGTTATATTGGGTGACAAATAAACAGCAGAATATACAGGATGGCTGCACTATAGGGTGAAGCAGAGTCACAGTTATACAAGGTGATTCCAAAAAATGTTGAATAAAATAGTTATAAAATGTGACCCATAAGCACTTGCAGTTTGGGTGAAATGTACTCGGGATTGGTAGATTTATAGTTATGTTAGGTAGTTCAGCAATTTTAGAAATTGGATAGCCCATATGTTTAATAAGCTATTTCTTTTTGCAAAGAATTCTACATTCCATGCCGTGGGTGACGGCTAGTATTGTTATAAAATTCATTTTACGCCGCCAAAGAGAACAAAAATTAAGAAACCTTCTAAATTAATTGTTTCGATAAAAACAACGTAAATATAGAACCGACTGAAATAATAAAATAAGCAACAACGGCTATCCACAAATTTCGATGGGTGTAGAAAAAAGGCGGCCTCGAGAAGGTTCCTGAAAACGCTCCGACAACAAAGAAATAAGCATGGCATTCGAGTATGCTCTACGCTTGTTATTTAAAGGAAAGGTTGAGTAGTTTAGTTTATATCCGTGTAATTGAATCGACGGAGAGAAGTGATCAGCTGTTTCAATAGTATAACTCATAGTGTTTGTAAACAGTGGATTTATTTGTTAAAAATAAAGACGTTGAAAGTAAATATTTGTGGAATTTTCATTTGAACCGACAAAATCTATTACAATTTAGCTGAATGAAAGCGCTGCGACACAAAATGTAGAGCGGATAGATGAAAATAAAGTAAATGGTAGTTTCGAAGAGAAAGGAGAGGAAATACCTTACCTACCATCGATAATTCTGAATATTTACAAAATCTCTGGCCTTCATGTAACTAAGAATTTATTTGATTGTTATTACTCACGTTTATTTTTAAATTAATATTAAATTTTATTATTAAAATAATAAATAATTTAAAATTGTATAGGGGGGTTCTAGGTTTTGTGACGTAATATATAGGGGAGTGGCAGCAAGCGTCAGGCCGCGTGACGTAGAAGGTGGAGCGGGTCCCTAAAGACAACAATTAGTATGACATATTTTATGAACCAAATATACTAGTTAGGTAGATAATTAATTAATTTATTTGCACATAGCGATTGCCTTTTTAGGTTATATTTATTACTTTGCAATCTAGGTACCTGTGAATGTGCGGTGACTTATCTGTAATTATTTTGTGCACAAATACTCAATAGGTATTTGTATGATATTTTCAACATGTTATTTTTGTTTTGCACACGGTTATTTTTTAGTGTTTATCAAAAAATAGAATATTTGAGATCACTATTTTGCACAATTTGTTTGCTCAAAAATAAAACAATTAATGAGGGATTGTGATTTGTAGGATTCATCATCTCATCGTCCTTTTAACTGAATAATAATAATGATAAGATCCAATTATCCAATTGTTTTTTTGTATAAAAATTTGGCGACTATATTTTAGCTTGTTTACGGTTCCCTGTTAACTTATATGCTTTAATTTGATTGTTTATTGTTGAGGCAATGAAGACCTCTAGAACAGCTCCGATTTTGGTAATTGTTTTTTTTTTCTAACTTGATTTTTCAATACTGTTTGTAAAATCAGAAAATTGTCAAAACGGGAACAATCTCTGGAGTGAATTTTTTATGCACAAAATAAGGCATGAATGAAGCCATAATTTCAAGCAAAATTTTGGTATAAAATGTTGCAAGAACCCAATACTTTTAAAAATATGTTGCCGTTGAAAATTATGTTTTTTCTCTTTTTTTGTTTTCGGGGGACTTTTCGCGAATACCTAATAAATCTTATGTTTTATCCTAAAAAAAATACCTGAAGTAAAAATGAAACTTATAAAATATCAAATTGATATTTTATGAATGCTCTAAGAGCAATACAAACAAGTTATGGCTCGTTGAAAGGAACTTATGTTTGTCAACTACTTGGGTCGAAGTACTTAACGTTAAATAAGGGAAAGAGGATGAACATATATAACATTTTTTAAATTCTTGAAAAGACCTATAGAGCGAGCATTGCCCAAAAGTAAGCAAGTAATGTAAAAGATGTGTCGCTAGAATTCGAATTTTTGAAAAAAATAACAATAAAACCAACGTCATTTCCACTAAAATTCGATAAAAATCGATATAATGAAAAAACTATTTAGTTGACTTTTTGTCAAAATAACACAACACTACAAATGTAAGGTGAAAAGCACAAGGTGAAAGAAAATGTAACATTTTTTTAACTAAAGCTTGGCCATGTCTTTTTATTTTTCTACGGTACAAATGATCTAAGATATTAGGAACTGTTTACAGCGGAATCATCACATTTGTATGCCAAATTTGTAAAATTAAGGTTTTGAAAGTTTTTTACTCGCATGATCTTGTAGCCCCCAAAATTCTCTGCAAAACTTGTTTTTGCACCATTTTGATAGCTGAATGAGAAATCACAAAAAAGTTGCCAGAGAATATTCTAAGAAAATTAATATTTTGTGCATTTTGTAAATGGAAATAAATAATCCTAAAAGTATTTTTTTGATTTGTAAAGATGCTTGAAATATGTCAAGTTGAGTGAAAAAATGCCCAAGCCCAGGTCTGTCGCCACTCTTAAAATGTTTTGAATTTAAACATTCAAAAAAACAACATGTTTAAAAAAATCATCACAGTCGGAGTTGTTCTTGAGGACTTCCGAAGATTGTTTGTTTTACGTACCTACTCATTGAGTCCACTGTTAAGTCTTCTATATATATATATATATATATATATATATATATATATATATATATATATATATATATATATATAGATCAGCATAAATAAAACAATGCACATAAAATTAAACTAAGTAGAGGAATTACCAATGATGAACCTTCAACCTCCGAGTGGATTTACAGTAGTGGACGGACTGATTGAACCTGAACACGCAATTGGTCGCCGTTATATATTTCTATCGACATAGTATCGGATTCCATTTTTGGACGGAAGGCACTTTAAAAAAAATACCTACAAGCTTCAACTGTCGATAAGAAAACTAGAAAATCGCAAAATAAAAACGCTATAAGTAACAAATAAAGAACTCCATAGCTGATACTTTATATTAATGTTAATGTACGTAATCAAAGTAATAACTTTCAATCTAAATGTACGTTAATTTCTATTAGCTGTCCCGGTTAATTGAATTAAGGTTCATTTATATGGAATACGCACATACTTAACTGGCAACAATAATATAAATAAGACTTCTCGATTATAAGTATTGAGACAGATATGCCGTGGAATATCTCTACAGCTTTTAGCTTGTCGTGTTTATTGACGATTTATAACAAAGTTCACAAAAATAAATCTATTCCAGAACCGCTAACCGCCGAACGCAATTATGTGATCAAAAGAATTGATGCCGAATAGTTCAACGAAAATGATTCAAGATATACATAGCGTTATGATTAATTTTTTTACATATCAAATGACATATGTCAAAAAAGGAAAAAGGGAATATTTGTCAAATTTCTTTTCAAATAGTTAGTTACAGTATTTGTGCCATAGACAATTTTTCTACAAATGACAACGTACTTAAATATATAGTTACATAATAATTTGAACATGATTTTGATAATATAGTTCAATGAATAAAACTTAAATGATGTATGTATATAATATTTTTCAAAAGTTGTTCATATTGTTCACTTTTTACAATTTGAACAAAGGCCCACTCCATGATATACGCCACTAACTGAATTTTGAGACACTTTGGGAGTCACGGCATGAGCCTCTTCTCTAATACCTTCCTTAATCCTTCAAATTTTTTGGTATGTTGCTATAAACTCGGTTCTTTATTAGCCCACACGAAGAAAGCCATTGGAATCAAATTCGAATTCGAGTGACTAGAAGCGAAACAGAAGGCTACGAGAATTATGCGAACCGACCTGAAGAGGGCACAAAACGTCGTCATTTTACCATCGATTCCGGCAGGGATGAGTTATCAACTACGCGGATGAATTCCCGGGAACCACCTAACATATTTAGTGCCCGCGAAAACTTAAAAACATATATATATATATATATATATATATATATATATATATATATATGAAATGAAAATAAACATATATAGAAAATCAAAATTAATTAACACATTTAGTAGTCAAATTATTAAAGTTCATTATAATATAAAATACCAATATTGATATGCAATAGAAAATTTGTAACGGTATTTCTAAAATGTAAAGAAACACAATGAAAACATCAAATGGAGTTCAGGTTCAGTAACAGTATACAAATGGTTAAATAATGAAGCCAGACCATGAACTGATGATCTATAATGCAAAATGCAATAAATATAACACGTTAAATGCATCTTTTGAAATCCAACAGTTTTGACAGTTCTAGCAAAATTTCTTCAAAAGCGAAAATGAATTTAAATCAGTATATAGCAATATTCTATTGATTTTATACATCACAATGAAAACATTTAACAAATAGAAAATTTAAAATTTTCCCTTGATTTTAATACACAAACATGGGATTTCAATAATCCATAATTTCAACAACTTCATATTTTCGGCACAATAGGTGTTGAAAACAAAGTTTTCTCTTGAAAGGGTTCAATAACCTCGAGTACCTGTCAGGAAGATGCGTAGTGGTGCACTCTAACGGTTGTTTTAGTAACAGCGTAACCTAGCAGTAACATCAAAGTTAGGTATTGTCAGTTGGTAGCAATGCTCAGTTGGCAGTAATGAAAATAGTCTAGAAACTTGTGTCGCAGGAGTAGTACCGCAATAGTAATGTAGAAGAGAGTAAAAATGATGTCGTCGTGAAACATAGTTTGTAGTGTAGTTTTAATTTAATAGTAGTTATTTATTTTTTTGGTTTTTAACTAGGTCATAAAGCATTTTGGGAATGTAGACCGTTGAAAGAAACAGTATTAGTTAGTACGTCGAGGTAAATTGTGAAGAAAAATCATAAAGCTTATGGAATTTTCTTGAAATACATATCGATGGCGTCAGTCAGCCATTGTAGTTTTTGAACATTATTGAAAAGTTGATCCCAAGTGAGATCAACCACTTCAAGACGATGGAAGTCCAAGGAAACTTCGAGAAACGAGTTACATTGTCTACCGACTTCAGACTATTATTGAAAAGTGTACTGTTGCAGAGTCTTGTAAGACTCATCACCATATTGTATAGAGAAGATTGTGATTATAGATTGTAATTATTATAGCTTAATAAACTTTGTTATTGTTTGAAAAGTGTTATTGATGTACCCGCAATTAGGAAAGGTGTAAAAAGGATGTTTCCCTGTGCCTTCAAGGTAAGATTCAATCCTGAACTACAAAATAATTTCCTCTTGTATACATGGTCACGAGCTGGACTATATATCTATTCGTATACATGGTCACAGTCGACTCGGATTTGAACTAGCGAAATGTGACGAAACAACCTCTTCGTAAACATGTTCATATCAGAGCCGGATTGAATATGAACAACAAACTCTTTGTAAACAATAGGGGTAACAAATCACAACTTTAAGTTCTTATTAAAACATTTTGGGGTAGATAACTATTGAAAACGTAGTATTTTCCATTCAAAAATATTAAATTTATACTTGAAATGTTAAACAATATTTGGAACGAAATTGTGACATAACCTGTGAACGAATCTAGTGAAATTCATTCAGTAAGTGTCTTCTAAACGTTGTTTGTGTCATATTCTTGATTACTTTTATGTTTTTTTTTTGGGCAATAACACCACAATAGAAATAAAACGACGTATATTGCAGGAATACCAAACGTTTCAAAGTCTATTCTGACTTCGTTGTCAATGGCTTTATATAAAATTTTGATTTTGCAATCTGCATCAATAAATATAAAGCCATTAACAACGAAGTCAGAATAGACTTTGAAACGTTTGGTATTCCTGCAATATACGTCGTTTTATTTCTATTGTGGTGTTATTGCCCAAAAAAACATAAAAGTAATCATTCAGTAAGATAAAGACAGAACGCGCAATCGAATCATGGTATTGTTGGTTGTCAACAAAGAAAAGTTTTATAAAATTTGGAAACAGGTTATTGTTGGAATTGCGGGTTGCCAATCGAGCAGAGAACAATAAAAAAGAAAATTGCAGATTATATGAAAATGGAAAGGTATTTTAAAAATTTGAGCATATAGGGAGTATAATATAGGTAAGATGATCAAAATATAGAAGAATGGGAATTGGAAATACGGAATTATAAAGTTAGAAAAATTGATTCTATGTCAAAATAAAGACCTATAAGGGGAGAAAGGACATGACAAGAGGATCATCCAAAATTAAGCAGTGCAACTTTTTTAGTTGTTATTAAGTGAAATTTAAGTTGTCAAAATTTGTCAAACCAAAAAAGTTCCAAAATTTTAAATTGGGATTGCAGAGTAGGTAAACCAAAAGTAAGCATATCCCGAAGAAGTGTGGAAGCTGGAGTGCACAAATTATTGGTAGTGCTTTAATACTAAACAAACAGTAAGTAGTAAGTAGTCGAGCCAAGCAGTAGAGGTGGAGCAGAATTTATTCAACTTGGTAGCAAATTCAAAAAGAAAGCTGACATAGTAAGATGCAGACAGATACCTACAAGGGAGCAGAGGTTAGCAGGTATTGGAGCGAGAGTTGAATGAAAGAAGAGATTTGAGGTATCATCCAGATACACCAAAGGAAGTGGCAGCAGCCAGTCTACTTCAGAAGCACGTTCAAGAGGACTGAGTGGTAACACTTTAAACCAATCAAAAGTGAACAAGGTATTACAACTTTGCAGTTCTATTAAATATTTTATTTGGCGTTCAAAACAGTATAATATAGAAGTTCATTTTTTTATTTACTGGGAAATATTCATTTTTAGTAGCGGGTTTGATTTTAAAATTCTAATTTCAATAAATGCATGTGATTAATCATTGAGTTTTAATGATTTTATTATTGCGTTGCATTTGATTTTTTTATTATTTTTTGGAGTTACATTTTGGAATTTTATATGTTTGAAAAAATATATATATTGGTATATTTCTGTTTTATTATTGACAACATTCAATAGAAATTTATTAGCACATTATAGAAAAGAGTCTCAAGAGCCGGAGCAGTTGAAGAAAAGTTGTGTGGAATTTTTCTAGAGGAAAGGTGTAAAATTTGCAAGTAAAAATATTTAATTGGCCAATTTATAATCACAACACATAGTTAAAAATTCCATTACAATATATATATATATATATATATATATATATATATATATATATATACTTTATAAAGCTATCACTACCAATCTGAACAATCTTCAAGTGAAGTCGTTTCTTAATTAGACAAAAGACTATTTATCACACAGCAGACGAAAATTATTAAAGCTGATTAATTCATTTATATCCAAAATTACTTTTAATAATACGGCTAGACTTGATTCCCTGAAGTTGATATTAACTTTCATCAACGTCTCCGAATAATTATTTCCCTATTATACAATTTTTTTTGTACATTTTTTGCCTTATTTGTTCATCAGTGTTTCCACTTGTGTTGACGCTTACAATTCACAATGATTAGGATAATATCTACTTGGTCGTAATGAAACGCTTGAAAAATAATTTGGCAAAGTAAAATATTAAGATTGAGAATTTGTTTGTTTTCAGTCAAGTAACAAATAGGATATTGAAGTCAATCGCTATCTAGTAATTTTTGAAATGCATTATATCAAAAAATAAACAATTTTAAAAGAATCTACAGCAAATGAATTACGCCAATAGCAACAAAATGGGAGACAAAAGGAAAATGACATACTGGAAAACATTGTCTAGAATGTAAAAATAAAAGCCTTAAATCGTTCGTCCGAAAGGTCTCTCACTCAATCCAAATACTTATAACTGGGGCTGAATTTTTTCTCCAATCGCTTTCTAATGGAATTCAGTTTGATCTTTGCCTTAACTTAAAAAATATGCGTAGATCAGACCGATCAGTGAGACTTTTCCAATGCAACACAGACAAAAAATGATTTTCTCAGGTTATTTCCAAAATTTTTTGTACATATTGGATGAAGAAGCCATGAATCATGTGTATAATCAACTTTTTTCTTATCTATATTTAATAGATTGTAAAATGTTCTATTATTTTAAATTCTATCAAATGTTAAATTCTGGTCTAAGGTTTGAAAACACTGATTATCGACTATTTAGTCCAATGGCGATGCGGTTAAGTAGAAAACGTGCTTTTTAAGAAGAAACTGGTTTAAGACAATCAGCCGAATATTTTATTCACGTCCCAATTAGCAAACATATGTTACAAATTCTCTACAAGTAATTGAAAATATTTGTGATGAACATAGCCAGATTCCATAGTTAGACCATAAAAATAAAATTTGTCACCTTCTTTGTGTTTAAACAATTTTTTTTGAATTTTGATCTAGGAAGATTAGGCTGTCTTCAAACCTACGAGACTTAAAAACATTGGACTGAATATAAACTTAGATATGATCATAAATAATATTTAACTTAATATTTGTTTGTCTTGTATGGATTCCAATTTTTTTGTAGCAGTCATCACTACGAAATCCAAATTTAGTCAAAGGCCAAAACTCCTACTGGCAAAGTTCAGAACCCTTTACAGCCAAAGAATTAAGTTCCAGCCTTACAGGATAGTTTGCAAAACCATGTCATTAGTATCATATGCTATTTATAGAAATATTAACTTAGCTCACACACATACAAAAACTATAAATACAATTTGATAATTATACTTGTTACTGGCACAACTAGAAACTTACTTAATAAGAACATTTTTAACATTGATTGACTAAATTTTGATCCAATATTTTAAAGCTTAGAATAAGACTCGCAATTATCATAGAATATAAAAAAATGTGTATGAAATTAGACTTTTTTTTCAAATTCAAATTCAATTTATTATTAGCAAAAAAAATACAATTATAGTTGTTACAATAAGATTGTCACTAACATTATTACCAAGGTAACAGTAATAAGTAAAAATATCAAACATTAATGTTAGAATGGTAAATAAGAGAGAAAAAAAATGAACACCTAAGCATAAGCTTGTGTTGTGTCCAAGAGAACATTCAAGTATGTTTAAGTTAGTGCTAAATTCATTACAATTAAAATCTTCTACTTTACTAACCAAGACATTCATATATACTCGTACCTATATACATAAACATATACCTACTCATATATACACATAGACAGATATACTCATACTAACCCACACATACCCTTAATTAATATATATTCATAATATTCCATTTTACTAGTCACTGATACATACCCTTAATTAATATATATTTATAATATTCCATTTTACTAGTCACTGAGAATAAAATAATTACAATAATACAAAACAACAAAATATAACTACATAAAGTATAACTAAACATGAATTACAGAGTTTGAGTCAGCATTTCATGCATTTAACCTATTGTTTCCTAATAAGTCTCTTCCGCACTAATCTTTTATTCCCCACATAATGATATATAAAAAAACGTAACGTAGTACATGTAAAATTTTTATGAACTTTGTTTGCCCTAGGGATAAATAATAAATCTAGAAATCTACAAGAAATGAATGAAAAAGACACAACAAAAACATTATTATGCTATTTCTCAAGAAAAGTTTTCATGTTTTTATTGACAATTATTACAATAGCCTAGGACTAGCTAACCGACTACTTAGTGCTATAAAAACACATATAAAGGAAACTCAGTAGGTATTACCAGGAAAAGTAAAACTCAAGATAAAAATATAACTGGAAAAGAAATATGGGCTTGAAAATATCGTGTCCCAGAAAAGCTTTTTTTAAGACTAATGAGTATTTTACTTTTTAGAATCAATATTTCTGTGTTTTCATTAAATTATCCCAAGGCATACCCCCAGACTACTGGGCACTGTGGAAAATCTGAAAGGGGAAAGGGAAATGAAAGTGAAATGAAACACGCCCGTTGCCCATGATAGTGTTTTGAGTTATGAAATCATAATAACTCATCAAATCTACAGTTGAACAACAGCCTCTCCCGTATTTTGCAATCTTTCATAACTGACATATTTGTATTCACAAATTTGTTTGATGTGTATCATGTTTATTTTGATGGAATCACTTAGTTCCATATCTGCCATATAGCAGGTTCTCAAAATATTTATTTCCAAACATGATTTTATTGAATTCGCATGTAAGTTCTGTGATTGTGTCAAATTGTCTGTTTTTAGGGAAATGTCAGAGACGCACAGGTGACTAAATGTTCTTCATCAATATTGATTTCTATATTGTCTCAGTTTAAGAAAGGACGTATTTTCTTATCTGACCCCCCCCCATCTCTATTTTTTAAGTATATTTGTTTAAGTTTTTTGATGTTGGCTTTTTGCACTTCTATTTACTATTTACTGTCAGTTAAGAACCGGGAAGTCTGAAGAACTTGAAAGGAACACATTGGGATGAAGAATGTTCGACACAAAAAGTTTACGGTTCTTCGATAGGTAACTTCGTCTATGACCTCGAAGGTCAAGTCCTTTTTTTTGATTGGATGGAGTAAAAAAATCTAAGTCCGAACATGACCTTTTCTGTGATGTTCCAGGTCATATTAAGGTCAATTTTAAAGGAGAACTTTATGTTTCGAGGTTTTTGATAAAAGCGGAAAATCTGAATGAAAAAGTTTAGGATTTTCGACGGTGACCTGACCAAATCTTTCAGATTTATTTCAAGATTCAGTTTTATATTAACCGGAAAAAACTGATACATGTGCTAATTTGATTGTCTACTTTTTGTGTATAATTCAAAAATTTTACAACTCTCATTAAAATTCATTTGTCATCGTCTGTCTTATCATATATCCCACACAGCATGAAATATTTGAAGAAATATTTCAATGAAATATTTCTGCAATATTCCTATGTCCACGACAAAACATCTACTGAAATATTTCATGGAATCTTAGAGAAACATTTCGAGAAATATTACACCAATATTTCATGAAATATTTCAGGAGAATTTTAGTCTTGAATATAGTAATATTTTGGAAAAAATTTCAAAAGATACTTTAGACATAAAATATTTTAGCAGTTTTTTTAAATATTTGACTCTTATATTTCTGAAATATTCGTATGCTCACGACAAACAAATCTTGTAAAATATATCATGAAATATTACAGAATATTTCATGAAATATTTCAAAAGCTTTTTGTAGCGAAAATACGAAGATTTCTGAAATATTTTTATATCTACAACAAAAGATCTTTTGAAATATATCATGAAATATGACACAAAGATTTCATAAAATATTACAGGAATATTTCATGAATTATTTCAAATGGGGTTTTGTCGCGGACATAGCAATATTGCTGAAATATTTCAAGAAATATCTTGAAATGTTTCAAATCAAACCAGAAATATTGCATAAATATTTTAGAAATATTTCATGCTGTGTGGGATGTTAACTGTGTTGAATTGGACGCAAATGTGCATTTTTATTTAAGTCAAGGTCATTTTCTTGATGGGCGCTTCCTTTCTTATCCTGGATTTGGAAAGAGTGAAAATTTTTACGTCCGAAAACGACGTGATGTTCGATGTCATACCATGGTCAGTTTTAAAAGAGAACTTAATTTTTTTCGAGGGTATTGGCACCACTTGCAATTTATTTCAAGGTCAATTTTTATTTTATAAATATAAACCTTGATTAAATTTTAGTGGATTCAGAAAGGATCTTTAAAGTTAAATTAGACTTAAGACTTGCGGTTCATTTTTGAACCTCTGTCATAAATACGGTGCTATTTATGTTGATATTACACACCAGAAAATTTCTGGTCTGGCCACCCAAATATCTATCGATTTGCAAAAGCTGTGTAGGCCCATGTACATAGGATATATTTTATGAGGATATGTGCCAAGGCCGTAGCCAGAAAATTATTTCGGGGTGGGTTGAACAATATTTTCGTGGGGGGGGTTTGATAAATTTTTTGATTGGTGGTGGACTGAGTGGTACTGCAAAATCTGTATTTGTATTCATATATCCAGGATATATAAAAATATATAAATATAAAAAAAATTCATGAAAAAGATGATTATTTGGTTAAAATTGAATCTTGAAACCCAATATTCCAAAATTTCGGGGGGGGGGGAGTTTGAACCCTCAGGACCCCCCGCTGGCTACGGCCTTGATATGTGCATCCAGTTTGCAAATTGTTACCTCTCTCAGGATCCTTAAGGCAGATCCCTTTAATTATTTTAATATAGTTAGCTAGTTATTTTTGTTTGTACAAGTTTTATTTCAGTTTTTTGATTATTGACGGCTAAGGGCCATTCATAAAATATTTCACGCTAAATTTTGCCTTTTCGGATCCCCCCCCCTCCTACTTCGTCACGCTGCGTCACACTATTAGCACCTATTAATATTACACACACACAAGCTAGAACAACCCCACTAATGCTAATATTACACAAATATTAATATAATAAATAAGCATCTCAATAATGATCTTGCAGGATCTTTTTCTTAGTTTTCAACACTGGCGTTTATTTCATTTGCATCTATCCATTCTGCTTTCATCCCCCAATATGCATAGCAAACCTTAAGCTCAACAAGGAACCACTTTATCTTTTTCTTCCGTTTTGGGTATTAAATTTTACAATTGCTTCTTTCTGGATAACATTTTTGTAAGTGTTAAATACTTTTGTTATAACTCACTTCTCACAGAGGCCATTTTTTTCGAAAATCTTAACTGTTAAATCTGAGAAATGCTAACGTAGAATGAGTAGTATATGTAATAACGACTAGAAAATTAAGTAATGTAAAGAGTCACAATTTGCTGACTACTAAGTGACGAATGAGATAAATATATAAAAATATAAAAATAAATGTAGTAGAAAATATGTGCTTTTTAACCTACTTTCAAAAAGAAGGAGGTTATGAATTCGCCTGCAACTTTTTTTTATGTATGACGAGCAATTATTCAAAAATAACACACAAGGTGGTTGAAATAATAGTGAATCAAACCTATAATTATACAGAGTGGATTTGCATTATAAGACGGAGAATAATTACAGTTATACAAAAAGCTTTAAAAATTGCCAGAAGCAGTTGAATATACAGGATGGTTGAAATATAAGGTGAAGTATAATTACAGTTATACAAGGCGGTTTAAAAACGTTATATAATTTGGGACATAAGTAGTTGCTTATTCAGGGTGTATCAACAATTTGTTATATAAGCATAAGCAGTTAGGATATTTGAATTATAGGACGTAGGACGGGGTATAATTATAGACATGGGTTCAAACAATTTTAGAAGCAGTTGAATATACCGGGTGGATGAATTAAATGGTATAGTAAAATTATAGTCATAAAATGTGCTTCAAAAAGGTGAATTTTGTTATATAGGGTAGACCATGATCAGCTGCATAAAATGGAATACCAGACATACAATTATTCAGGAATAATTTGAACAATAGAAAAATAGAAAGTCAATAGTGTGGAGAGGATTTATACTTATACAGGATGGTTTTAAAGATATCAGGACCGTTGTAATATTGTATTGTGTTAAATTATAGTTGTACAGGGTGATTCAGAAAATGAATACATATACAGTGTGGATGTAATATAGAGTGAATTAGTTACATATATAGAAAGTGGTCCAAATAATAAAACAAATAAAAAAGTTAAAGACAGAGAGAGAGAGCGATAACAATACGCTAAAATTTTCAATTTAATTGTACCTTAAATCAGATAATAAAAATAATATATGTCTGAAAATAGTGATTGATTGCACACGGTTTCTAAACGGGTTTTATATTAAGTCAGCTGAAGTCGGTTCTTTTTTAAATATAATTTATATAAGATAAAATTGAAGATTACAAACCTTTATATATCTACAAATGTTTGTACTGTAAACCCGTCCCCCGTCCCTCCTTGTCACATCCTATCACGCTAACTGAGACCCCCACCCCCTGTGTGCGAACGTATTTTATGAACGATCCCCTACAACTGTACTGTCCAAATAAATGTAAAATATGGTTCTAGTGGGTGACAGCAAAGCCGTGTCAGTTATTTTTCAAAAAAAAAATAAATATTAGTATTATGAGTCTAGCCTCATAATCTTTTAAAATATTTTGTTAAAAATCATGATATAGGTTTTAAAACGTCAAGAGACACTCAGGGTTCCGCGAACGTCTTAGTGATTTCCTACTTGTGTTACTGTTATTTTTTTTAACTCAAATATTCAAATTCTAATTTATACGGACATTTATAAATAGTATCAATTTGTTTATATGAACTTTTATATGAATCTTGGTTAAATCAATTTACGAGTTATCATTTACTCAAATTGAAAATGCCTTTACAATACATATTTATGTATATAACCGTTAAATAATGAATTTAAGAAATGATTGCCCTAATTATCACATCTTGACAACTTAATGTTTTCTCGGCTACTTGAATTACCGATTCGTTGCTGATTAAAATTCACGTTGAATCCAACCCGTATTAACAGATGAGAATAATTTCGGTTTTGTGGACAACATAAAAATAAATAATAATTTGATAAATGCATTTCTATATACATACACATTACTTATAATATGCCCCATGAATTATTTTTCATCATAATGGTGTAAATGTAATTTAAATGCAAATCATCTTATGTTAATTTTTCGAGCTTCTGCTCACCCATTAATTTAAAGTAGCATATAATTAAATTCAATAATTTTTTTTGGTGTTCCTGCGAATATATTATAAGGGTCCCTTGATGGATGGGGCGTCTGAAAAAGGGCAGTTAACTTTTCTCATTTTTCCCTCCTAGCGGATTTGCAAATATTTGTAATTAAAAACTCTGAGCACTTTTGGTATGAGGTGAGAGTTAGAGTCGGCTTGAAAAAATATAAATAAAGTCATTATCACTCTCTTGGGAATTGTTAAACTTAATATGAAAAACAACTTTATTTAAAAAAAAATTAGTTTGGTCGACTGTTTGACCACAGGAAATCAAGCAATTATTTAATCTACAGCTTAAAAAATAAAAAATCTGGTCAATTTTAAATGGAAGCGGAATAAACTGACATTAATTTGATTGTCTATTTTTTACATATATATTCACCTTTTTCAGAACTTTTGTTAAGCTCTACATGTCATCGTGAGTCTTACCAAATCCTAATTGTCAAATTGGAACAGCTTCATGAGGTTGAATTGGAAGTAAAATCTGCAGATTTGCAGACTTGCTCATAGGAATTCAATCTTAAAACAAAGAATACTATCAAGTTTGAGGGTGTTTAATTTGTTTCAAAAAGCGCGGCAGTCATTTGAGACTGAACGATGGAAGCGAAAGCTTCTTACGAAATATACTTCCCTTTTGTCGTTATCCCACTGTCTCTATTTTTCTTTATTTGTGTCACTCTTAGTAAAGGATATAAATATCAGGTGAATTGAAATAATAGTCACTATTTTGTTACGAGGCAAGTATTAATCCTAATTTAATTCTTAAATTAAATATATCTGTAAAGTTAAGATGTTGAGTAAGTGTTTGTAAATAGTTTTGTTCATGTGAATAAGTATTTGAAGACAAGATGTCAAAGAAAAGTTCGTTTTGTTGTTAGCTAAAATCATTGCAAACACAACATTTATACAAAACTATAAATTATATATCTATATTCTATGTAATATTAAAATGAGTTTTCCTTATTTTATGTCAATTGAAAATAGTAGGTACATAAAATTAATTAATAATGACATAATATTTAAAAAAAGTATAATTGTTATCGGTTTCGAACCGGAGAATTTTGGATTTGAAGCCGTGCCATGAATGGAAACAAATAAATATAGCTTTTATTTAACTAAGAATAAATATCACTTTTCCATTATCCTGTATTTTCAAATTTATTACCGTAATATTGTTGATTGATTCATATTTGATTATATTATAATTATATTTATTTATTCTAAAAAGTTGTTTCACTTTTCAATAAATAGTTAACGAAAATAATACGAAAGACCTCTCTCCATATACACAATAATTTGGTCAAGTGCGAGTTGGACTCGCATACTTAGGGTTCCGTACCACCTTCAAGATTCTAATATTCCAGTTTCAGACAAGCAGGGATGAGTGCATTTTCTTATTTTTACCCTTATATCTTTTAAAGGAAGAGTTTTAAATTTATAAAAAATATACACTTTGATTTTCCACACATAGACTTTTTATTTTATCTGCTTCAGGATTCGCTTGATTTTTATCAGAATACGTATGTATTTAATTTTCTAATTTGGCCCCCAAAAAGTAACATTAGAGTTTTATTTTACTAATATACTTTTCAGCTTATGGTTTCGGTGATAAGGGGGGGGGAATGGGTAAATTTTTTATATTTTTGTTAATATCTTTAATTTATTTATTTTATAAATATGAAAAAAATATATTTGTTCTCTTCATCATGAGCCCTTTCATTTGATATATAACATGCTGGGTTAGAAACAATTTTAATTTTATATTTTCCATTTAATTCTATAATTTGCCCCCAAAATAAATATTAAGGGCTTTTTCTTATTTTTACAGTAAAGTTCAGGTGAGGGGCTATACCTCCATTGTTTTTTCAAAATTTTCCAGTTTATGGTTTCGGAGATAGGGGGGATGGGTAAATTTTTTTATATTTTTGTTAGTATCTTTTAATTAATTTATTTTAAAAATATGAAAAAATATATTTGTTTTCGTCATAATAAGAATTTTCATTTGATATATAACATGATGGGTTAGAAACAAATTAATTTTATATTTTCCATTTAATTCTGTAGTTTGCCCCCCAAAATTAAAACTAGAGGTTCGTTTAATCCCCCTTAATGTGTAATAATAACAAATTTAGGATTTCTTCTTTTCTATTTGTCCTTCTATTATCATTTCTTTAACTACTCTGTCAGTTTTTAGTGCCCTACCGTCATTTGTCTCATGGCTTATCTTAGTTTTTCGGTTGTTATCTCGGGTATATCTTCACACACAAATTTGAGGATTTCTCTTTGCTTTTCGCTATGTTGTTGAGTTTTGGTGTCGTCCAATTAATGATAACTTTATGAACGATAAAAACCACTCTGGAATTCAAAATACAACATACCTAGCTGAACTAAATAAGCCACTCAACTGTAGTGCTTCGTCTCGGAACACGTGTTTGTTGTACTATTTGACGTTCAAGAGTTTTCCAGGTCACTAATTTAGAAATCACTAGATTTTTCCCGAAATGTCAATTACCATTTGCTGAAGTGGCATCTAGTTGTATATACAGAGTCCTCCCTTGGGCCTGATTAGATGTATCATCACCCCCATAATGGGCCAGAAGGTCCAGATAGACAGCTCTTATCATGATCTTTGGGCTGCGTTGGATGGAGTACAGAGCATCTTTTTACCACTTGATAACCTCGTAAGGTCCATCCCATGAATGTGACTTACCCTTCGCCCTTTATGGATCGTGTAACCAGACCTTATCGCCTTGCTACATTCTGCTTGAATTTGCTTTTAAATCAGACTGGGTTTTCATTCTAGCACTTGCAGCTACCATACGGTTCCTTACCAATGGGTAGCCAGTAACTTTTCCGTATCTCATCTTTCTAATCCTTAATTTCAATAGCGGAGCTGGATCTCGCGTTCCAAAAACCAGGTCTTAAATATTTTCCGAACAAAATATGGGCTGATGATAATCCGGTGCTGTGATGTACAGCAGATAGTTATGCGAGCAGGAACAGAGCTATGTGCTCAGCCCAGTCCCGTTGGTTATTGTCGGCCACTTTAGAAAGACGCGTTCTAGGATCCTGTTAAATCTCTCTATCATGCCTTCTGATGGTGAATGTACCCTCGTAATTCTGGGTCGGTCACGAACTTTCGTAATATATTTGATTCCAAATTTCTGCCTTGGTTAGAACGAAGTTCCATTGATACCTGAAATCAGTTAAACAGCTGCTCTAATAAAAGAGATCCCACCAATAGATACCAACTTCAAGTTAAAAATACCCTTAAAGATATCACTTTCCTATTCAATGATTTCCAAAAAAGGTCCCTTACAATAATGAACCCAAAAGCCGCCCACTTATATTCCTTAATTAAACTACACAAAAATAACCATCCCATCAGGCCCATAGTTTCTTATTTTTCAGCTCCAGCCTCTAAAATTTCCAAGTCTCTTCTAGGTGTTTTAAAACAATACACCAAATTTACCCCCACATACAGTATCAAGAATTCTATTGATCTAGTTTCAAAGATCCAAAAAATCCCTAATGCCAAACTCCTTTCATTTGACGTGGTCAATCTATTTCCCAGCATACCACCTGATGAATGCATCAATCTAATCATAAACCTAATAGACAAGAATAATATTAATCAATTAATCAAAAATGAAATTCTTTCTCTTCGGCATCTCTGTATCAACCAAAACTACTTCAAATTCAACAACAACATTCACAACAGTACTCAAGGCCTAACTATGGGCAATCCTTTAAGCCCCCTTCTATCTGAAATATTCATGAACTATTTAGAAACGCTAATTTTCAAACACGAACTCAGTAACAAAATCCTGTATTGGTACCGATACGTCGATGATATTATTGCGTGTTTTACGGGTACATATCGACAATTACTACTACTACTAAACTACTTAAACCAAATACACCCCAACATAAAATTTACACTTGATACAGAAACAGATAACACACTAAATTTCCTAGACCTAACAATTAAAAGACAAGACACCAAACACACATTCTCCATTTATCATAAACCATCACACTCTGACCTTACCATCCACAATAGTTCACACCACCCCAGACTCGTGACAATACCACTTAACAAAACCGATTTTGATACGGAACTTGAAAGAATCAAACTCATGGCAGTCAACAATGGTTACACCACACAACTTATTGACAACTTATTAAACAGAAAATTAAAGAAAATTGCATTAAAGAAGTCTATCCCACTGACCCTAATCCCATACCTAAATTATACCGTACCTTCACATCCAATGGAACCCCCTCACAAAAAATCTCCCAATTTTTACAGAACAGGAACATATATACAGCCTTCACAACAAACAACAATTTATCTAGACATATAAGAAACAACAAAGAAAAGACTGACAAAAACTCGGGTGTCTATAGGTTGAACTGTGGTAGTTGCCCCAATTTCTATATTGGTCACACTGAAAGATCTTTCAATTCAAGATGGCGTGAACACACTAGAGCTTTCGAAAATCAAAAACAAAACAAATCCACATTTGCGGACCACTTATTGAAAGAAAACCGTGTACCTCAGAATGTACTTGAAATTTTACATTTACAAAACAAAAGTAAAAAATTATATCTGCTTGAATCACTAGAAATTAATAAAAACAAAAATTCTCCTAATCTATTAAACGACCAAAGTGATACCAATTCATCTCCATTACTTAATCTTAAATTCCATCTCTAAATAATATTATATTATATTATTAACATCTATTGTGAACAATTTCATAAATGTATAATTTAACTTACCTATATCCAGCCCACTTCTTCCGAAATTCCCCAGAATTAAAACCTTTTAATCATTTTATTACCTTACCTGTAGTTCCTTTGTATGTAATATAAATTTAGCATTCCTGGTATTTCCAATTTCTGATTAAGCCAGACTTGGGGAAACATATGTCAAATTTAAAGAAATAAAAAGTGAAAATTTAAACAAGTGTTTGTTGTTTTTTAAGTAATCTTAAAAATGAATTTTCATCAAGTGAAGACTGAAACAATCATCTAATAAAACCGTTGCTATAGTGGTTGCTTCTAAATTAGGAATAGCAAAACTGCGGCCCACTTGCTGTAGTGATCAACAGCAAACCAGAATATATCTGTTACCCCGTTTGATTATGGGAATGGTCCCGTTATGTCAACGGAAATTAGTTCAAAAGGAAATGCCCACCTTCTACTGCTGCATTTTTCCAACTATATCTTATTAATGGTTTTATACATGCCCAAGTGACCTCTAGAAATGCCGTTGTGTAACTCCTTTAGGATAACGGTACGACCAACTGAAATTTTGTTTCCTTCCCGTCGGCACTTTCCCAGATTTTCTTCAAAACTCCATTCTCAAATCGAAGAAAATCCTATTGGACCCGCAATGACTTTAGGGAAATCCCTTGAGTCGATATTTCTTCCCATCGAGGTCTGTCCTCTCGTTCGTTCATTATCAAAATTTGTTCTATGTTGGATCTTCTAACTAGTCTGTCTTCATTTACTGTTATTGTAATCTTTTTAATGGACATTTCTTTTGGAACTTTAATTTTTCTATCGTGCCCACCATTTTATAGTGGTATGCCCCAGATCTCAGGCAGAAACTTGTTAAACTTTATTTTCATGTTAGTTGTGTTTTCGCTATCCTCTGACTCAAATGGAAAATATTCTATTTCTACAATCTCTTTTGAAATGTCCAGGTTTCCCTACATCTGGTAGGCTGAGCGTTGTTGTTTCGTGATACATTCTCTAATCCTTTCTTCATCTTAAATAAAATTTTATAAACATCGCTTTTATCTAAGTAATGTCGTCTTGGTCTTTATGCTGAACCAAAACTGATCCCACCTTTGTCATACATATTCAAGACAAGTTTATTTTCTAAAGCACGGAGAAGAGCTTTCTCGCAGTCTTTGATACCACCAAGTCGCACTTTTTTCTGTATTTATTTTATTTATTTATTATTTATTTTCCAACCGTCTAATGCTGCTTCGAACTCTTGTAAATTTTCCCCAGATTTCTGGGTTCCTGAGTTGCACTTAATAAATTTGAGGTAGGCTTTGGTTATTATACCAGCATTCAAGGACTGAAACTAATTTGTCCAAATCTGTCTTCTGGAATACTTAGGAATAACCGCAATACAGAGCCTCTCAAGCAAATTACAAGTATTGTAGCTTTCTCATGATTATCCCATGCACTGGACATAGGCCACGAAGACTTTCCATCGAAGGTGGGTGTTTTCACAAGAGAGCCTTTACCAACAAAAACACATCGATGTTTCCCTTTCATAACTTCTTTTAGATTTTTCCAGACATGTCAATTGCCATTTGCTGACAGTGAAATCTAGTTTCTTATACAGGGTAAAGCTTCATGTGACCGAACACACAATATCGATCATTAATGTACGATAAAGAACGATGTTGAACGTGCAATATTGGTTTCAACAAAACACATGTAATGTTACCAGTGTTTTTCAAATTCGATATTGGAAATTCATCCGCTTGGGTACGCAACCTGACGGATAAAATATGAACTACTCTAAGCAGGTCGAGTATAAACAGCTGATGTTAGATAATATGCCAAAGCTGTAGTTTCAAAGTGTTTAAGTTTTTTTTCTGAAATATTCAGTAATTAATTATTATTAATAAGCTTAGTTATTATTTAAAAATAGCTTTAATTTTAATGTTTGATCAAAAATTTTCAATCATGGAGTTTCCTCCTCGAGAAAATAAAAAAAAAACTTTTTGCTGCGTGTATGGATCAATAGCAGTCCACTAAGAACAATACAGTTCGATTTTATACCTTTCCTCCTACAAATTCAAGTTTTGTGTTCATAAAAAATTAATTTGGTGAAGATGAAATGATTGACCGTCGATTTGCTTGGATAAAAGCATTGAAAATTGGAAATCCAATTACACAGTCAAAAAAAGTGTGTTCATTACATTTCACCAAACATGACTTTATACCAACATGTAAGTAATTACCTATAGATTTTTTTTATAATTATGTTTATCATCAATATGAAGCAAAATATTTTAGTGTAATATTTGTCAAAAAAATAATAAACACAAAATATTTCATTGTGCCAATCCACGTCGTTCTCATTTAAAAAAAAACAAGCGTTCCATCATGTAATCTTCCTGAAACATCATTAAAATTATTTGATCAACCAAATGTGAATCAAATTGAAAAGAGAAACGAAAGACAACGTCAGAGATCATTGAATAAAAAATTATCTGTTATTATTGATACAGATTAAGATGATCAAGTACAACACATCCCATGTAATGTAGATCTGTGTATTGTGTCTAAAATATAATATTAACATTAAAGTGATTTCATAACATGAAATTTTTCAACGCCTGATAAATTTATTTTTAAGTAAAAAATCTAACCTGTTGCAGTAGAGAAGTGTAGCTACCACGTGCTTACACTTTTCACTCAGACCAGCTGTACACGAACATGACATTCCTATTATTTTTCCATCATGTGATATTACGGCTACAATTTCATGCGGTTGATTTTTTAAATGTAGACAGTATGCAATTATTTTATACTCATTATCACAACTAGTATCTATTTGCTGTAGACCACATTTGATTAGATGTCCTGCATCAAGTATATTTTCACCGCCGATGAAACTCTTATGACTAGGTTGAGTAGTTGCAAACTCACAAATTTCTTGAATTGAAACTTTCATTTTTTTTTTAATTTTTATTATAAATTTGATTTTAATGACATGTACATATACACTTCCATATAAAAACACGACAGCTGATTTGAAAAAAGCGTTTTAGAGTAGTAACCGCTTCTGCCGCAAGGAGAACGACGCCCCCGGCTGAATTCCCAATACTTTGATATATTTGCATGATCACCATAAACTTTTGTAAAATGTTATCTAAGATGAAAGACTCCTTTGGCACTTAGTTGTAGCTCCAAAACAATAACAGAAACTATCATAATATATTTTTATCTGTTATCCATAATTCTATGTATAATTTTTCCAATATATTTTTTACAAATAACACAAACAGAAAAGTAACTACACAAATAACAGATTTTTAGAGTTAGTCCCAAAAAACCTTTTTTGAATATATTACTTAAATAACGATTTTCTACGCATCAAACATGAAATAAAGTAAATGAAACCCTACACAAATAAAATCTCTTTCTCTCTCTCTCTCTCAAACACACATTTACCATTCTCACTCACTCGCTCTGTGACTCTCACAGAAAACTTGTGTTCGTAGCCTGGTAATTCCAAGTTTATAAACATGAAATTTTTGACACTTAAAAATTTAAGGGGTTGAATATTGAGTGGAAGACGCCTCCCAGTTTAATGGTTTTGGACTTTATTTACCCTCAAAATTGTTAAATAAAAAAACTCAACCCTTTGGTTAACAAGTCACTAGTTCCCCTATTAATATGACAATAGCGACGAATTTTGAATGAATTACACAAATTTCGATAATAAAATGCCATGCTTATATTACCCTTAACAAAAAAAATTGGAGAATATTATAGTAAACTGAGTAATAATTAGCAACAAAATTGCTTAGAGAAGCTCTCTCAAAGAAACATCTAGATTTCTAAATCATCATTCTATCAGTATATATTAGCTGAATGAAGAACAAAATATTAAATTACCTTATCTATTCCTAGGTCTATCAACAATTTTATTGCAAAAAATATCACCTCAATAACGAGACTAGATCAGTACGCCACTGCTAGAATCGCACAAAAAATAAAAAAATAAATACGTATACGTATAAATCAACAGAATTGGATTCGTAGTTAGTAAGCGCACATGACATAATATAAAAATCCATACATTTTTACAGCTCAATTCAAACTCGTTTAATTATTCCATTAATAAAAAATAATGCGTTGCGAAATTTCAACGCATAAATAATTCAGGAATTTTAAAAACAACGTTCATAATTTAAATCGATTTCAATTTTGTTCTTTTTTTTATAAACATTCGGGAAGATATTTCCCTATGGGAGGTGGTGGTTGAGAAAAATCCATAAATAGTAATTGAAATTACAGTAATGAAATAACAATATATTAATTTCCATATTGGACAATTCATATTTCTTGATTCAACTGAGAGAGTTCATAATTGTTGTTATACATATTTGGTCTTTAACAATAACATCCTAAATGTCATTGGAATCTTAAGATCCAAGCTTCTACGAGTTAGGACAGCGATTAAGCAATTTTAGGAATCTATGGAAAGGTTTACTTCAAGAATGATGCAACCCTGCCTATGCGTATCTTAATTGCAGTTATATTATTCTCCAAGGAAGCCACCAGATATTTTTCCCAGTTTTTCTCAAATCAGTTACACATTTTCACCTGCTTTTCCGCATGCTGGTTTGCTAGCGCAACTGAGAAAACTAGATAGGGTGATAATCCCATACAAAAACAAACAAGGTCTTATAGGGGAAATGCCATATTGGTATATACCTACATACAAACATGATCAAATTCGAATTTCATGGCCTAAACATTGGAAGAAATCTTAAATAAAAAATCTTTGGCTCTCCTACTCAGGGGGTTGTCAACATGGTTAGTAAGAAAATAACAATACAGGCAAACGAGCATAGATAAGGGAGCAAATAAAAGTAACAATTACATAGAATGTTGTGACCTAGTACAGATCCTAAACAACACAGAAATAGATTTTGCAAGGAAGGCAGAAACTAAAAAGAAATCTAAGGGGCTTAAAATTTAGAAGCAACATAGACCAACTTTACTCTCGTTCAATCCTTGCTCTAGCTATCACATGAGCACCGTCAACGTCAGCTTGAGTACCTTGGGTGATTTGGGGCATCGGAGCGCTCCAATCCCATAAAAAAAATTCCCCCAACTTGCAGCCAACTGACGCTCCTTTTGTTTAAATAATAATATAAACAAACACCAAAAAAATGTTCAAGTGGGAGGAAATGAATTTTATCACGTTCGTATCAGCAGCGGACGTGAAATCCACCATGTTGCAGTCAGCTGTCGTTTTTTTTTCCCTAGACTATTGTTCCGACTGTTGTTTGACAAATTTTCAACCGGAAGGAGATCAATTAAAATATTTTTTACGGGATTGAGCCGTTCCCATGACCCAACCCACCCACCATGGGCTAGCTGACATTCGCGGCGCTTCATGGGATAACTAAATAAAGCTTTTCACAAAGTATTGGCCGACTCAGATTCAAAACCCCATTACGATACTGACGTAAAAACTTAAATGATAAACATTTCCCAGTTAACAATTTTTTGGCAAAAATTATATGTCTCAGCCTTTAACGAAGTCACAAATGTCAACTTAAGGCCGGTTTTACATTGTCAAAGACTTTGATAAAACATGTGATCAAATATTTGATATACTAAATGACATATTACACTACATCAAATATTTGATACAATATATTCTACTCAAAATGAGGAATTAATGTGATTTTATTCTTGTTTGTGCAACTGTGGTGTGTTTTTCTGACTACAGTTTCAGGAATTTTAAAAAGAAAAAGTAATGGGCTCCTAGTATAGTTTATCAGTAGTGGGCTTGATAAGCAAAACTTTTTTATTAGCATAGATAGATGTTTGTCAAACGGGCATAGGTGATCCTTCGTAGAAGAAGAGGCCGAAAGCCACCAACGGTCAGCAAACGGACGCAGCAAGCAAATACCCTACACCTGAACTTATTAAAACAGCTGAGACAGAAGGCAATAATGACAAAAGACAATTTTTGAATGGATACGGCCACATTAGAGATATTGATACGGTAATTGTCGATTTTAATTTCTAAAGAAATACACAAATGAAAAAAATCATTATCTATTTAGATCTGTGATATGATTTATAGCTCACTATTTAACAATACACAAAATTGTTTTAATTTTTTCGGTATATTTATTTACTTTTCAATCCGCCGGTTTTTCTTTAACAGTCTTCCAGCTTTCCATTGTAGGCAATTAACCTCTTGTTTCTAATTTATATATAATATTATACAAAATCAACGGTCTTCGTACTCAAATAATAAAATTTTAAGTAACGTCAAAAATCTTTTATCAAATATAGGACGAAGCTTGTAAATGTGATCAAAGATATATGTCAAAGAAATATTTTATCAAAGATTAGGTGTTATACTATCAAATATCTTTGACAAAGATGTTTTATCAAAGATATTTGATCAAAGATTTGACAATGTAATATCAACCTGACCAAAAATTTATATTCTGGAAAAAAATAAAATATTTGATAGCTCGGTGGACAGTATTTATGATTTTTTACATTATTTAAATACTGTAATGCATATCTTTTAAAGGATTATTACCCAACACTGGATTTTCAATATTTTTTCATTAAATCGTTTTGTGCGGCATAACAAAAATACAGATACAGAGAAAGACAATTAATACAATACCTGGACACATGTATTTGATGATTTTTAATTTCCCATATGGAGTTTGTTATTTGGCAGTGCGGTTATCTAGTTGAATTTTCATTTACATTTCGTCCAATTTTAATGCGTTTTTGTGGCTGAAGGTGAATATGAGTGTTTCATTAAAAGTGCGGTTGCTCCTAGATTGCACAAGTTTGATTGGTCGAATCCGTCTCTCAAAAAAACTCTAATGGCAGCGCAATTTTTATTTCAATTAGAATTCAATTGTTCAATATTGATTATTTAAAATTGAAAATGTTTTGGTTGACATAGGATGGTATCCGGCACAGGACAAATTAGGAAATATTTATAGTATCGTGAAATATTCTACACTAATGCAAGTAGTTTGCCATTAACACAATTTAAAAAAAAATGTAGTGTGCAATCACAATTATATCCGTTCAATAGGCAAGCAAGATGAATTTCGCACATGTGATAACAGAATTATGGAATTGGCCATTTCAAATATACTACCGTCTCATGAAATATAATGCACTGTTTCATAGGTAAATTGCACAAATTCTTGAAAAAAAATGTATTTTTGATTGCGCAGCCGCAAAACAAGTCAATTTGTCATGAGTTTATAATTTATAATCATAAATTATAACCTTGTTTTTCACTTGATATGTGAGATAAGTAGAAGAGAACATCGAAAAAAAATGTCGCCCATTAATAGTGGGGCGATCGCCTGTGCCGAGAAATATCTTTTACCGTTTTCCCAGTTTAGGAATGTCTTTTCAATGACGACCAGTTTGCTGATTATCATAATCGTAATTTTAGTTAATTCTTATTTAAAATGAAGTGTACATGCAGAGTAATACAAAATGACATACTAGTTATAAAATCTGTCACCAAATTTTTATTTATTAATAATATAGAATACATTAAGTAACTATCTATTCTTTGTTTCATTGGCTAGTTAGTATTATAGAGATTAATCAACCCAATACCAAAGCAATAGAATTTCTAACAATTTCTAAAAACTTGAACAAAACCCTATTTGTCCGCCCTTGGTGAATAAAATGGCACACGTGGTGTGGACAAAATGGCAAACCAAATTTGCTTCGAAAATTAGTTGCATGCAGAACTCACAAAACAAATGTTTTGTCTTTTTCGGAACATCTGCACTAATGTACGAGGGAATTTTTTACAGCTCAACACTTTAGCCAGACCTCTTTTAGCTTGAACCTGGAGTAGATGCCATTGCTCGATGGTGAAATGACGACGTTTCGGCAGAGTCACATCTGCCCTCTCCAGGTCGGTTCGCATAATTCTCGTAGCCTTCTGCTTTCGCTTCTAGTTACTCGAATACTAAGATTTCCAGAAGCGCTCGCGCTGTTATATAGTCGCGCCTCGGCGCCTATTGGTTGGCACCGTGAACGGCTGCGTGTGATTGGCCCTGGGCGCTCAGTGGGCATGCCTCCCGCCTGCTGATTTGTTATGTTTGGTTTCAAGAGTTGTTAATTTTAACGGCAATTTATCAGTGTTTTTATAAGAATAGAATGTATATTTAACAATTTTATATATCGATAAGTTCTGAATTTCGTTGCGTCGTTTAGACTGTGAGGCCTCTTCGCTATTTCAATTGCCCACCCGAAAAAATCTCTGACTACGGCTTGAGTGTATTTTGCCAGTACCCTTGCTCGTCTATTCGGTGTGACAGGTGGCGGTTATGGATGTTGTTTTTTCCTTGTACTTTGTACTGAGCGTTCTGGTGTTCATCACGTTTAGCTTGAATTCTTCTATTAGTTTTTTTATGACAGTCTGCACATGGAATCTCGACACTCCCTGTTGTTCTAAAGGGATTGGGAAACATTTATTTTTCTGTCTGTAGACAGAAACCACCTAAAACATTTAGTGCCCGCGAAAACTTAAAAACATATATATATATTTTGAAAAAATGTGTCATTTCAGGTATATCACGATATACAAACGCTTCAAGATAAGTAATACGATTACTAAAACTCAGAAAAAAGTTATTTTACAAATTATGTTATAAAAGAAGAACGCCACGATCGCCACCATAGCTTATATGAAAATGTATTAATCTTTTTAAATGTAAATAAATTCTAGAAAAGTCTCATACTTTCTTTTGTAAATATAGTTGTTATAATTTAGCGCACCTCATAAATAGAAGTATATAACAATATATACTATATTATATTATAAATATACTCCTTTCGGCACGTTGACTGGAACACAGATATTCATGTATTGAAGTATTAATTTTATCAATTAAGATAATGTGTGAGTCGAAGATATTGGACCAGCTGTGCCTCTTGATTGTTTTAGGATAAATTAAACATGGCTAGATAAATTGATCATTTACACTCATGCAACAAACAACTGTCACATTGAGACCTCTTTTCAGCACTAGTCAAAACCCCAACCTGCTTATGCCCAGTAGTGGTAAAAGACCTTTTGGGACCCTCTGGACTGTTGTTGAAGCTCACTCATCGATGTTATAGAGCCTGTGCGAAAAGATGTTATTGCTCTGAATAATGGCTTGGTAAGTATTAAAAAACAGTGCTACATGGAGGTTTCTTTCCCAGATATGCCACTGAGTCGAAATCATTCTCTACATGCCATCTTTTTTCAATTGCTGAAGTTAGGAGGAATATTATTAACTTCTGCAATCTGGTAGTTGGAACTAAGACTATATTTTATTCCAGTATATGTCTTCTAAGAGTTCACAGCGGAATGCTAAACACATTAGAATCAATAGCCAGCCCAGTTTATTATTTTTCACAGCTTCAATAGCATTTTCCATGGAGGCTTTATGCCAACCCTGGCGGTCTTTTTTCTATAATAGTTGCAAGCATGATGAGCCTTATCTGGAAAACGAAAAATGTATTTTAATGTTTTAGATTTCAAAACATTAAAAAAAAGTTTCTTATGTAATTACAATAAATTAAAGCTAAATTCAAACTAATGAACGTAAAAAGGTACATACATTTTCGAGAAACAAAATCCTTCTGAGTAAAACATATGACTTCAAAAATCAAACAACCAAGTATCTGTAACACATAAACAACTGATGCAACTAGCATCTACAGGCCACAGGTTTCAACCTGCTACCAAGCGGTCCTTTACAGGCTACTATGAGAATTAGTATGTCTGTGAAGAAAAATAGGTGTGTCATTTTTGTACTCCTCTCCCTTAAGTGTTCTGCATTTTTTTAAATTTTGTTAAATGCCTAAATCATACTTATCATCGTATTCAGCTATAGTATACTGATTTGTGCTGGTTATTTCCGTATATTAGAGTTCCAATTTATATAAAGGCGTTTCTCTGATCTTTTTACACTCCCAGGTTACCTATGAGTGATTATTGTTGGTCAACTTTCAGAGGGCGCACTACAAAAATGAATTGTATACATAAGCTAATCCCTAATAACTTAACATTTTTCAACTTTAACTTACTCTTTAATAAATAATCATATCTCAAATTTTGTTCTCCTGAACTTCTTTAGTAAATTAATGCGAATATAATAGCAAGCAACTACTTATACATACATATAATATCACTCCAGATTTCTCTGTTTTTCTCCTAAACTCCTGGATATAAGAGGTTGAAATTTGGTATCAATGTATAGTTTGGTGACCCGATCGGGAGAACATATCGTAAAAGATTTTAGGGGTACTTCTGGGGGGAAAAACTAAAAAAAATCGACCGTTCCCCCCCCCCCCCAACTATCTCCGAAACCATTAATATCACTCCAGATTTCTGCCTAGGTCACATAACAGCAATTTTGGGCGCAAATTATAGAATTAAATAAAAATTAAAAAAAAAAAATTAAAACGCAAAATATATCAAAAAATTAGCAAAGAAAGTCTGACATTCTGAGGAACACAAATATATTGATTTTGATTTTATTGATATTAGATAGATACAGTAGTTAAATTTTAAAGTAATACAGCCAAATGTTGAAGGTAAAGAACCTGTACACTGGCCTGGTATATATCACATTTATACACAAGAACAAATATATATATTTAAATAATAATAAGAAAATAAGGAATAGTAGAAAAGATATTAATAGTAATAGCTCGAACATAAATACCAAAATTTTGAATATAGAAACTATAAAACGTAATAAAATTAGAGAATAGGGTTGATGAATTAGAATTTTGAATTAGGAGGAGCCAAAATCCATCTGTACTTTTAATTTTGGGGATCAACGGTTTTTTTCCCATTAAATTTTGAGGAAATGGAGTATTTAAAATTGTTTCTAAAATAAATGGGCTGATTATGACGAAAACAAATGTACTTTTTTCAATTAAACTTTTATTTCTAGTTATACTTGTAGAGACTATACTGTCTCTTTAACATAGTCAAGTTATCACCAAAATTTTCATCATGCTTAACATTCATTGTTTTTGACATCTTAATCACATATTACTGGAAAATTTTATAAGAGGTTTTAAAGCATTGTCCCACCCCATATTCAATTTATGTTGCAAGGCTAATTAAATAAAAATAAGCATAATAAGAGTTTTCCTATCAACATTTTCATAATTTTTTTAACATACATGTAATATACCTATCAAACTCACAACTTTGTTGATGCTCATTCCATTTTAGGTTTTGACAAATACAAATGTGTTTTTTTATTTTTTTTAACTGAATATTATTAAGGAATCATGTCATTGTAATTGACAAAAGTGATATATTTAAAAAATTACACATTCAAGGTAAGCTTTTGATTTAAGCCCCAAACTATAAGTAACTCTATCTAGATATAGATTCATTGATTTGATAGCCTCATTCCAAGACATCCCAGAAGTAAACAAGGAAGTATCATCCGCAAACGTTACAATATTATTAGACGGTATAATGGGGGGCAAATTATAGAATTAGAAAATAAAGGGCCAAGAACAGTACCTTTTTAGGAACGCATCATGCACATTTTACATCTAAACTGTGAAAGGGCTCATCATGAATTTGGAATACAAATATATATTTTTCTATTTTTAAAATTAACTTGTTCACTAGATATTAACAAGTGGTAAACTCATTTCTCGCTTTAAAACCATAGTATCTAATTTTTTTTGTATGAAATATCGTGATTAACAGGGTTCTGGGGCTCACTTGAAATTTATAAGACAAAATTATTAGAAAAACAGCCCCATAGTAATTTTAGGGACAAATCTTATACAAGTTTTCCAAATGGAAAATAAAAATTCAACTTTCAATCGCTTCATGTAATATATAGGTTAAAAGGCATCATTATGTCGAATCACCTCTCCTAAATCCGAACTGATCTATTTCTAAAGCATTTGTTTAAAAACTGAGCAGCCTATTAACAAAAATAAAACATCGACATAATTCCCACTTTCAAGAAACTACACTATTTAAAATTTTGACAACAACGAAATAGGGCGATTTTATTAGGTGTCATGTTTTGAACCATAATTTGTAAATAGGGACAGATTTCAGCAACTAATTTATAATTTAAAACTTGATGGCCTAAATTTTGCCCTTTATCTTCCAATCTACATAGCCTCATATTTAGACAGTAGCTGTAGTAAGGCTTCCCTGAATGTTTATTAGTAAAATAAATTTACTCTAATGTTAATTAGACCAAATTAGAAAATGTACAATACATGTACATATACTCTGATAAAAATCAAGCGACATCCTGAAGCAACTAAAATAAAAAGTCTATGTGAAAATCTTAAAGTGTATGATTTTTTATAAAACGCTTCCTTTAAACATTCATTAGTAGGTGTCAAATATAAGGAAAGTTGCATCACTCATTCCCTGCTTGCCTGAAACTGAAGAAGAAGAATCTTGAAGGTGGTACGGAACCCTTAGTATGCGAGTCCAACTCGCACTTGACCAAATTATTTATCATTAATTTTAAGTTTGCAACTAGTTAGGAATACACATAATCTCGAGAAAGCCTGATCTATCCAAATTGAAATCATTAATGATATCTGTAACTCAAATTAATAAATCAGTTTTTGAATACATACATTCACTCAATAAGTCTGAAAGTCTAAGTAATACGAAGTTTACTTCTAAAAATATTTTTTTAACTCAAGCGAAAATAGATTAAACTGAAATTTAAATATCTGATATTAAGTAGACCTAAAGGTTCGTCCATTCAAAGTTAATTAAATATTTTTTTTAGTGGGTAACTAATTTTTTGTTTATATTATGGTGAAATAAATCTGCACTATTCGAGTTTCTAATACTACTTATTAAATTACTTTACATTTTGTTTTATTTATATTATCATGATTAACATAATTACGACATGAAACCTAGTAGTTTTTAAGATCTGGTAATGTTTGATAATATTTTTTGAAAACTGTAATTCAACAAAAAGAGAGAAATAATTATTCATGTATTTGACACATTTTCGGGGAAACTACCACACAGATTTTCCGATTCTGGAGCCGTTCCATCTCAACATATCCCGTATTTCCTGGAATGCACGTGACATCCTACTTGTCGAAATTTGCCCCATAATGTAACTTAATCATTATAACCCGCAGTTATCAACTCAATATTGCCACCGTTTATTGATACTATTCAAAATCTTCAAGAACAAGATCTAAATGATGCCAGTGATGTAGATATATCAAGCTATTCATCATCGGAGTCTGATACAGATTTTGAAATATTGTCAGACAGAATAAACTTTTTATTTTAATTATTATTTTGAAATGAAAATTTAAATAAAATGTTGGTTGTATAGAAAATAAAATAAATTATGAATAGTTCTATTTTTAGGATTCCGTATATACAGTATACGGATACCCTTATAATATCACTCAGGATTTCTGCCTCTGTCACATCACAGCAATGATTTCTCCTAACTATTGCACGGAAGAGGTTGAAATTTGGTATCAGTTTTACATGTATAGTTTGGTGACCTGATCAGGAGTACACTATCGTAAATGAAGAAATTTTGATTTTAGTTTTTCCCCTTAGAAGTCTGGGGGGAAAAACTAAAAAAATCGACCGTTCCCCCCCTGATCTCCGAAACTACTGAGCGTAAAATTTTGAAAAAAATAGGAAGCTCATATAGCACCGTTGCTCCGAACTTTACTTCAAGGAAAAATAAGGAGAAACCACTGATAATATTAATTTCGGGGGCAAATTATAGAATTAAATGTAAAAATTTAAAAATGCAAAAAAAATTCAAACGCATGATGTAATATATCAAATGAAAGGTCTCATTCTGAGGAACACAAATTTCATTTTTTCATATTTAAACAAAAAGATATTAACGAAAATGTACCAAAATTTGTCTGCATTCGGCGCGGGTAGCCGGCCTTAAAACCCTGTAAAGTTTTGAAAAAAATTAGGCAGGTATGGATTCTGACCTGAAGTTTACTGGAAAAATAAGGAGAAACTTCTACTTATAATTTTGGGGGGGTTTACAGAATTAAATGAAAATAGCTGCACAAATTAAAATTGGGGTTTCTAACCCATCATGTTATATATCATGAAAGGGCTCATTACGACGAAAACAAATATATTTTTTCATATTTTTTAAATAAATTAATTGAAAAGAGTATTAACAAAAATATATAAAATGTGAGGTACCCATTCCCCCCCCTTATCTCCGAAACCATAAGCCCGAAAATTTTGAAAAAAATGGAAGCATAGCCCCTCACCTGAACTTTACCGCTGGAAAATAAGGCAGAGAAACCCCTAATATTCATTTTGGGGGCAAATTATAGCTAATTAAATGAGAATAAACATATGTAAATATAAAGGCTGTCATAGGGCTCATTATGACGAATACAAAAATATTTTTTTAATTTTTTTAAAACGAATGTTTTAAAATATTTAAAAAAAATTACCCATTCCCCCCGTTATTCCCCAAACTATAAGACCTAAATTTTTTTGTTTATTGGATAAATATGAAAAAATCCCTAATTCTATTATTTGGGGGCCAAATAATAGAATTAAACGGTAAATAAATTATCAGAAAACCCCCATAGTAATTTTAGGAACAAATTATACAATTAAATGGAAAATAAAGATTCAATTTTCAAACGCATCATGTAATATATCAGATAAAAGGCTCATTATGTGAATTACAAATATATCATATTTTTAAATCATTCGTTTAAAAGAATTAATTCCCACTTTGGAAACTACACTATTTAAATTTGAAAAGTATATTTTATTTGTATTTTTTAATAATTTGAATAACAGATTTAATTATTTATAATTTAAAACTTGATCTATTTGGCCCTTTATCTTCTAATCTACAGAGCCTCAAAACTCAGACAGTGGATTATAAAAGACTTCTCTGAAAGTTTATTAGTAAAATAAAACTCTAATGTTAATTTTTGGGGGCCAAATTAGAACATTAAATACATATGTATTCTGATAAAAATCAAGCGAATCCTGAAGCAGATAAAATAAAAAGTTTATGTGTGGAAAATCAAAGTGTATATTTTTTATAAATTTAAAACGCTTCCTTTAAAAGATATAAGGGTAAATTTAAGAAAATGCACTCATTTCCTGCTTGTCTGAAACCGGAATATTAAAATCTTGAAGGTGGTACGGAACCCTAAGTATGCGAGTCCAACTCGCACTTGACCAAATTATTTTAATTAAAAACCACCTAATAATAAATTTCAGAAAAATGGTTAACTTTTTCATTTTTAACAATTAAATGTCGTCACAATGTATCCACCATTTTTAATCATTTAATTCTAATAATGAATTCGTAAATAACGGCCGGCTGTAAAAAACTTTCTAATAGCAAAATTTAAAAATTTTTGTGAATTTTGTAATTCCTTTTGGAAAGCTTTTTGGTATTAAACCTGCCATATTGAATCTGCAATATTGAATTTTTCTATTCTTATCATGAACTCAAATCAGGTACCTCAGGCAGTCCCTATAATAATAACTTTGAGACCATTTCCCTTCGGACTTTCGCCTCCATAATGCGTTGGCTGAATGGCAGAGGAAAAATTTTGTATGTACAGTGCAACTGACTGTAGATACCAAATTTTTCCGGAAATAAGCAACTTAAAACCTGTTTCCTAGCAGTTAACTTAGTGATACACAAAAACAAATTGTGCCAATATCAAACGTAGAACATAATATTTGAGTGAAAGACAGATGAAATACAAGCCAACTGTAAAATTATAGTGTATAGTAATTACTACGAATATGTAATTGAAATTATGTTAATACAAAATGAAAAAGATAGTTTATGATTATTTCCGTGGTCGTTGTTGTTATAAGTTAACCTTAAAAATAATGTTGGAACACATATTTTACGGTTTTAAAAATGTTTATGTTCTTGATCACCAATAATTTAGCCATTCAGTCACTAAGTCTTCCAAATTATGTTATTAAGGCAATACTTTGACATATCAATTAGTTTGCTGAAAAAGGTCAACTTCTTAATTTAAAAGGGTTTCAAAAACATTATTTACACATTATACACAGAAAATAAATTCAATCAGTTTTGACAAAGGAATTGCAAACACTTCCGGAAAGCAAAAATCTCCTACAAAGAAACTGTCGTTGCTTAGAAGAAAGTATCCATTATGTAAACACCCCACTAAAGATAATTTGCAATAGGAAGCCTTTAAAAATCACTACATTATTGCAAATAACTGATATTTCCTATTTTACTTTAAAATGAGACACTTTTGAAATGAAACAACCTGAATAATAAATACCCTTAATACTAATATCTTGTATTAGAAGGTAGTTCCTTCCCATTATTCGGCAAATATGCCATAAATATATTTGATTCGAGAACAGTTTACAATACAGATCTGTGAAGATTATCAGTAGATATCGGGACAATACTTACTCGGTAAAATAATAAAAGGGTACCGCAAATTATGACCTAGCATTGAATAAAGTTCTATATGTGGGTGTGAATAAAACACGAAAATCACAGAAACTAAATCATTAAGAAACCTGTCTATCAGAAAATACTAGGTTATCTATTATACTCTAATAGGTTACATAAAAATCTATTATTTCAAAATAAATTGTCCAATTGTTTAGTAGTTGTGAGTTGAATGAATATAGCTATTTTATACGTTTTTCTTTTTTGAATTTGATTAAACTTAAAAGTAACAAAACATTTTTATATAAAATACAACCGACTTCCACATATAACTAAAAAGCTGAAAAATAACAAAATACAACTCTAGAAAATAAATAACAAATTCAGTGTTGAACAAATTAATTACCTTACCAATCTAGTATATTTTTGAAGTCGGTGCCAAGCAAATCTAAAATCCTGCATTGCATACTTATCTACTACTTCATCAAACTTAGTGTTGCCTCGGCACCGACTTCAAAAATATACTAGAGTGATAGGTAATTAATTTGTACAGAATGAGCACCGTTTAATGTTTACAATTTTTTACTTTCTGGGTAGGTACCTAACAACATTGAATGTGTTATTTATTTGCTAGAGTTGTATATTGTTATAATTATTTTCAGATTTTTAGTTAGAGGTGGAAGTCAGTTATATTTTTGATTAAATTGTTTTATTTTCAACTTTTTAGTTTTTTGAACACAGGTGGTTTTCATTCTTTATTTTTTATTTTGTATGTATTACCTTAATAGACAGGACCAAATAACATTGAACGCCCCCACATTACACAATGATACATTTTCATTTAAATTGAGAGGTAAATGTTTACGAACAAAACGTACTTGTACATTTTGTTGACTTAATAAGCCCAAAATATATTTATGCCTCATGGACCACGAAAACTTTATTTGACAACCCTGTTTAACTATAGATAATTCTACTCCACGCTATGTACCAACTATCCTGTACATACGACTGTTCCCCCGGACAAACATAAATTTATTAGCTTCCTTCAATTAATTATAGGACGGAGTAGAATCCATCCCATATTTCAACCATCTTATATAACTTCTTGTGGGCTACCCCAAAATTATTTAATTTTTAACATTTTATATTATCGCCCTGTGTAACATTAATTCCTCTCCACACTTTATACAACTTCATTATGGGCTATGAAATATATAAATTTTTAATCACACTGTATAAACATAATTCAACTCCAGCATATATTTCAACCATCCTGTAACAGTTTTTTAATCACCCTATATAATTATATTTCCACATTTTTTTCAGCATTTTTATATCACCAAACGTCTACTCCACCCTATATTCCAACCATCCTGTATATACAACTGCCTATGGACCACTATCATTCTACTCCGTCCTATATTTCAATCATCACATAAATGCAACTCCTTCTAGCACTTTACTTTGTGATTTTGTTTGCTTTAACTAAACACTCTCTGTAAATAAACGCACCAAATAGCAGTTTAGAGTTTGACATGTGTTGTCACTGAATTTTCTATTAGGCCGGGAGAATGTGACGTGATACCAAAAGCACCCTCTTCGCCAAAATGGAATTTTTTTTTATATAAATAGGTATTTGCCTGGATATACAAACAAAACGAGCTTGGTACTCATTGATTTTAGGAGCTGAAAATACTATGCTTTACTACCTATATAGATGTACATAGAAATTTTTCAAATTTGCAATTAAAACTTCTAGTGCCTACAATTCCCGCACTATTACGTTGGAATTAAAATATTTATGAGAGGAAATGTCCGTTACGTCACTTCGATGAAATATTTGATACGGATATTTGAATTTTCGACGATTTACTGCTAAACTGCAAGTTGCACTTGGCAGAAAAGTATATGAGATCACCTAGGGATCTTCCTTAATAGATTAAACGTTAAAAAACTATGCACATCCATACAGGAATTTTTCGAAAAATCGTCCAATATGTTAGGGATATTGGTCGATTTCCATGCACGCATGTGTTCATACACAAATTTCATCACTTTACCAATAGAATTTTTTCCCCAAAGTTGAAGTTTCACCAATCCGGATATATACTCTATTAAACAAGACCATATTCATTCAAAACGGTTCCTTATTGGGAGTCGGTTAAATACAGTGATATTAAATGTAGGTACATTTTTCACAAAATTAAATCCAAAATGGATTTTTCATAACGAACACGGGTTCTGACAATAAAATAATGAAAACAAAGTTAAGAAATCTTTGATTTCATTAAAACTCAGAATGAAAAAAATATTCAATATTCTGAACTAAAGGGAACTGTAACTAGAAGAAAAACAACAGATTTAATTAAATTTTTAGAGACAAGCAAAAATACTTCAAAGAAACATCATATGACAAACAGCTAAGTTTTAGTAAAGTTCAACATGAACAATTCCAGGTAATACTTTGGTCCAAAAACCAAAGTTGAAATTAAAATCAACCAAGTAAAATTCAAAACAAAACCAAAATTCAAACGTATTGATGATCTCCTTCACGTGGCAATTGTACAAGCCCTGAAAAACATCCAGAAAGAAAATCGTCAAGGTACAGTCAGAATGCAGCCGAGAGCAATTTGCGACCTTCAGTTTTGCCATGGCATCAGGAACACTGAAATCTAGAAACGTTTGTGGCTCATATTCATACGTATCATCGTATATACAAGTTCTACGACGTTTCCCGATACCTAACCTCAAAGCCTATCTGTTTATCCACATATAATCCACGAGTTGCCTTTCATTTATTTTTTTCGCGTCTCTAACTTGAATCTCAGTCTTGGCTTTGAAGCTATGAAGTCCTTCCCCGTGTTTTGGAAATCGCTGCTGTTTTGAAAATATTCAGGCCAAGTGTGACAGTAGTTTCGTTAGTCCATATGACAAGAGAGCCAAATGGCAACCAACCAGATGGAAGACAGATTCATCAGATTCTTGCCCAAATTGAGAAATATATTTGAACAAATTGTACAAAGAAATGAGAAAGCGCCAACAGAGAAAAATGTTTTCTTTGCAGACTTTCATGCCACCTACACATGTAGACGGCTACAATGGTCGCCAACTATTCCAAGGACAACAGAGTGGAATATTTCTGCTGTAGATGCACAGCCTAATTTACCTACAGAGTTAGATTACTACACCGTACGCTAACAAGGGACATCTAAACCAATGACGACCGAGTAGATTGTTTTCGCTGATGCCCAGTCATTTTAAGAGGGACTGCAGTTAGACAAACAACCGCAGAAGACAACAAAAATTACGAATCGTATAAATTACTACGACAAAGCTGCCCCTGGCATCCATAGCAGGGAGAAGATCTACCATGTAGGAACAAATCTACTCAAAAGTTTTTCGTCACCTGTGTACGCCGTTAACCGATAGTAGACGAACAACCTCGAACTAAATCGAAAATTGATCTCCCTCCTCCATCCCCGAAATTATGGGGCTTTGGGTTTTAGGATTAAATTTTAACATTAACCGTCTTTTTTACAAAAATAAATTTTGTATTTAAATATTTTTAAATATTTTTAGACATAAACATAAATAAAATCGTAATCAATCCAAAAAATTTCTGGCTACAGCCTTGCACTCTTACATTCGATATGTTAAATTTACATAGGTTGTCAATTTTCCTTTCATAAATTGCAACTTTATCCTAATCAATTTCCCAAATTGTAAAAAATATGTTATGCATCAGAATCTATAGTATACTTTTTGCGTTACCCTTTATAGATTACGAAAAATGTTACATTGGCGATCCCCGCATTTCGAGCTCCCGAGTTAAATCACGAAAGCTGCTCATTAAAATATGTAAATGCTACCCAGAAACTAAATCATAAAGAACGAGAGGAATCCTGCATTAACTCACTTTATTATTATTAATATATTTCGTCAATTTATTGGGCTTCTTTCATCCGCAGTATTTTGTAATTACCGATGATTTTAAAGTGAGAACGAACTTGAGGCTAAAAGTACCTTCATTAGTTGTGAAGCGGATGCATAATTGCTGCAGATTCATGCTTTGAAAGTAAAAAGAAGCTTGGCACTATAAATAATTATAAAAGCTTTTGAAAAAAATCCGATTGGTATATAATTTCAATTACGATATTGAGAAGTATAGATGCTTATTAAATGCAAATTAGGTATTTACGAGAAAACAATATATCCTTAGAATTAGTTCTTTACTTGATATTTACGCTTTACACAACATCGATTACTTTAGTCTATTTGTAGATGACTATCATATTTATTTACTTAAAGAAAAAAGCGATCAAATAGCACCAAAGTTTAAACTAAAATGTACAAAACAGTTTACTCATGTACTCGGAATTAATAAACCTGGACAGATCTCACGACATCATTTTCTCGTTCATGCCTTGGGGAGTAGTGTAAAGTACGTCAGACTTGAGTATGCCTATCAAAAAAAATTCTGTATCGCCATGTTTGTGAAAATTAAAATTTTTTGCACAAAAATCACGTGACTTGCACTGATTTTCTTACTTAAACCATATTTATATTACGATTGGGAAACACCAACTGTTTTAAAAAAATGGGTAGGCGTAAGATTAGCAACGGTCCAAATTTCAACTCTTCGGACCGTTGCAAACCTACACCTATTTATTTTTGACATGTAGCGCAAAAAATGATAATTTTATGTAAAATTTTCTCATTACTTCCAAATTTCATCATTAATAATAATAAAAAAATAAGTGCAACATGACACGAATAACAAAAATATGCATGGTACAAGATGGCATAAGAGTGGAGTGGGGCCTTCATGTTGAAAATTAGTAGTAAATGTAAAAAATTAATGGGAAATCATTTTCTTTCATTTATACAATTCCTTACGAATGTAACAAATTTTATATTGGAGAAACTTCCAGACCTATAAATCTTCGAACAAATGAACACAAAAAAATATAAGGAAACGATAATTAGAAAATTCAATAATTTGTAAACATGCCTGGAACTTTGGTTATAACATAAAATTTCAAAATGAAACCATATTACACAAAGAAGAACACAATACAAAACGAAAGCTGTACTTTAATGTTATTAATATAATCGCTAGTACTTCTGTAAAATTCAGCCGTTCCTGGTAACCAGGATGAAATTAATAATGTTAATATCCTTTTGAACACCCCTGTGTTGGGATATTTCATAAAGTTCTACTCAGATTTTCCCTTATGAGTTTAATGGAATCTCTGGAACATCAGAATTTCTTTAATCTCATTTTTGCCAAATGCACTATTTTATAGCAAATATATATCATATATTGTTTGATTTTGTTTGTTTGATAGATCTCGTGTAGGTAAATATAAATTAAATTATACAGAGGGTTACAGGTATTAGTATATATACGGGCAAATGAACGTCTTTATTTTGCTTCAGTAGCGACTCCTTTCAATGCCCAACACTAATCCGACAGCATACCTGGGCACTTGTTCTCCTAATATTTTTTACTGTCGAAATGTCCGAATAGAATCTTTCAGTATGTCGTCCGCCATCAGTACATAGAATCGAAACTATGACGTAAACTAGCATACGTCAGTTTATTTATTTTAGTCATTTGAAGACCTTTTAGTGTTTTTGAAATATTTAGCTCTCATGTAGATTTACCGCCTAATAAATCCTTTGCCTTTAACTTCGTACAATGTCGAAATGAGAATATTGTAAGAATAAGTTTATTATAGGAAGGTAAATTTCTATTATTCCAATAGCCTGTCATGGATGAGAAATCCTACACCGCTAGTTCTTCAAGTTGGTGTTCCTTGTTGTTATTTCCGGAATCAAGTCTTTTTTCCTCTCTACTTTACTTATGTCAATGAAGTCCTATTTGATTTTACAGTCTCTTATTCTTATTGTAATTCTACAATCCAGGCTTTGGGAGTTATATGTCGCTATATCAAATGTAGTATTTTTGCCTCCGCCAGAATCATAGAGGAAAACCTGTTTCCCGTGTGTAGTTGCAACATGCTTTACTTTGAAAATCTGACATAGTTACATCCATACAGATTTGCTAAAAAACATGAACTTTGAAAATTTAAGTCATATATGTAAATAAAAATCAGCTATAAAATTAATTTCACAAAGGAGAAGGAATTGAACTAAGATAAATAGCTAATTTCCTTTAGAATCACTCAATTTGAGCTTTTTAGTTATGTTTTTACCTACATCAAAAGTTTCGTAAATATACATTTTACCTCTATTTATTCATCAGTACCAATCCTGTACCCCAAATAGATTCTTTTAGAATTGCAGACACAAACGATCCAATCTGACTTCAACATGAAGATAAATACTTTATCAGTGTTTTGTTTAAGTCAACGACATAAAGTATAATTTTGCCCTCGTATACAACTAAAAATTATGTATATGAGACCACACCTCCTTTGTAAATTATAATGCTGCGGGCTGTAATATCCACTTCCAAGATTTGATATTAATTATAATGTAATAAATTCGAATTTTGAAATAAAACAGATTATTTTTAATTACGAGAGAAATGATAATTAAAATAATAATCTTGCGGTTGTTAACTGAAATTACCTAAATAAATTTTAAGCGAAAGATTCATCTCGCAATTACAATATAATTAGGTCTCTGGACTTATGATTGATTATTTAAAAAGCAGGATTGTTAATATATATGCTAATGTATGGATTCCCTAATATGACTATAATTATGTAATTTATATGGTTTCACTTGCAGATTTCAACTTTTGTTTTTGTTTCAGAAAGAAATGCTCTCAAACTGCATCATACATCGTTACAATAATGAATCTTACATAACACCAATTATTTTTTTTATGAATTCGGATTTTTAGGCAGAAACATACTTAGTGGCCAAAACATCATACTTAAAAGTCAGGTATATAGAGTGATTTAAGTTGAATGGATTATTAAAAGCTCTAGCAAACCAAAGAAAAATATATTTTTTTAAATTTAATCTGGAACGACAATGGATAAGTTCGAAGTAAGGAAAAAAAGAACATCAATATAACATTTCCAGAAGACATGTGGACAAATCAAATTTGGCCAATCATGTATTAACGAGCACCGGCAGCCATAGGATAGACTGGGATAAAACAAAGATTTTGTTGAAAGAAGAAAATTTAAAAAAGAGAAAACTTAAAGAAGCCAGCTGTATGATGATAAACAACACTGAAATCGGAGCACCTTCAGCCGACCTTCATTTGGACTGGAAGAACTTACTGCTAACAGAACAAAAAAACGGTAACCTCAGAATCAAGTGATCGCCAAACGACAAATTGTCATTGTCAAATTTTTTGACAAACAACAAATTCAAAATCAAAGCGAAATTTTTTTAGAAAAAAACCTCGAAAACAAAACTAAACGATTGACAACGACTCCAGAAGAAGAAGAACCCATTATTGCATAATCCAGGAGTTGAAACGTCTCCATACACAGATAAGTATTACACAATATACAATACATTACTTATATACAGGAATACTGGTTGATCATTTTATACACATCTCTTTCTCTCAGAAAAACTGTGAGGAAGAATCTCTGTACAGACAACCAGTAATCCGGGCAATTTTACGAAATTGCCTTACTACACTTTGTTCTACATATACAATTTTTAAATACTTATCTGTTACAAGAAAAAATTTGGAGGAGAGAAAACCCAATGAATAGACAAAACGATAATGGATCATGAAACTGACAGATTAAGCTTGTCGAAGGCTCGAAGTGGCAATACCGGCAGTACTAAATGAAGCTCCCAGTCTACCGATCAGTTGTTGCATTTGGCATTACAAGAAGAGGAGCCCAGATATTACTATGTTGTAAAAAAATAATTTAGATGAGATTGTTAAGAAAAAAACGTATACTGTATTTACACTATATTCTAATAATTCTAATATATATATAGGTAGGTAATATATATATAGGTTTAGCATAAGCCGATATGCAGCGATCTACCGGGTCCGGGTATATCTTTGGTTCTGACCTTGGTTGACAGTGACAGTGACTTTGACATTTCTGTTTTCAACACTGAAGTAGAGCCAAAACTCATTCGCTAGAATGCAATTGAGTTCAATCTTCTCTCTGTATGATATGGTTCAATCAGAAAACGTCTAAATCATATGTTATATTGTTTTGTTCGCACAAATTTTCTAATTTAAATGAGACGTGATTTTTGCGATAAATTTATTGCGCGTGTCATTTAAGAAAAAAACAGGGTGGTTGACATGACAAAGGGCCAGTAGCGCGATAGAATGTGTTTGGTTCCCGAACGTGTCACACACGACGACGTGGTACCTAGATCCGAAGTAGGTTCAATATTGACACGATTACAACCGTGAAGGAATCGTACCCAAGTTCTCATAACTTATACAGCTTAGTCGGAAAATGTAATATTCATGAACACCAAGCGCGACCCGAACGTACAGTTTGATATTTCAGTTTTGTTTTCATATAATTAGTATCTTTTGTATCGTAGTAACCTTCTTAATACCCTACCGTCTCTATTAAAGTCTCATCTTGCCATTTTTCAAAGCACTTGACAATCTGTTCACAGGCGCGGCACGAGAAACTGTGTCTCAACCACAGCGCGACGCGCCTGTCAGTAGACGGGAGTCGTGCCAGCAGCACTTTGTGGGCAATTTGCGCTGTTCCATTCAATACTATACCTTACAAAAGTTCGCGCTGTGCTATGTCACGTCACACGTCCTATACCCGTCTCAATTTGCGCCTAACCTATGGAGGTCTACACTCCATAGCTTAGCCTTAAGTTTATACTATAGTTTTGGGCTTGACTTTCATATCTTTGTGCGGGAATTTACACTCAGAAATTGTTAGAAAACGTTAAGTGGGCCTTAAGAGTGCCAATCCTGAAAAGAAACATTCTACTACAAGTTGTTTTAATGATAACCACAAGTGAAAAACTTTTATCCAGCAAATTTAACATTTCATAAATATGTAATATGAACATAAGAATTAAAAATTATCTAATTCACCAACATCTAATTGTTAATAAGTATAAAAATATTACAAATAACTGTTTAACTATTTCAAAAAGTATAACAAAATCGATAAAAAGTTGGGGGCACACGCTTATTAATTTATATCACAATTAATACACTATAAACTCAAATCACCTGCCAGAGATTTGACGTCTAAAATGCGTATTTGCCGTCCATTACTACTGACAACTGACATACCATACGACAATTACGACACAGAGCTGTAAATAATGCAGAATTTAACACGGAACAGCGATTTCGTGTTTTATGTAGGATTTCCTCTATTTAACGGTTTCTTTCTTTGGCTTCTTCCTATTCCGTTATTGACTGCAATTGCATGTAGCTCGTAGATTTTAAGCCTTACTCATTCTTTTTTTGTTACATACACAGCAGAACATTGAACAGGGAAGGAAGGGGAGGGGGTAATTGTTTACCTTTTGCTGTGCCATTCCTGTAGGCAACAATTTTCAATTCAATGGTGTGACGCAAGACCACCGCCAAAATACACGATACAATCAATGTTCTGCTGTGTAGGTAACAAAAAAAAATTGAATTGATTTCAACAAGTAACATAACTTTCAGGACGACACATTCAGGGCAATTGGGTAATCGGCTTCATTAAAGACGGGAGTGAAGACTTACGTTTAGAGGTTTGCCCTGACAATGTCAGGTCTACCGGGGTGCTGCTACCCCTTATCCAGAATCATGTCGCAGAGGGTTCAATCATCCACACAGACTAGGATAGTCTGGCTGACCATGGGTACATATGCAAAAAGGTCAATCATAGTGCATTAATAGCATTGATCGAAGCCATAAAGTTCAAGTATGGTGTTTAGTTTAGTGTTACTTGCTTCAACTCCTACCTTCTCCTTTCTCTCATCGACTGCTTCAACAAATCAAGGTATGTTCCTCATTGATGGCATTTGAAATTGTAGTTTTTATGTGTCCCCCCCCAATTAAATTTTACATGCTAACCATATCTAAATTTGCAACCAATACATCAGGAAATAGCCTACAGTGCACAAATATTTTAACAACACTAAAACGAAACCGTAATAAAGACAGCAATATATATCACACTTGGATGTTAATTCATCCCATTTAATGAAATAGTATGTTAGTGGTACCTCCAGGTGTATATGCTCTAAGTGTCAATTGTGAGGTTAACTTCAAAATTTGTATTCCATGTCAGTTGCAGGGCCCTTAATACATCAAAATAGTTGGGATTTCAGCATAATTTCCTCCAAGATTGTGTAAATATCAGTTATATATGACAAATTTCAAGTAAAATTTTTTGCAAAAAACAAGGATTACTTGTGGAAAAAAATGCCGCGGAAACATTTTTTTAGACTTTTTAACGTTTTTTAAAAATTTCGTAAAAACAGGCCCGCACAAAGATTTAAAAAAGCTACCTTATTAAGTTCTGCAACTATTGTGACATGAAATAATCCCATATTTCGTGGAATCGGCATTCATCCAATATTTCGTCAAATTCAAAATGTTTGTCTGGCTCCTCAAGGTCGCCGGTTAGCACTATTCTGGAAACTACTTCTGAGAAGTACTATATAAATACGGAGAGCTGACGAAAGGATTCATTGAGTATTCGTTTGCCGTATAGAAAACAAGAAGTGTTCAAGATAAATTGTGTATAGTAGGCTTGGGTCGTTCGTGAATGAGTCGTTTAAAACGAACGACTCTTCTACATGTGCCACGAATAAGCGGCACAGTTAAGTCAAATAGCTCGTTCAGTTCGCCATTAATAGAGTCATTCGGCTCGAGCGAGTCGAGAGTCATAGGATGTGCTAAACGTTCAACGTTCAATCACGAACTAGACTCGTAGATTCGTTCATCGTTCAATCTGTCTACCGGCACAGTCACCTCGGCTCGGAGCAGTGGAGAGAAAAGAGCCGTCAGCCGTCTGGTTCATGAGATGAAAGGTATTTTAAAATTTGGTTGGAAGGTTTTATTTTCAACGAATCGATGAATGGGTATTTTAATTTTTTATTATGACAGGCACTAAGGCACAGGATTGTTATTGTTTTGCAGTGTTTTTGTTATATAAATTTCTATTTGGGTTATAAGTAAGCATAATAATTGTATTTGTTTTTAATGTTTAGAGTTTTTTTCTTATTTTTGTTACCAAATAATACAAATAAAAAATTTTTGTATTTACGTAAATTAATGATTTTGAATTATGACTCAGCAAAACTTTAATATTAGTTTGAGCAGTAAACTAGACAAGTAGAGACATTATATAAATCCGCCTAAGGCTAAACGGCTGTGTTTTAGGAGATCGTTCAATTGAACGACTCATTGTGAACGACTCGTTTTGGTGAGCTGAACGAAATGAGCCGGCTCACTAACAAGAGTCATAAAACCCAACGCTAGTGTATAGTGTTGTGTGAATATAAATAAAAAAGTTTTAAATAAATCCAAGAACCCGAAGAGAAAATAAAAATACTATTTTACATGTTTTCGCGCCTTAATTTTACTGAAGTTGTCAATAATGTTATTCAATTCTATTTGCTGACAACTTTTCTTTCTGCCGATAAAATAGTCAAATTAGTTTTACGTTCTTGGTTCATTGTAGATCAAAGATAATTTTTTATTAATATAAAGTTAGAAAGGCTTCTCTCGCATGAATTGCCTGAAACACAAATGATCGAAAAGTATTGTATTTTGAGTGACATATACAGTAATGATTCAGAGGAATCCGATTTTGTTTCAACAACTTGGAAAATTTTGTTAATTTTCTTCATGGCCTTAATCATTGCGAAAATTCTGTTACAAATCGGTCTATACTTTCAAATATAGGCGGACGAACATCTTGCTCTAAGAACTTCACTATAGTAACTAGGGTTTCTTGGAGTGCCTGATTCCGAATCCGGTGTCAGTTTGACCTTATAAAGTCAGGGTTAAAGCTATTTGAAAGTCAAATCGAGAAATCCCGTCGAAAAAATCTGGAAAAATTCATGAGGTTTTTGGGTCGCTGATTACGAACCCGAGGAAAGTGTGACAAAAAAAATACTTTATCATTTTTTCAGTTTTTTGGAGCCTTTCAGCTCCATAAATTCAAGATCCAGATCACTCAATATTTTTTGGCGTTAGAGTTCACGTTAAAATTTGAAATATCTTAGGTAAGATTTCTTCACTTGTCTTTCATTAATAATTTTTTATGGTACCTGACCCGATCACAGATGAGTCGTCCGTCCTGGAGGCGATAACTCTCCAGGTCTAAGTATGAGAACTTTCTGACTTTGACGAGGACAATGTCAACTCGTCATCATACACACTACGGAATCATTCTCACACCTTAATGTCCCCCTGCAAGGCAGCGTGCCCTCGCAGCCATGTTACCACGTTGGACTTGAAAATGAATCATTCTACACATCTTCTACAGTATCCATCGTGGTAGCAGGATTTTGAGTTGTGCTGTTGTTGGTATGTTGACTTGCAATCAATGAAAACAAGTAAAAAAAAACCTGATTCGCACTATACATTGTATGTCTTTGATCCTATTGGAGGAACTCATAGCTGAAAATTTGGTGCTCCCTTTACCCTAGAAGTAGGTTACCCATAGAAAATGTTGGAGAATGAAGAACAGTGAGAGCTTCGCTCACAACAGGAGGTTGCAGTGCCACTGAATTTATGTTTGATCCAAGTGAGAGTAAATATTGTAGAGAAACCAAATTAAAAAATGGGACAATGTTAATCTAATGCTACAACAGAAGGATGTCGAGTGAAATTTCTGATTTCATCTTAAAATGAAATTGATTTAATCCTTATAAGGTTAAACGCACTCTGGATTCAGAATCAGTGACCCCAAAAACCTCGTAATGAAATTTTTCAAGTTTTTTTTTAAGTGTTTTCTCGATTTGACCTTCGAATGACCTTGACCCTGATCTTATAAGGCCCCACGGACGGCGGAATCGGAATTAGGGACTTCAAAAACCCCTAGTTACCATAGTAAAGTTCTAAGAACGGACGTTTTTTTATTTTTGTGGGGCGCGTAATCCAGCGTCATGAGCTACTTCATTCAGTACTGCTTTTTATTTTCCTTCTTCATCGTCCGTCAGTGAATTTGTCCATGTCATTTTATTTTTTACCAAAATAATAACATTGTCTATAATTGTAGTTCGACTAAATATACTTAATCGTTTCAGTAGATATTATTGACCTAATAATTAAGTTTTTGTACCTCGAAGTTTGCTTGGACTTCCATCATCTTGAAATGGTTGATCTCACAACGTTTCAATAGCTTTGGATCTGCTATTGTTCTTAAATGAATGATGGGAAATTTAAATTATTCCTTGTCTTTATACTCTTAACCGGTCATGCGTCTCCGGGCATAGTCACTGGATCTTATATGGTTCAATCAGAGTCGTCGTGCCTGGCGGTTGATTGTCGCGCATCACCGACAACCAACCCCCAAAAAACAAAAAAATCGGCAGTGACCCAAGGTGTTGCAGCTATTGAAAATCATTTTGATTCCATATCTGTATGCAATTCGTCTAAGTGTCTCCGACTAGCCATTGGTATAGAATAATAGTAGAATTGCTATCTTGGTTTCTTCTTCCTGCCTAGGTGGTTTGTCCAGTTCTTCAAACGAATGGTTTTCGGATATTTATTCGCCAAAAGGTCTTATCTAAGTTTTACTTGTTCTTCTTTGAGTAATTCTGGTGTGTTGCAAATATTGACTCTATGGATTAGTGTTTTGTTAATGGGTGGTCAGAATTGTAGTGTGGGTATAATCCTGTAAGTGTAGTTTTCCTGTAGACTTGTTTGGAATTCGGTTCTAGTCATTTGAGCCTGTACATCAAGGGATGGTAGGCACCCACTTTCTTCCCTCTCTATGGTGAATATAAGGGATGGTTAGGCTCGGTTTAGGGTCTCCAGGAATGCCTGTAGTTCTCTCTCTCCATGTTGCCAAATAATGAAGGTGACATTGACATACCTGAACTGCTTCTCGTACCTCTTCAGTGTATATTCATCGAACGACTCCGTGATTGTCTAGCACAAGGTCAAACCAAATATGTTCATTCTAGCTATATGCGATTTTATGCGCATTATAATGTACAAAAACTTGTGTCAGTCTGAAGCTGCTAGACATTGTAACTCGTTCCTCGAAGTTTCCTTGGACTTCCATCGCCTTGAAATGGTTGATCTCACAACGTTTCAACAGCTTTGTATCTGCTATCATTTTCAGGTGAATGATGGGAAATTCAGATTATACGTCGTATTTATACCCTTAACAGGTCAAGCATCACTGTACATCAAAGGATGGTGGGCACCCACTCTCTACCCTTTCCATGATGAACCTAATGGATGGTCAGGCTCGGTTTAGGGTCGCCAGGAATACCTGTAGTTCTCTCTCTCTCCATGTAGCCAAATAATGAAGGTGTCTCGGCATACCTCAACTGCTTCTCGTACCTCTTTGGTGTATATTCATCGAACCACTATACCTATATTTCTTACTGTGTTGTAGAAAATATATTTTTTAAGAAAACTGTAACTTAAAAAAATATTTATTCATGCAGGAGCTCAAAAATGCACTCTATAATTGTTTTTGATTTTAGTTTTAGATATTTTCTTTGTGCTTAAATCTTATCTACTAATAGATACTAAAATATACATTGCCTGCTGATGAGTAATTTTTTAAGAAATATTTTCATAGAGAAAACTGTTGACCCACTAAAACATTCAAAAATATATATTTGATCTAAAATTATCACTTTTGTGGAACACATCACTAGTCTACATATTTTAAATAAAACATACTTACCATCCATTCAAGAAAAATAAAAGTGATATTTCCTCTTTATTCCCTAGCATGAATCTGTTACTACCTATAATTAAAGGAATATCATTTCCTTACAATGTCATAATGTTTTTACTAAATGTGTCAGTTCTATCATCACAATAAGAACCCTTGATCAGCCTCACATGCTTTCTGAATTAATGTGCAACGAATTATTTTTATAAATATAACATCTGGATTTTGGATACTTTTTATCCAACACAGATATTCATATTCTTTATTTGTTATTGTTACTATAGTCTTTACTCTTAAATTTAAAGTCTGGCACACCTTGAAGCATCCCTGCTTTCTTTTGTATCCATACCTGAAAATTCAATATCCACTTTACAGCTGTCTGAATACTAGCCAGACAGGTAGATTATAGGAATAGGAAATGTTTTTTCTTTTACTGAGCAATGTATTGCGCAATTTTTCAATTTGAATTACAGATGATCAATTATACCACCATTTAAGTTTGAAATATTAAACTTTGATAATTTAAAACATTTCCTTCATATTATAATGTTTTTATTTTCACGCTCGGGTTCAATTCAGTTCTTGGATTTTCTATATATAAATAGGCAAAGAGAAAACGGTTAGGTACAATTTTCTCCTCTGTCTCTCAACCGATTTGCTTTATTTTTGTTTTGTTTAGTAGCTACTAACGATCTTCAGTGCAGAATGCTAATATTAATTTATCATATTGGTTCATTCATTTAATAAAATATAATAAAAAAATCAGTATTTACGTCCATACTGTCAACGCCAAACAAATAATACTGCAGATCATACAATAAAGTAATACTGACAGTGCCGCCAGACGGTCAAAACTCAAAACATTGAGTAATTATATATGGAGGAAGCCAGTGTTAGATGCTGTTATATTCTTAGAGCATGTACTTCTGGAGGTAGCATGCAATTCACAAATGTCGTACCAAGAGTAAAATGAGAGGGCAATAGAGAGAGCAAGAGGCTATCTCACTCGATTGGGAGGTGTAGCCAATGAGCTACATACTGCACATAGCTCTTTGGATGCCGCTTTTAATCGAGTAAAATACCCTTTTGCCCTGTCTTTCTAGCCTTGGCACGATATTTGTGTACTGCTGGCTACCGCCAGGAAGTACGGGCTCTATGATTAGATTGGTTGACAGTGACAGGCTAATGCTCTTTCAGACAGTCATGCGATGACTATCTTGGATAGTTCAGCATAAAGTGTTATTAATTTGTGGTAAAATAGTCAATAGTAGATCAGTATTGATTTTTCGGACGCGTTGCAGTAACTTTCATATTAAATATTGTTTTTAATGTGAATTTAATTATTTGATTAATATATTATTATCACAATCTTCCGAAGGTGTTGTGTAAAAAGCTGTCAGTCAGCGGACAATAGAAAATGTATTAAATATTGAAGTTCTCATAGGGTTGTTGTCATCTCTTTTCTTTTATATTCATGAACTCGATTGAAACCACAAATGACGAAAACTTTTAGGTTGCAAAGAACAATCTTCCAATTATTATATCGAACATTTTGCCAGTAGCGGTTCGAGCCAAAAATTTGGGTGGTCATTCATTTGTCAAAAATATTTTGAAAACCGATATTTGATTCAATTTTTATTTTCTTCTTATTTCACGATTTTGGTCATTACATCTACTTCTCCGATTTCTCCAGAACTTTATTTTTTATAAAAATATACTTTTTACAATTTCATGAAATAGGGTTGAATCTCGACCACTGAGCGACCACTAGTTTAGATACACAATCCAACTCACTGTAATTTATTTCCACTATTTATATTCACAGAACTATTTACAATTTACCTCTACCTAGCTATACGACCGTCGAATACCGAATGAATCCATCGCCAGCTGTAGTTAACGAGTCATCGGGAAATGTGTTCTCGAAGCTTCGAAAAATTTGACGAATTCCCATTAACGCTAGCGGTGGGCCTCGGGTCGATAGACAAACAATATTTCGGCTTCCCAGAAATATTGGAGGAATGTTGCTTCCACAAATTGGATGATGGCCCATTGCACCAGCTATCAGATGAATTCTTGTAATATGTGTTATTTTCATCAAAACTTGAGATCAAAAAAATGTCACTATGAATATGAACCATGTAGTGATTATGAAAAAGAAAAAAAGACATCATTTGATCAATATCTGATGGAAATTTAATATTTTTGAGTTGACTTGCTATGTAGGTTACTCCCAAAAAAACTGCAACTAGATATCACACTGATGCTTGGATAAAATAATATTTGGGAATTTATGAAACTGTCAAAAATGAATTAACATATAATATAGAGCCTATATATGCATTTACTTTACTGTACAAAAATCATTCACTTACCCACTGCTTTTATTGTAAACAATGTAAACATATTAAAATTGTTGCTTGAACAGTTTTATTTACTCCAAATATAAATTTAAATACAGAATAATTTATTCTCTTTGAATAATTGGAGTTTTTTTTGATAAGTTTTTATTCTCTGTGGAAATCTGGTCTAACCAGAGGCACTCATTAAGCATTTTATTAAATAAGAACAGATTTCTCCAGATATGCCAATAATAAACTGTAACCAAAAACTGTAACCAACAACCATAAACCAAGAATACCTGCAAATTCTGCATATATAAAACTTAATAATCTCAAAAAAAAATGATTGGACCATTGCCTTCCCTTGTCACCCCAATTATTGCCTACAAACTTAAGTGAATGAGAACATAATGAGTTTAACAATTTAAGTATTTATTTAAGAAATCACATTCTTTATTTTCTTTTTCTTTTAACACCACTGCCAGTTTCACTTGGGGGTTTCAGCGAAATTATTGTATGTAGCTTATTTTCCATGTGTTCTTTCTAAAAACATTTACTTTATAATCTGCAGTGGACATAATTAATCTTACCAATGAATCATTTCTTCTTACAAGAAGTTTCACATCATCTGCTGTTACACTAGATCTTTTGGCATGTCTAAAATTTAATTTTATTTCAAAATATACTTTTCTAAATTACTCACTTTTGGAAAGCTTCTAAATCACTTCCATATATAGCCAGTCTCTTGTATGTTAATTCAGCTATTAAATCTAAGGCATTCTGTTCAAATTCTAGTCCTAGCTTCTCCCCTATTTCTTTGGTAATTGCTCTAGAAGTATTATAAATGGTTTGTTTTACTTTCTGAAAACAGAAAATGTATTAACAATGTCTTCTTTTTATTGAGATACAAACCTGTTCTATAGACATCTTATTACATCATTTTCTCATATTCTGATCTTTCTATTCAAACGCACATTCAAAAGTTTATAAGATTATAATTTTTGTTTAGTATTTTGGCATTTGGTAGGTTAGGAAAATAATGAATCAGGTAGACCAGGAGGTAGACCACAGATCATACATGGGTAGACAAGATAATAAGTGTTGCCATCTTGTAAGTGAGAGTAAAACTATGCATGAGTTAAGATCTTTAAAGTGAGGTTTCCCTAGTTTTTTATAGAATTATTAAAGCGTTGGCCTTGCCCACGGTCACGGTGTAAAGATATGAAGGTGGACCACGGTGTAAGATGTCATGAGGTGGACCAACTCGTATCAAAAGCAGAGAAACACACAGAGAAATTAACGAGGATTTCATTTAACAACCACAGATGGCGCCACCATAACACGTGTACCAATCATTTCTTCAAAACATTTAATAAAATTAAAAATATCGTCAGAATTAAATCTGGGTTAGTTTCCTAGATACACAAATGTTGTTAAAATGGTAAATAATGCTTTAAATTTGCACAAATTTCAAAATATAACTCTAATACCAACCGCTACCTGGCGTCGAGGGGTTGTGAAAAGATAAAGAGAACAAGAAAGGTAACACAACAATGAAAAATCATAAAGGCAGCTCATATATATTGTTCTTGCTTTTGAAAATCTCAAACTGCAATAAAGAAAAATAAAATAAGGGATTTTTGTATACAGTATTTGCTACAATTATGTCTGACAATGTAGTTTAATGATGATTAAAGATTTAAATCTTTAGTCATTAGAAGAAGAAGGCGGGAATATAAAAGTTTCGTGCACTTTTCCCAAATATGCATAGGGAACTAGTATTAATACCTTTATTATCAATGAAGTTAACTGAAATATTAATTAGTGATGCATTATTTGTACATCTTTCAATTAAAGCAAATAACTACATTAAATAATAATGGTGGTTAAACTGATATTTTTGTCCAGAAGGTGAAAATGCTTATGTATTTAACAGGTTAGGACAAAACTGATATTCATATTAGATTTAAAGTAATTAATATAGTGATAATTAATAAAATAAACATTAGTAATACAAAATACAAACTTAATTAATTTATTATTACTATGGTTTTATCAGTCATGTCTTTATTACTACAATATGTGATTTAAATTATGTTGCCTATTTATCTTTCCACTGACAGATATTTGAAAGTTAATTTATAAGATATTCACGAAATCTGTAAAAAAATTGTATGTAATATTACTGAAGGCTGTACAGTTGGTTCAAATAAAATATAAAATTCAGTATAAAAATAATTATTTAAACCAATTTGCATCTATATGTCTGGTCACGGTGCATTATGTACAACTGAATTTGAAAAAGTTAACACTCGTTTTATTTAATGTTATATCTTTTAGCAAGTTATTGTCTTAAAAACACATACATATAAACACATATATGTATCCTTATTTACATAATCAATTACTTGCATTCGATCATCACGTAGTTCACATCTCTACCTCATAAATCACATTTAGCACATTTTTGATAAACTTTGAACTGTTTATTCTTTTCGTTGATCTAACAAGCTTTCGACGAGATTCGATACAAGACTTTGGAAAACTAATAAAGTCAAATAAATTCTCCAAAATTGATTTACTGTACATATGGCTCCAACATATTGCGTGACATTAATACTTTTTGCTCCATTCTTTATTGATAAAATCGTTATACTGATAGTTCATTTAAGTTTATAACTATTAAAACTTTACTACTAATAGTAGGTAAATTAGTAAATTACATTGAAAATATTGTATTCACGTTATAAACAAACATAAAAGTGCAGGAAAAAATTTACGCATGCGCATAATTTTTTTTCATTTATGTAAAGGTCTATTACAGAATTAAATGGAAAATATAAAATTATAATTGTTTCTAACGCATCATGTAATATATTAAATCATCAAAGGTCTCAGGTCGAATAAAAATATATTTTCTTCATATTTTTACAATAAATTGTTTACAAGATCTATATATAAATAGGCAAAGACAAAACGGTTAGGTACCATTTTCTCCTCTGTCGCTCAACCGAATTTCTTTATTTTTGTTTTGTTTAGTAGCATTTGACGACCTTCAGTGCATAATGCTAAAATTTATTTATAATATTGGTTCTTCTTCTTCTCAAGGTTGCCTGCTGTACAAGCGAAAATGGTCTTGAACCTAAAGGTCCTTATTGAGCAGCTACCAGTTTTACTTGTAAAAAAGTTGTCCCTTAACCATTTTTAACTCTTTTCTATATATTGTTATATAGTCCGTGGGATCAATTTAAAATTGCACAACTAATATTTACTTTCACTTTTCTAGAACTTTTATTTACATCGAATATATACAAAAGCTGATTCAAATATGACAACAATAATTTTTCATATAAGCTCTTCGCTCCACTAACTAACTTGCGATTGTGGGCTGCTTCCTTTTTAAAACCAGCATCGAAAACTCGTAAAATCAGTCATCAATCCTACAGCTGCCGAGCCATTTCGAGATCATTTTTTATCTTAGAAGCGATCGGTGTCGTACTGAAATGAAAAAGGGTCGGCTTTGGTAAATTTCGTAACACTGCCCCCCCCCTTAATTCTGATCGTCCAGATCAGAAACATCCTCCCCATGGTAGGGAGCGAGTCCATCTAAATGGACCTCCTTCAACTTAGCCTTGGTGTTTCGACGGATCCGGTAGGCGACGTCATTAAGCCTCTTGACCACCTCGCATGGACCGTCCCAGGCGGGTGTAAGCTTTGAGGATTTACCGTTGCTCCGTTGAGGGTTGTAGAGTCAGAATTTGTCCCTCTCCTGGAACCCGACTGAATTGGCCTTGAGGTCGTATCACGTCTTCATCCGGTCACTGGTGGCCAACATCTGCGTTCGGGCTAATTCGTGTATTGCCAGCATGTTATGTCGGAGCTGGTCGGCATAATCGTCGATGTCTTGGGAAGGTTCTTCGGGGGAGCCAAAAGCCAAATCGCAGGGTAATCGCAGCTCCTTTCCGAATAGGACCCTGGCTGGAATCAGGCCTGTACTATTATGTACGGCAGAGCGATATGCCAACAGGAATAGGGGAATATGTTGAATCTTTCCGCCATTCCGTCTGACTGTGGGTACAATGGTGTTGTTCTCGTTTTCCTGATCCCCAACATCGTGCAAACCTTATGGAATACATTCGATTCGAAATTACGCCCCTGGTCTGAATGTAGTTCCATCGGGACGCCAAACCTGCTGAATGGTTGTTCTACTAGAACCGTCGCTATCGTGCTTGCCTCTTGGTTGGGTATCGCATATGCCTCAGAATGTATTTGTTCTCCCTCTCAGACTCGGGAAACGGACCGGCGACATCGATGGCAATTCTCTCAAATGGGGCGCCCACATTGTACTGCTGTATTCTACCCTTGGTCCGGGTCTTCGGGCCCTTACTGGCTGCACAGGTGGCACATTTGCGGCACCAAGCTCTGACGTTTTCGAAATAATTCACTCAGTAGTACCGCTGGCAAACTTTGTCTAGGGTTTTATTCATGCTCAGATGGCCTCCGGTAATCCCATCATGTACTTCGGTCAGGATTCTTCGGAAACAGCAGTTGGGACTTCTCGTCCATCAGCGCTTTCCCAAACTCGCTTGAGCATTCCACTGTCTATTCTTAGAGAGTCCCATTGAGCCCATAACGATTTCAGCACGCCGGAGTATCTAGCTACCTCGTCCCATCGTGGCCTGGGTGCCCCTCTCGTTTTGAATGACAAGATTGGTTCGATGTCTGGATCAACCATTTGGTCCTGGATGCACTTGTTCCGTTGTCCAGTCTTCATTGGCCTGCACTCGGATCTGCCTGATGGAGATACCCTCTCGCTGTTCCGTCTTCAGACAATGTCCGCATTCTGCTGTACAGGGTCTTCTGGATAGGGCATCGGCATTAGTGTGCAAACGGCCCGCACGGTGTTCTACCTTGAAATCGTATTGCTGTAATTTCTCCATCCACCTGGCCAGTTGTCCTTCCGGTGTTTTCATGTCCAGCAGCCATTTGAGGGCGACATGATCTGTTCGGATTAAGAAATGACGGCGATAGCGGTATTTGTGGAAATGGTCTACAGCCCTTATTATTGCAAGAAGTTCTTTTCTGGTGATGCAATAATTTCTTTCCGGTTTCGAGAATCCACGGCTGTAGTACTCGATCACCCTCTCTTCACCCTCTTGCACCTGGGATAGGATGGCCCCCAAACCTGTGTTGCTGGCGTCGGTGTCTAAAATGAACTTACCGGACTGTGTAGGAAATGCTAAGATTGGCCTGGAACATAGTGCTGCCTTCAGTCGTCTGAATGATGTTTCGCAATCCTGATTCCAACGGAAGGTCTCTTTCTCAGTAGTCTGCCGATGTAGAGGCGCGGCAATGGTGGCAAATCCCTCAACAAATCGCCTCTAGTAGGAACAGAGCCCCAAGAAGCTTCGGAGTTCATACTTGTCTCTCGAGACTGGCCAATCACGGATCGTTTCTATCTTGTCCTCGTTGGTGCGGATTCCTGACTCGGAAACGACGTGGCCCAAAAACTCTACTTCTTTTTGCAACAAGGAACATTTCTTCGGGTTGAGTCTCAGGTTGGCGTTATTAATTCTGCAGAATACTTCGCCCAGGTTTTTCAGATGGTCGCAGTGTCACCCATGACAAGAATGTCGTCCTCCATGTTAACCCGCTCAGGACATACTCCATTAGCCTCTCGAATGTTGCAAGAGCATTACATAACCCAAAGGGCTTGACCGTGTACTGAGACAGCCCTTTACTAGTGGAGAACGCTGTCTTCTCTCTGTCGTTTTCGTGTAGACCAACCTGCCAATATCCATTCTTTACGTCTAGTGTGGAGAACCAACGGGTGCCTGCTAGTGTGGTGGAGTTTCATCAATTCGGGGTAGTGGATAGCTGTCTTTCTTGGTGACGTCATTCAGCTTTCTGTAATCCACGCAAAATCGGGTGGTTCTATCCTTCTTTTTAACTAGCACGACGGGAGCGGACCATGGGCTGATGGATGACTCACTAACTTCATTTTGTAACATGGACTCGATGTTTTCCTCGACTGTCTGTTGTTGCATCAATGGTAGTCGCCTAGGTGGTATTCTGATGGGGTGAGCCTTCCCGGTATCTGTTCGGTGCTGGATGATGTTGGTACGACCGGTAGTCCCATCTTACCTGTTAAAAATTTGACAGTGCTTTGTGATAAATTGCTTGGCTTTCTTCTGTTCCTCTGGTGTGTCAGGTCTGTCAAATTGTCAGCAAACGTTGTAGGAACTCTTTACTGGGCTCTGTCTTATTCACCGATGTCTGGTACCCTTCTTCGCAATTGATGATGGTCTCAACTGGCTCGAAACAAGCTATCTCTTGACCATTGGCAATTCTGATGTCGTTTCTGGACAAATTCAGGACTCTAATTGGGATATCTCGTCCGCTTTTAAATATAGCTATAGTAGTCATGAGCTCAGTGTACGAGCTCCACCATTCCAAGGCAGCTCCCAAGATTGCTAGCTAGCTGCCCATGAATAATCTATTCCGTTCGACCGGGAATTCTGGCTGGAGGTTTTGCTACAATTTTTATGGAAGTGGCTGAGCTGTTGACGGGCCGTGTCAATACAAATTCCTCATTTAGGAACCGAAGAATATCATACCTCGGGTGGAACATAAATCCATGTTGGCTGATTACATACCCAGTATGAAATCATCCTCAACCAGCTACCAGGACCCTATGAGGGATTCTGTTGTCCCCTATCTGTAGTACTACATTTGCCTCACCCTGTATTGACATGGACTCGCCGGTGACTGTTCTGAGCTGGATGCTGTCGTTAGCTGACCGGATTTCCTATGACCTCAAGACCCTCAACTTGGCAATGGACACAGCGGCGCCGGTGTCGATGGTGATGCTGCTGCCTCGGCAAAATCCCGGATGCATAACGTTTTGGGGGCTGGTGGAAGGTTAGTCAGCATTTGCCCCCTTATGCTGACTGGCTGACGGTCCCTGGTTATGTGGCTGTTCTGTTGGTTACCCCTGGTCGGCAATCGTTCAGATAGCCTGACTCTGCAGTCGCGTTGAAAGTGCCCTGTTCGTCCATAACGGTAACATGCTCTTCTGGTATCAGTTCTCTATGACTGTTCTAATAGTTTGTTCATACCAGCCAACAGTGCTTGAAATGGTGACTCTGGCTCTTCCTGGTTGAAGGAAACGCTCAGACCCTCGGCTTGAACATGTTCATGACGGCCTCTACCTCCAAAGCCCGACGTAGAGCTTCATTATTCTTCTTGATGCCACTAAGTCTTAGATTTCTTTGATCTCTGATACCGTTTATGAAACTCTGTGTGGCCAACTGATCTTTCGTTTCCTCTGGCAGGTCTGGGTAGGACAATTTTACTAACAGTCTAAGCTCTGCTTCGCATTCTTGAAGGCTCTCTCCGGATTTTTGCATATCGCACTTAGTTGCACCTGGTATTCTTGGCTCAAAGACTGATTGTCGTATTTTTTGTCCAGGATGGCGATGATCTTGTCAAAATTGCCTTGTTCATCGACTGGAATGCTTTGAAGAGTTTTGGATGGTGCTGATTTCAAACTTTACTTGGCTCTGGATGGAATCGAAGTGCTCTACTTTGGTTTCAAGAGCCTCCAAATTATTTTTTAGAATCTTTATGTCGTCATTTATCTCTTTTATGTATGATTCCACTATTTGCATTCTTTCATTAACTTGCGATACAATTTGCATTAATTGTTCAAATTACAGTTCTCTTTTTTCTTCAGTTACTTTAAAAACATTTTGTCTTTTTAATTCAATTTGTTCTTGTTTTTCTTCAAATTTCGAGAATATTCCTTCCATTAAATTTTGTTGTTTGTCTCCCATGGCAGTAACAAGATTTTGCTGTTTTTCTTCCATGGCAGTAACAAGATTTTGCTGTCTTTCTTCCATGGCAATGACAAGATATTGTTGGTCGCTTTTCATAGTATAAACAAGGTTTTCCAATTTTAGTTTACGTTTTTCATCAAAAGATTTCACTACCCTTTGTTGAATTTCTTCTTGATGTTGTTTTTCCTTCTTGTCAGGTATTTTCCAGAATCTGAGCTATTTTTTCGTCTAGTCCATCCTGTTTGAATATTTTTTTGTAGTCTCGTCCATTTCTTCTTTTTCCATACTTCGGGTTTCCATTAATCAAATTGCGATTTTAACTTCAATTAATATTGCACTTCTGATCACCAAATTTGTTATAAACTCCGTGGGTTCAGTAAATTAAAATTTAAAAACTAATATTCAGTCTCACTTTCTAGAAACTTTTATTTACATCAAATATTCACAACAGCTGATTCGGATATCTAAATAATAACACGACATACGCTCTTCCCGCCTAAATCCCTCTTGCGATGATGGGCCGTTCCTTTTAAAATCAGCATCGAATTCTCTCGTACAATCCAGTGTCAATTTTGTTGTCGAGTTATTTCCAGATTATTTTTTTGCCCTCTCAGCGATTGATGTATTGGAATGAAACCAGGGCCGGCTTAGGTAAATTTCGTAACAAAAGAATGGCACCTCGAAGAGAGTATAAAATTAGAATTATGTTATAAATGATTAATTTATTCTGATAATATTTTTTTAATTTTAATGTCATACTTTCAATGTAAAGATTCTTTTAATTTTTATCCTATAAATAATATGAAAAAGATGACAAAAAACGTGAATTAATGCACTGATTGTAATATTCAAGACAAATAGTTAGATCTGGCAGCCCTGAACACATGACTATCTTTGATGTGGCGCCTTGATTTGAATTTTGACATTTCAGAATATTGTTTGGTGTAAAATTATTATGGCACGATGGTAAAGATAAGTTGTAAATTCAATGTGTAAAGTTCAAGATTTTAGCTTCATTCTCCGCGATTTTTTTAAACAAATTTATTGATTATTAATTAACAGCAGGTGCTGATATTTCTTTATATTTTCCATACAAAACAGAAAGAGTCAAGATTTTGATTTAAGGTTTATTAATATGTACTTATGTTTTGTAGTTATTTAGCTTGTAAAAGTAGGTATAGCACCTTCATTCTGCTTACGAGCTGAAATCGTTAACTGTGAAATGCCAGAATGAAGGTTTTTATTTCGTTTTATTTCTTACTTTAAGACTTTAAGACTATTGAAATTTTTCAGCCACAATTCAAAAAATATTTTTGAAAAATGTAAATATTAACTGTTTTAAATATTACATTTAATATTAATTTATTATTTAATATAATGTTAATATTTTTAAAGGGATTTGTTTTTTATGTTGAAAATTATAACTACCTACATATTTGAATATATTTAAAGACCGTATCTTTCAGTTATTTTTAGGTAGTGAATCAGTTAGTTACTGTTTTGTGTTCATGCATTTTATCTAAAAAACAATTTAGTTATTATTACATGGTTCCATTCCTGCAAAATTCTGATTTTATTACAAGAGTTTTACCTAAAATAAACATGTCATTAACATTTTAACGATTTTTTTTTAATAAAGAAATTCAATGCATTTAGTGGTTTGTTATGGTAGGTTAGGTACATACGTCTATTCTACAAAGAAACATATTTTTATTGAAGATATTTTTCTTCGAAAATGGTCAAACTATTGAGTAATTATACAGGGTGTCCCACGGTCGATGGTACCTTAGACGTTTACGGAAAGCGAAACAAGGGATGTTTCTGAAAATTTGGTTACCGAAGTAATTGCTCTAGATCTATCGATGTAAAATATTTTCAACGATGCGATGTTGCCGCATATACCAAAAAGTAGTAACATTTTTGATAATTTATATGGGACTCCCTATATATGATGGCATTTTTGGACTCTCAATTACTTTCTAATAATTTTATCTTAATACTGTCCTATATCTATCCCTAACGGTTTTCTAGTTAGTAATTGTTTTCTATATTTTTTGTTCGAAACATCGCTCCAATTAAATGTTTGTGACGGCGGTATTTGAATTTATAGAATTTATATATATATATATATAAAACTTAAAATTTTGGAGGTAGTTTACCACTGGCCCATGTATTAGTCTGGAATAGCGAAGGTTGTTTTGTATTATACAGGGTGTCTTAAAATTCGTAAACTTATTGCTACATTCCAAAATGTTAAAAAGTGATTTTTTAATGGAAAACCCTGTATATTATCACTTACCTGCAAGGTAATCAAAATCCCTTTCAAATGGTATATGATATTCGGAAATAGAATCAAGTCAAGTAGTAAAATTTTGACAATTAGTTCGATGCATTTGCGCATATCGTAAGGAAAGTGACTCGAAAATGGTTAAATAGGAGGGAAATAATTATTCAATGGAAGTTTCTCTTAATCTTCCTCTGACTCATGGAAAATGTAGCAAAATTGCAGAAAATTCAAAGAAGTGTACCTCGATCAATAAACAATGAGCAAGAGATTGTAAAATAATTTCATTAATTATGGGTATTAAGTGACAAATCAATTTCAGTACATCAAATAATATAAATATAATAAAATCAACAAATTACAATACAGTACAAAAGCATATTATCCAAAATTAGAAAATTATTTTAATAAATGTTCAAAATGACGACCTTCGACTTCCAAACATTTTATAATCTGGATAACTGTAGTTGTAGTCCTCCTTATAACATTCAATGGTCACTCATTGGCGGAGGTCTTGTTTGCTCAGTACCGGTGTCCTAAATACTTTTTTTTTCAATTCACCCCACAAGTAAAAATCAAGTGGCGTGAGATCAGGTGATCTCACAGGACAATCCCACGGCCCCAAATGTCTATACCAACGATCGTCGAACATTTCAAACAACTCGGGTATTTCTCGGAGGTCCACGGTTCAGCGTAAATGTTTTTTGTCATATTTTAGGAAACAAAAAACGTTAATATTAACCTTTTCGTGGAATCCCATTTCCTTGACATGTGGATTTTGGTCATCCCAGAAATGCTCGTTGCTTCTATTAAAAATACCTCCCCTGGAAAATTTAGATTCATCTGTCCAAATTATATTTTTTTAGAAAGTTAGGACCTCCTTGGGTGCGGATTAGAATAGTTTCACAAAATCGAACCTGGAATTGACAATCAGTTTCAGTGCTTGAACTTTTTTAAACTTATATCGATGCATATCATGATTTTCAAGAATCCTTTGAACAGAGTTCCGAGCTAAACCTAAATCATTATCTATACTTCTTATAGCCTCTTGGGAATATGCTTGAAAATAGGGTAGATTGTTTATGATGTCGTCATCAAAAGTTACAGGCTTCGGTAAACGTTCTGATTTCAGTTTTGACCCATAATTAATGAAATTATTTTGCAATCTTGCAAACTTTCTTTTGTTCATTGGTTATAGATCGCGGTACCTATCATTGAACTTTCTGAGCGTTCTTGCTGTAATTTTTCGACATTGTCCATGAATAACGAATAGATTCATCAAAACTTCATTGGAATAGTTATTTCCTTCAATTTTAATCGTTTTCGAGTCACTTTCCTTCCGTAACACGCAAATGTATTGAACTAATTGTCAAAATTCTAACGCTAACTAGATAAATATCCCAAAATAATCCAATTATTACATAAACTTCATTTTATTTCCGATTCCTTACTATTTAGGTATAGGAATGTTGTATACCATTTGAAAGGTATTTTGATTGCCTTCCAGGTTAGTTGATAATATACAGGGTGTTCTATTAAAAAAATCACTTTTTAACATTTTTGTATCTAGCAATAAGTTCACGAATTTTAAGACACTCCGTATAACACAGAACAAACTTCTCTCTTCCAGACTAATACATAGGTCAGTGGTATACTACTTCCAAAATTTAGTTTCTATAAATTCAAATACCGCCGTAACAAACATTTAATTGCACCGATGTTTTGAACAAAAAATTTTGAAAACAATTAATAACTAGAAAAGCGTTAGAGATAGGTATAGGGAAGAATGAAGACAAAATAATCAGAAAGTAATTACAAATCCAAAAATGCTATCATATACAAGGTGTCCCATTTAAAATATCAGCGTTTTTTATTGTTCAGTAATAAAATAGTCAATGTAGTAGATCAGTATTGATTTTTCGTACGGATAAGTAACAGTAACTCGTTTTAATTATTCTAATAAGTTTTTGTTGTGAATTTAATTATTGTATTACTACATTATTTTCACAATCTTCCGAAGGTGTGGTGTAACAAATTGAAACAAAAAATATATATTAAAGATTGTAGTTTTTATAAGGTTGTTGGAGATATATATATTTTTTTATTTTATGAACTCGATTGAAACTGCAAATGACGAAAATTTTTAGGTTACAAAGTGCAATCCCACTAAAAACTGGGGGGTCACGCATTTTTGAAAATTATTTGGAATACCTATATTTAATTAAATTCTCATATATTTTTTTTATTTCAATAGATTTGTCAATATGAGATGAACGATTTGGGGAGGGGTATGACGCCTTCATCTCCGGTTTCTCCACCACTTTATTTCTGATATACTTTTGACCAACGAACCTCAATAATGTTCACAATTTGATGAAATATGGTCGAATTTCGACCACTAGGCGACCACTAGTATTAAGAAAAATACAAAAAATTCCCCTCCCCCACCCTTATTTCCAAAACTATAAGACGTAAAATTTTGAAAAAAATATAGAGATATGGGGCCTCACCTGAACTTTAGAGGAAAAATAAGGAGAAACCACTAATATTAATTGTGTGGGGGCAATTTACAGAATAAAATAGAAAATTGTTTTTAACGCATCATGTAATATATCAAATCAAAGGGCTCATTATGAGGAATACAAATATATATTTTCCATATTTTAAAAATATATTTTTTAAATCATATTAACAAAAATATTAAACAAATACCAATTCCCCTCTTTATTTCCGAAATCATAAGGAGAAACCACTAATATTAATTTTAAGAGGCAAATTATAGGATTAAATGGAAAATATTTTGTTTTTCAAACGCATCATGTAATATATCAAATGAAAGGGCTCGTTATGAGAAATACAAATATATTTTTCCATATTTCTATAATCATTTGTTTAAAAGGTATTAACAAAAATTTAAAAAATCGACTTTTCTCGGAAACTAAATGACCTACAATTTTGAACTAAAATGAAATATAGGTTCTCACTTGAACATTACAGGAAAAATAAGGAGAAAATCCTAACATTAAGGGCCAAATTACAGAATTTTTTTTTCACACGCATCATGTAATATATCAAGTGGAAGTATATAGGACTTTAACTCAAAATTATTATTATTGCCAGGCTAATCTATGCTATCATGATGAGACTTTGTTTTCATTGGGTTTACCTATAAGTCATAAGGTGGATCACGTAAATCAATACTGAATATATTTTCCATTTACATTTATTTGTGAACTTATTTTCAAAATAGTAATAATGGTTTTTGAAATTTCTTGAATTTAGAAGTAATACTTCTATACAATCACTTGGAATTGGTTTCCTGACGATTACTGTTTTTTCAAACAATTGGTGAAAAGTATTTGCACTTCACTCGGTTGGGAGCTGCTTCCAATCAAATACGTTCAGCATATTGTTAATTGGCTGCTTCCACCCACTAAGTGAAATACCCTGTTACTGTCTCTCATATACTTAATATTGATATACTGCTATACCCGAAGTACAATGAAACGTTATAGACATATACGTCTTACTGTGTTGTTTGCGCCTACCTCTAGATTCTGCTAGCAGTATATCAGTATTAAGTATATGCTGTCTCTATTGCCCTCTTTCTAGCGTTGCCACGACTTTGTACATGACAGGCTATATCTAGCTTAGATCATGTACCTTCTAGATATAGCCTGTCATGCACAAAATCGAGGCAACACTAGAAAGAGAGGGCAATAGAGACAGCATATACTTAATACTGATATACTGCTATCGCCCGTAAGCGGAAGGGTCACCGACTAAGAGAGACAGCAAATTATACCTTGCTACTGTACCTAAACCGTTTTGCGCAAGCGTTGCCAAGAATCAAACAGAGAGAAAACATAACCCACAACAGAAGAGCCAAATTGGGCCATTTTCGAACATGCGCATAAGACCCGAAGTACAGTGAAACGTTGTAGACATATATACGTCTGGACTGTGATGTTTGCGCCTATCTCTAGACTCTGCTAGCAGTATATCAGTATTAAGTATATGAGAGACAGTAACAGGGTATTTCACCTAGTGGGTTGAAGCAGCCATCTTAGATGAAATACGATAAGCTCCCAACCGAGTGAAATAGCGTCTTACCCTCTCTATTGCCCTCTCTCTCTCTTTAGTCTTACCGCGACATTTGTGCACTGCAGGCTATCTCCAGAAGGTACATGCTCTAAGATATCTAGAAGGCAAATGATCTAAGGCAATGCAGGCTATCTCTCGGAAGTATATGCTCTAAGAACAATTCGGAACAATTTGTGTTTGACATCTTGACATAACAATTGTCAGAACCAGAACGTCTACAAAGTTAATATTTGTTTACCCGTTTTTATTTTTGTTTTGATATGAGTAGTGTTTCATTAGAACTTCAAAATTTTGATAAAATATGTCGTCTGTGTTTGAATTTTGAGGATTTACAACCCATTCAACACAAACAATATATAGAATTAATTAATACATTAGTTAACATTGAGGTAAGAGAATTGAAAAATATATATTTAATTGTTATATTTTGTATATGTCCATATTGCAGATCAAAGAAAATGATAACTTTCCTCACAATATTTGTAAAGCATGTAACAAACAGCTTCGAAATATTACTTCTTTTATTGAAGCCTGCAAATCAACTAATGAAATTTTAAAAGAAGTAATAACTCAGGCAGAACATAAGCTTCAAGAAACAATCAATGATGACCAGTTGTCAGATGCAGATGGTAATGATGATTCCAAAAGTTCTTCCAGTAAATTTGGCCATTCTGTAGTATTTAAAGAAGAGGATGATAGTTCAGATACTGACTCAAAAAATTGTGATACTCCCCATAAACTTCAAAGCAAAAACATTGAGAACTTTTTGGGAATTGTTACCAAAGGAAATATTAAAACTGAGATAGATCAGGAACAAAAATTTGTAAGTGGAAAGGAAATTAAAGGCAAAAGGAAATACCTTTGTAATTACTGTGGCAAAAACTATACAAGAAAAAATGGCTTGGATAGACACATAATGAGCCATACAGGAGTAAAACCCTTTGAATGTAAGGAATGTGGTAAATGTTACAGCACTAAGGATACCCTAAAAACACACATATTAATACATACTGGAATGAAAACTCATAAGTGTGAAGTTTGTCAAAAATCCTTTATACAATCAAGTCATTTAAATTATCATATGAGGAGACATGCTGGTGAAAAACCTCATAGCTGTTCATTTTGTGGTAAAAGATTTCTTTCAACTTATCATTTAGAACGACACAAATTAATGCATACAGGTGTTAAACCTTTCAAATGTGATTTATGTAACAAACAGTTTGTGAGAAGTACAACACTTAGAGATCATTTGCTACTTCATACAGGAGAAAGACCTTTTCAGTGCCAGCATTGTGGGAAACAATTTAATAGAAAACAAACTCTAACCAACCATGTGAATTTGGTACATTTAGAAGAAGCGACAAATCCTATTAATAATAATTTTACTACACATTTTTTTATAGAAGAAAATATTCCTAAATTGGAGTGTATATGATTTCCCAATATTACAAAAAGATTTAAAATGGCAATGAATGAAACAAGTTCTTGATAGCAATTGTATGATATTTTTCAGACCTGCCAATTTGTTTCATTTCAATATGTACTTCATGATTATTATCTCTAAAATGAGACAACATTTTTTAACTTTGTGATAGTAAGGATAAAGGATCTGTGTTTTCAAAAACATTTTTATCTACATATTTAAATCATTCTGCTTGATATATGAATATTTTACTACTGTTAGTTGATACATTAAAACATTTTATCAAATTGGCAAAATAATAATGGCACTTTTCAGATATCTTCACTTGTCCTCATACCTACATATCTGTTAATACTTTATCCTACAAAAGTATACAAAGGGAACTGTAGAAGACTTATCAGATTGTGCCTGAATGGCATCATTTTACCAAAGATTATTTATCAAGAATTTTCACCCACAAGAATCATATCATAGCTTTAGCAATGATATGAGCAAACACACATATACATATATTTTTATTAGTTTACCAATTTTAATGTGACTGTATACATTATAAACTCAATGTAGATTTTTTAAATGGCATACTTTTAACAGCAAACTCATGGAAGTAACTTATTTGAGTTTTAAAAACCCCCAAAAATATAGGATATTTTTGTTTTTGCTTATAGTGTAGAAAATCAGAAAATCTTCAAAATGAATGTTTATACATTTTGATCACAGCATTTTCCATAAAGAAAAGCTGAAAAAAATGATATAAAGTGAGTGATTTAAATAAATTCATAACTTGGTTGCAATAACCTTAATCTACCTCCTAGTGATAGCGTAAAACGTTAAGATTAGTAATGCTCAAGATCAATATTGTACATTAAGTAGAACTTGCAGAATTCCAATTTAAATAATTTGTAGAAATATTTTGCAGAACATATCATATTAATCATGATAGTGGGATCCTGCATATGCAAAACATATGTTGAAAGCTCATTAAATGCACTTTACTTCCTATATCTTGGATTTTTGTTATATGCTGTAAAATATATTATAAAGCTTGTGAAATTTAGTTGACGGACCCTTACCTCTTCTCCAATGTCTTGACTGTGGCAGATCAATTCACTGGAAAAAAGTAATTTAATAATATTAGTAAACTGTATACAGGTAACCATTAACTTAAAAAATAAACCAACATGTAATTATGTAAATAAAAACGTAATAAACTGCTGAGAAGAATACATATAAGAATACAATTTCCCATAATTTTCATCTCATGTCCTAACGTAAAGAAAATTCTAGATCTGTCCATGTGCGATAACAGCCATTCCCTGTTCTCCAATTAAGAAGCACAGAGAGACGCTGTGCTTTCTCTGTGTGTGTACAGGATAGCACACTGTGCTTGTGTAATAGGCGATAAATGGAACGTGCTTTAGTTCTTCAAATACACTAAGGAAACAAAGCAGATTTAAATAAAACTATTGCACTTTCAAATTTAGTTGCCGCTTTTTATAGACAATCTGGTATATTTTTCTCTCAGCTTAATTGAAATTACATTTTAAATTAAAAGGATGGTATATCAATAGTTACAAAATCATTCTCTTAATTGGTAATTCTGCTTAACATATACACAATATATTACCATGTTCTGAATCTTCTGGTCAAGCAGGCAACCAATTTTATTGGTCTTGGGCCTACCAAGGAGAGGGCAGCTGCCATCCCCTGGACCTGAAAAACAAGCTGTGAGCCATTAAACATTCTCATAAATTTACTGACTTGCCCCCCTGAACCAAAAACCTTCTGAATTGTATCTCTTTGTAGAACAATTGTTTTTCCAATTTGCCCCTCTTTAGGACAATTTTTTTCTTTAATTTGCCCCTCCCTAAACCAAAAGCTGACTACGCTATTAGTAGTGACAAGATGATTTGGCGTTGTTTGTTTTGTTTGTACATTTAATGCAATATTTACTATTGTTTTAAACCAATTTATCGGCATTATAGCGAAAATCCAAGATAGACAAATTTAAGTAGAATTTATGAACTTTCAAAATACCTTTAGTATATTTATCCCCGTCGGTCTAGTCTCGTTAATACGGCAGGATGCGCAAAATATCGCTCTAAATTATATAAATTTCAATTCTTCAAAAACTACCTGATTCAATAGTATCCGTCGTGAGACCATATAAACTATCGTTTTGACGATGATTAATATTCCAGTATTAGTTATCAGAATATTTACATTTTTGAAAAAAAATCCACTTTTGACCAGTTTTTCTTAGTTTACTCGGTAAAAAATGATCCAATCAGAATGTATAAATGCTCATTAAGGAGGATTTCTGATTCTCTACATTTCTGCAGGCGACATTACAATTCCTTCATTACTTTTCATTATAGAAACAAAAAATAAAAGAAATTCGTATTTTTGTGGGTTTACATTATTTAAATAATTTATTTCTACGTGCTTGCTGTTAAAATCGTAGCAATAATTATCGATAAACTGTTACTGACGTGATAGTATAAGCGAATTGCTGATGAATGTTATGTCCGAAAATGAGTTAAATTTTGCTCTATAAACCAGGGTATCACGCAAAAGTTTGAATGTTTGATCTGATTAGATTCAATTTTCTTACCAAACAATATAAAATGGATGCTAGACTTTTTTTGACTGCTCATTCAAAGTGTAGTGTGAGCAATTTAAAAAAATTACCTAAAGTACGGTTATCTCTTCCTCACAGATATCTTAAAAGAAAGAAATTTCTACAATATGATCAGTCTTCCTGTGTACAAATATGTGTATTGTATATTGTGTATATTTATATGTTATGGAGACAGTTCAACTCCAACTCTTGAGTCATTGTCAATCAGTGGATGTTTCAGTATTGCCTTATTTCTTGGATGTTTTGCTGAGAAGCACAATTTTTATTGTTCAAATTCTTAATAAATCATCATAGGTATTCTCACCATCATAAGTGATTCTGTGCCAAATGTTGTAATAAGATTTTAAATAAAACAAATATTTTTATACACAATTAAAGAAATGGGCGCATATTACAGAATGTACTGGCATAAGTTAAAAATTATTAACACAATATACTCTCTATACTGATACCTTTTATAATAATGCTGATATATTTCCCTATTGTGCCATTATTGTTCAAATTCAAAGACATCTTTCCAAGGTTAGTCCATGGGATACTGAAGATTACAAACATGTGCCAGTGTTGATGTGGCGTGTTGCTTACATTTTACACTATAACATAGTAATAAGCATAATCTTGGGGAGACTGGAAATAAAATAAAGACATATTAGCTGAAACTTCATCAAATTTCAATTGTTATGCAAGTATCACAAGGTATTTTGTATTGTTGTATGTTATATTCCTGATTCTTTGTAAATATGCTAACACATTTATATATCTGGTAATTCACCTCATCAACATACATTAAAGCACAGCTGGATCTGACAGACCAACCAAGCTAAATGAATTTGAAGAATTAGTAACCAGTCTGATGTCATCATTTGCTATCTTGAATTCCACAAGCTAAACTAAGATGAGTTATGTAGCTTTCTATAAAAATACATTTCTTTGGATAACATGAATTATATAGTTGACTTTTACAAATCATAACTTTGTTATCAATAAATTATTATAATTATAAATTGTTTTATTTATATTTTTTTAGAGTAAACCAACAATTTCACAAATTTATTCCCGTATCTCTGGTTGAGTCCTAAATCACTTTTTATTACAATATCAATTTTGAGGTAATTATTTGCTCATTCCTGTGAACAACTATCTTTCTCATTAAAACATACTTCCGATAATCTGGAGAATCTGACGTCATTAAACATTTACCAGATGCGGTAACTCAAAGAAAATGCACAACAGTTATTTCTTATGAAAGTAGGTGGTACTTATCTTGTTCCATGAGTTGGTATTTAATGTAGTCTTCAAACTCTTCAAAGCTTGGTGTAGTACACAGATCATAAACTCTGATTGACACCATCATCGATCAAATAGTTGCAATTAAAAATTACATTCAATGTATGTATCCACGGCATGACAGATGAGTTTGAAAATGATAAAATTTATTTTTTCTGGACTGCAGGACTATCTAGTTACATAAAATTGTTTGTCCTGATGATTACTGGAAATTTCAACTTTAAGGTGGGGGAAATGAAGGAATTTTTGTTCTTTGAAGTTAGAAACATGTAACTGGGGATGTAGCTCTCATCAAAAATAAATAATATTGTGTATCTTTATACATATTCACCAAAACAAAACACAAAATTTATATAGTTCATGCAAAGTCTAGGAGGGCCAGTTCACTTATGCGGAGACACATTGTTGAAACGAAACGCATATAATGTGACGGGATGCATGTTGTAGTACAGCATGGTGGAAATATGCACAGAAAAAACCGTTGGATGAGATATATTTTATTTTGCTTGTTCATTAGCTTTTTCTATTCTCAGGGTTTTTCTTATAACAGATAAGTATTTGAAATTCTAAATGGGGAATAAACTGTTCCTGTTGAAAACATCCAATAGAGTCCCATATAAAAACTGTAGTAGTTTGTATGCCGTCTATCTGGAAAGAAATTTCGCAAGATACGGGCCATTATTAAACCTATTTGCCAGTCCAACATAGTGTGATGAGTATTCTTCCGACAATTCGTGGAATTGGCATTAGTCCGATATTTCTGGGAGTCCGAAATGTTTGTATATCGACCCGAGGCCGACGGCTACCGTTAATGGGAATTCGTCGAATTATATCGACACTTCGAGAACACATTTCCCGATGGCTCGTTGACCTACTAGAGAATTCCGAGAGAAATATATAAATACGGACAGCTGGCGATAGCATTCATTCGGTATTCGACTGCGGTAAAATTAAGATAAATTGTAAATAGTTCTGTGATTATAAATTGTGTTAAAGTAGTGGAAATAAATTAGAGTGTTTAGACTGTGTTTTTCAATAAATCCAAGAACTGAACCCGGGTGTGAAAATAAAAACATTACAGTGGTGACAGGTGTAGATGTATTTGTGGAACTTTAGCAGTGAAAAATAAATAGACTAACAATGTTTAAACCAATGAAATTGGACCAATTGAAAGTGACTGGTTTAAAAAAAGAACTGGCGGAAGGGGATTTGGAAATTAGTGAAAAGAAAAGTGAATCAATTCAACGGCTACGAGATGCCCTAATAAATGAAGGTAACGATCCTGACACTTATTTGTTTGAAGTTTCTGGTAATGGGAACCTGAGTATGTTATTTTAAAAAATGGAAACTCTAGAAGACAATCTACAAGAAAATTCTAAAAACTTAAAAGAGGCGTTAGAAGATAAAATAGCAGAAAACTCTAAAACCCTGGAAGACAAATTACTGGAAAATTGTAAATCCCTAGAAGAAAATTTGAAAAGCATGGTACAGAAAATTTCAGGAATGCTAGAAGGGAAAATAGTCGAGAATGAAGTTCGGATGGAAGAGCTAAAGCAGACAGTAGTCGAAAATGAAGTCCGGATTGAAGAGCTGAAGCAGACGACGGTCAAATATGAAACCCGGATGGAAGAACTAAAGCAAGCAATAGTTGAAGAGCCGAGAGTTAAAAACGAAACGCGCATAGAAGTGTTAAAACTGATAATGGAGGGCGAGACCACCAAAATAAAAGATCAGGTAGTAAAACAAAGGAGAAACTCCACCAAAGACCGAAAGCAGAAACAGTCTGGAAGTAGTGGATTCGAAAATTGGCCTCGACCGAGCAAGACACAAGATTAAACCTCCGCAATTTGATGGAAAATCGTCATGGGCTAATTATCGGCGCCAATTCGAGGCGGCACCCACACAGCATGAAATATCTGAAGAAATATTTCACTGAAATATTTCTGCAATATTCCTATGTCCACGACAAAACATCTACTGAAATATTTCATGGAATCTTAGAGAAACATTTCGTGAGATATTACACCAATATTTCATGAAATATTTCAGGAGAATTTTAGTCTTGAATATAGTAATATTTTGGAAAGATTTTCAAAAGATACTTTAGACATCAAATATTTTAGCACTATTTTAAAATATTTGACTCTAATATTTTTTAAATATTCGTATGCTCATGACAAACAAATCTTTTGAAATATATCATAAAATATTACAGATATATTTCATGAAATATTTGAAAAGGTTTTTGTAGCGAAAATACGGAGATTTGCTAATATTTTATGATACTTCAAAACAAACATGAAATATTATATAAATATTTTTAAATAGTTCACTAAAATATATTTAATCTATTTTTATATCTACAACAAAAGATCTTTTGAAATATAACAGGAAATATGATACAAAGATTTCATAAAATCTTATAGGAATATTTCATGAATTATTTCAAATGGGTTTTGTCGCGGAAATAGTAATATTGCTGAAATATTTCAAGAAATATTTTGAAATGTTTCAAATCAAACCAGAAATATTGCATAAATATTTTAGAAATATTTCATGCTGTGTGGGCAGCTATGCTAAACGGATGGTCAGCAGAGGAGAAGGCAATCGCATTAACCCTAGCCTTAAGAGAGGGGATGCTACAGATATCTTACAAACGTTGAATACCTCTGAGCAAGAACTACTGGTCAAACATTTAGAACTGAGGTACAGACAGACACATTTGGAGCACGTTTATCATTCCCAATTGAAAAATCGCCACCAAAAATTTAATGAATCCCTAGAAAGAAGACTTTGAAGCTGATATTGCCCGTCTGGTTTGCCTTGCTACTTGCTACCCAGCCACACCGGAAAATGTGAAGGGTTAGCAGTACAAGCATTTTTGGATGGACTTCGGCACCACGAAGCCTAGCTCGACCGACTCAATTAGTGGATGCCTGGTTCGAGCTCTGGAATTTGAGGCTGCGAAAAATACCTGTAGAGGTCAGGACAGAGTCCGAATCATTGAAGGAGAGTCAGAAGACGGCGGAAATGGTAGGGCCTCTGTAAGGAAGAAAGTAGAAGACGTCCTTACCGAAAAAATACTAGTGAGATGTCGGAAGTATCGTAAGGAAAGACATGTCCAGAATCGTTGCCAGAAGAGCAACGGAGTACAGACTTCCTTGTCGGGGAAACTAAAGAAGGTCGATGTGAAGGGGCCATCATCAACCTGTAGCCAACAAGCCCCAACTACCAACGCATATGTGGCTTTGCTACGCAACCACGTTAACAGTGTAGATGGCCTTATTAATAGGAAGCAATGATGGATACTGGTGCGACGAGAACAGTCATAAGGCCCAACATTGTTTTAGACGAGACAAAAATAAAACCAACAAAGTGGCAGCTGCCAACAGCGACAGGAGAATCAGCTAAGGTCCATGGTGAAAAAGAGGTTGAAATGGTCTTGGGAAATACAGCATTAAAACATCGGGCATTAGTGCTAGACATCGAAGACCAAGTCATCATCGGAATGGGTGTCATGAGCTCCAAGGGATTCCAGTTAAACATTAAAGATGGAATTCTGCGAGTGAATGACGAAGTGGTGCTTCATGGGAAAGACGACATAAAGCTTCGAGCAATCTTGTCAGAAGATGTAAATGTTCCGGAAAGAGCTGAAATAATTGTAGATGCCTGCCTGTATGGGAAAACTAAAACTGGAATAGGGATGATGTTTCATCTCGAATTTAACGACGGAATGTAAGCAGAGGAGTCGCACTGGGGAAGACTCTGTTTCGTGTCAAGGAGATTGTGCCAGTAAGTGTAATAAACCTGAATCATTACTCGGTGGTGCTAAAGAAAGGAATGTAAAAACACAGTTTTGCACCCTAACACCAAACCTTTATTTTAAACACTCAACGCCGTTTCAACAACTGTAAGTTGTCATCATCAAGGAGTAAACTAAACAAGAAACGACTTTGGGCCATTGTGCAATAGTTTCCTCTGTAGTCAAAAGCACACAGCATGCAGAAATAATACCAGGTAAATTATCTGAGGAACTGGAAAGACTCATCACCGATTCATCCAAGAATTTCAAACCAAACCAGAAAGCAAAATTGAGGAACATTGTTAGAAACTACCAGGATATCTTCGATGTACGGAATAGAAAAAGAGGACGAACTGATCTAGTGAAACATAAAATTAATACCGGGGACGCTCAACCTATTCGACAGTGGGCGAGAAGACTATCCGTAGCTAAAAGAGAATAAGCAGACAGGATAGTCCGCGATATGGAGGAAGAAGGTGTTATTGAACCATCCAATAGCTCTTGGGCTTCTCCAATTGTCTTGGTTAAAAAGAAAGGTGGTTCGACCCGATTTTGCGTGGACGGCAATTAAACCACGCTTATCCCCTTCCAAGAATAGATGACACCCTAGATACGTTGGCTGAATCGAAGATGTTTTCCACCCTGGATTTTAAGAGCAGCTATGGGCAGGCGGAACTTGCTAAAGAAGACCCAGAGAAGATAGCTTTTACCATCGGCTCAGGGTTTTACCAATTCACGGTGAAGCCGTTTCGGTTGTGTAATGCTCCACCGACGTTTGAAAGATTGATGGAAACAGTGTTAAAATGGCTTTCATGGAAAACGTGCCTGCTGTATCTTGACGACATTATCTTGCTTGGCAAATCGTTTGAAGACCACGTGAGGAACCTGGGGGCGATATTTCGGCAACTTCGAAGTTCCGGACAAAAGTTAAGCCCGAAGAAGTGTCAGCTGTTCCAAGAAGAGGTGCATATCTTGGACATGTGGTTTCTGCAGAAGGAGTAGTTGTTGATAAACAGAAGATCAAAGCTGTCCAAGAGTGGCCAATACCTAAAGACATCCACCAGCTAAGAAGTTTTCTGGGGTTATGCACGTACTATCGTCGGTATGTAGTGGGATTTGCCAATATCCCCAAGCCACTCACTAGACTCACACACCTGTGGGACGAGGAATGTCAGCGATCATTCGAGACTTTGAAAAGAGCATTGTGCGGTGCTTTCGCAGATCCAAGACGGTCAGGAGAAAGTCATCGGCTATTTCAGCAAGACCTTGAGCAAGCCAGAACGGAATTACTACGTTACCCGCAGGGAACTTTTAGCTGTGGTAAAGGGGGTGGAACATTATTACAAGTACCTCTATGGCAAAAGATTCCTCGTGAGGACTGATCACGCAGCACTGAAGTGGTTCCTGCAGTTTAAAACTCGCGTAGGGCAAGGTGCAAGGTGGATTGAGCGATAGCAGGAATTCAACTTCAGAATGCAAACATTGTCAGCGAGCTGAAGAAAAAGTCGATGACTTTGGCAATCTGAGGAGATCCAGAAAGACCAGAAATTAGATCCGGAGTTGAAAGAAGTTATCTGGTGGAAGGAAGAAGACCTCAAACCTACGTGGCAGGAGATTTCCCGATACTCACCAACCATAAAGTCGTACTGGGCTCAGTGGAACTCCCTCATCCTGGAAAATGGACTTCTGAAGCGTGTCCTGGAAACTCCAGAGGAGGGAAGCGACAGGAAAAGGTTTTAGTTCCCAGAAATAGGAGACCAGAGGTTTTACGAGAACTACATGATGGTACAACTGGAGGACATCTGGAAGTAACGAAAATCCTGGGGAAGTTGAGAGAACGCTTCTATTGGCTAAACTGCCAAATAGATGTTAATTTTTTTCACAATTTCGAAAAATTGCCCTGATTACTGATCTGCACAGAAACTCTTTCTCTCAGATATTGCTCACTGACAAAGAAATCTCAACACCCAGAAGGAAAGTTTTAAATTTTGTTTTGGTAAAACAGATGCCTTAGTAAGGCGTAAATGATTAAAATTTGGAAAAGTTTGGTGAATGTTTTTGCATGTAAACTTTTTTTAATCAACTAATATGGTAGTTTTTTCTTTTTTGTATGATTTGTGCTTTAGAGACCAAGGTCATCTTGTTAGTGTCAGAACGGTTTAAGAGAGTCATAATTACAACCGTAGCGGAGGGTCCGTTCCCCATTGAGTCGCAATCAACTCGGATTCTCGTGCCTGAAAAAATGGTTTGTAGGCTGGACCAACACCTCAAACGATGGCCTCTGTTTTGGATTTACCGCTGTGTCGGAGCGATCGAGCCTTTGTGTTTAGTCTCCGGTCTCAAAATACGCACTGCAAAATTCCTCCGTTACAGCTTTTAATCACACACCCGAAGATTACATACAGTCAACCCAAAGTCTGTGAACTCTATGTATGGACGATGTTACCGGTCCATGAGCGGACCCTGAGCACCATACACCAAAATTTTTTAAAGTAATTTAAATGTAAATTACACTACTTTTTTACAGCTGAACCAGTACTGTCTGTGACTGCTGTAGGACCACATTATAGAATAGAACAGAAAAGAATTGTAAGACACTGACCTACCGTTTTTGTTCTGTTCTTATAGCACAGAAGAAAATCCGGGTTCATCGCCACACACTTGCCGGTCGCTGGGCTCTCTTGTTTTACCTTCAGTAGTTATCTAGCGCTTGTGGTAGACACATCTAATATATAGGTTCGTTCCAACAGACCGAATTACCAATACACAACCGATAATCTTCGTGCGCGGTGACGAGTTACCGTTTGCAATGTTGTTACGCGCAATACAATTACCGGTTGCTTATCGGTTTTACGTCGGGTAGGAACACGCCTTATGATAATTCGTAATGGTCGATAACCAGCTGATCAAACGCACAGTTGTAGGAACTCGGGTAAAATCGCCGGTGCCGGGTTGTAACCGGGCTGTGTGTGCCGATATATGGAGCTAGTACGTAATCCATGCCTCTTTCTTACCGGTGAGAACGTTCTGACCGGCAACGCTGGCCGGTTGCGTAACGTTCTAGCCTTTCGTTACAATTCTTTTCTGTTCTTACAAGAACAGAAAAGAAACGCCCGGTCTGTGCCCGGCCTAAACGGAAGGCTAGAATGCAATGCAAAAATACCTACCGACTCGGTACGATATGAACGCCCTGCAGAAAGTAACCGGACAGCGTCGCCGGTCAGAACGTTCTCACCGGTAAGAAGAGGCATGGGTTACGTAGTAACTCCATATATCAGCACACACAGCCCGGTTACAACAGGGGTCGGTGATTTTACCACAGTTCTCCTACAACTGTACTTTTGATCGGTTCGTCATCTTCCATTACGAACTATAATATATTCGATGTGTCTACCACAAGCGCTAGATAACGGCTGAGGGTAAATCAAGAAAGCCCGGCGACCGGCAAGTGTGTGGCGATGAACCCGAATTCTTTTATTTTCTATAAGAAGCGAACTGAAATGGTAGATCTATGCCCGGCGTTATGCTCTCAGAGTAGAAAGCATCGAGCACACTTGGCCGAAGGCACCAAGGACTCAAATAAAAAATTATCGGTCTGCTCACTCTATGTTTTTAGATCTATGAAGAGATTCCCAGATTTTATTTTTTGTTCTGTATTATAGGATGCCGTGTTCTGTCACGAGTGTCAAGAAAAATTGTGGTTATATTATTGTTATGGGATCGAAAATAATCATAAATAAGAATTTAAACATATTTTTAAACGACTTATAAATTTAGTATTTAATGGCAGTAATACAAAATTTAAAGCCACATATATTATATGCTGATTTTCCTACAATTTGTCGTATTTGTCTAAATAGTAATGTTTTTCAAACGCTAGAATCAACTTTACTGGAACTATATGAAAGATTGATTAACACAAAAGTATTAATTATTGTATTATATTCTTTACCTCATATTTGATCATTTTAGAAGGACACCCAATTCGTATTACCACAAAAAATATGTGAGGCATGTCTGTTTGAATTAGAGAATGTGTCACAATTTATTGCAAGAAGTTTAAAAAATGAGGAAATATTGAAAAATGTTTGCATAAATAGAGACATAAAGTCACATTCTTCTGAAGATAATGCAAACTTAAATTGCCAAGGAATTGTAAATTTATTGAAAAAAGATAAGGTAAATAATGAACCCAATACTCTCAAACAAAGAAAGTTGAAAGCTTCATATGAGTGTAAAATTTGTAATGACATATTTTATGAAAAATCTGTATTTTCAGAACACAGCAGATTACATAAATCTAAATATGACCATAAAAAGTTTCTATGTAATTACTGTGGAAAAAATTTCATAAAAAACTCTCATTTAGTTCGTCACATTAGAATACATACTGGTTTAAAGCCATATAAGTGTAAGGAATGTGATAAATCATTTGGACAAGGAAATGATTTGAAAAGGCACTTTCTAACACACAGCAGAGAGAAAAAATTCCAATGTGAACAATGTAAAAAAGCTTTCCATCAAAAATCATGTTTAGATAATCATATTCTAACTCATACAAACGAACGCAATTACCAATGTATGTTTTGTGAAAAAAAATTTATATCAAAATCTTATTTAGAAATTCACATGAGAATTCACACTGGTAACAAGCCATTTCAGTGCTCTAAATGTGATAAACAATTTCATCAAAAAAGTGGCTTAAATACTCATATGATTATCCATTCTGGTAAGAAACCATTCCAATGTGATTTATGTAATAAAAGTTTTTTACAGTCTAACCATTTAAAAGAACACATGAAAATACACAGTGGCGAAAAACCATTCATATGCTCTTATTGTGGTAAAGCATTTGCTTATAATAGTACCTTGAAAGTACATTTAAGGCAACACACAGGTGAAAAACCATTTATTTGCTCTTTTTGTAACAAAGGATTCCATGATGCTAGTAATTTAAGAAGACATACTAACAGGAATCATTTAAAATTGAATGTAATTTAACATACATTTAACAATTTATTTTAGTTTACATATTTTATATAAATCATGCAAATGTGATTTTAATGTAATGATTAATAACAATTAACAGTAATAACAATAAAAATAGATTTTTTATTTTAATTAATTGAACTTATAAAGTTATGTGATTGATACAGTTACTAAATGTGAGTAAAATTTGTTTTTTCATATTAGTTGAACAATACATTCTAAAAGTTCAAAAATTGTGTTTTATTTCTTTTTTATTAATAGACACATTTAAAAATATTCACACTACTACATCTTAATCTAAGGTAAAGAACAATTTGAGAAAAAAAGTAGGTAAGAAATCAGTAACACTATCAATAGGTACAGTAGATGTCAAAGATGTTTAAATTCCCATTCATGGGTCTCTGGGTGTGTGAAGCTCCTCCATATCAATATTTTGTATTGAGAGATTCATAGTACACCCACAATTTGAATGAAATTTTTTAAAAGAGTCTGTTTCTTGGGTTTGGATTCTGATAACCAATGGAGGAATTGTGGCAAAATAGTGAAAAATAAATAATGCATTTGTGTATTCTAATAAATGTTTGTATAGAAATAACATGAAACAGTCACATGATTTCTACACTATATGTTAAGTACTGGACTGAATATACACAATATACTAAATACTAACTAGCAGTGGCAGTCCAAAGGGGGATATCCCCCATCGTATAAACACTCACAAATCTCTTAAAAGAAATATCAAAATTAAATCATAAATAGGTAATTATATTAGAAAGATTATCAAGATCTTTGATGACTTTGTATGGAATAAAATAATCATAAATGGGTATTTTAAGTTTTGAAAAATGTGTGACATCCCAACATTTTTGGCCATGCCCGCTCCTGATTACTAATGAGTAGTTCCTAATAATCAAAAGGTAAATAAACTTTTTTTAACTTAAAATGTCAAAATATATGTTGTTGAAATTGCTGCCAACTTGTTAACTTATCTGAATTCATATTTCAGAATCAAGTCCAAATAACATTATAATATTAAATAATATATGTTGATAGTAATCTCTTTAGTACAGGTTTGAATATTGGTTCATTATACAGCATAGTTACCTATAGTTAATTGTAAATATAAACTGACTTGTTTTTGGTGTACTAAATATCATAGGTGAACCCAGGCCAGTTGTTCAGACAATTAGAATTCTCTTCATCTTCATTATGACCACTTAGCAATAACTGTAAAAGCAGATGTAGTGAATAGTGTTTTGCATTATTTGGGAGGGGGGTTCAACCCCAAATCTTGCTTGTGTTACCCATATTTTTCAACAAACTATTACATTTTCTATTTATATATATCTAGAGAATCTCCAGTAGGTGTAAAATCAATGGCCAAGTCACATTCTAGGATCTTAAATCTAGAGATAGGATTAACAACAGAATCAATGTTATTGCAAAATCTAAAAAATGATGAGAAACGACATTTAATACCAGAGTCTAGGGTGTCTATAGTTGTTTAACATTAAATTAAGGAATGAGGTGATTTTACAATGCAATTTAATTGATGTTCATAACATGATTTGAAGTTCTTTATTATTGAATGGAATAATTATTACTACTGAAGATAATGCCACAGTAGAAAAGAAAATTTTCATAACTATCAGTTTTTAGTAAACTATTTAGTCATATTACAACTTTCTTAAATCCTGAGTCCTTTTTTAAATTTTACAAGATTATGATTGGAGATATATATTGGAAATAGTAAAAAAACAGACAAATATTTTAAATTACATTTAAGTTAAATGATTTGGGCTGATTTATATTCAAAAATAAGATAGTAGATGTGTATAAACTGAAGGACCATGTCAAATTATCCCACATATTTATAGTTCTCAATGAACATTAGACCCAATTATTAGATAATTAGTCAAATTATTATGGTATGTTTGAACTTAGCAATAAATTTTATACTAGTTTGAGCATGAACCCATAAAGCATAACTAATTAAAGTATATTTATCTATTAATAACTTTAAATTTATTAAAGCATCTGGAAGATGTAAATAACTTTTATGCTATATGTGATAACCCTTTCAAGCTTTGGTTGCACTAATAAACTTCAATATAGATTTAATAGTTATATATTTTTAACATTATAGTATAAATAAAAAATAAATTTTTCAAGAGATATTCCATAAATTAGGTGTGTTAAGAAAACTGCACAGTTTGTTATGGGCTGTGGCATCAAATTTTGTGTTTGAAAACATTACAAAGTCATCAGCATTAACACTTTTACCCATTGAGGTGCCATGGACTTCAACATATCCCTCCAGTGGATGATCTACTACTCTCTTCAATTGGATTTTCACAATTTGGTTGTCTGTTGTTCTCAAATCAAAACTAAGGCCATTTGGTGCTTTATCCACAACAAATCCGGTGACACTGATTTTCTTATTGATGAAAGCACTTAGTTGAGCACCCGTCACGATGTCTCTAAGAGTACCCATTTTCAGTATTTCTATATATCTGAAAGAATACTACTCAAAAACAAAAAAATAATTAAACTCCATAACTCACAAATGCAATTAGGCGGGAAAGATATAAACACAGATATAAACTTAATAATTAAATGTCATTATAGTAAATATTAGATCACAAAACATAGAATAAAAAATGACATTTAAAATTTAGTCAAGATGAAATCCATTGAGTAATTATATATGGTGGGAGCGGTAGAAATAAAGTTGAGACATGACTAAAGTATGTGTGGGTTTTGTTCTTTCTGCTACTCTCTAAGCGCTCTTCGTACGTCAAATTGGTCGACGTACTTTATAGCCGATTTCTAGCGATCTACCGGTTATAACTTTGGTTATGCCCTGGGTTGGCAGTAGGCTTGGGTCGTTCGTGAAAGAGTCGTTCAAAATGAACGACTCTTCTACATGTGCCACACTAATGAGCGGCACAGTTACGTCAAATAGCTCGTTCAGTTCGCCATTAATAGAGTCATTCGGCTCGAGCGAGTCGAGAATCATAGGATGTGCTAAACGTTCAACATTCAATCACGAACTAGACTCGTTGACTCGTTCATCGTGCAATCTTTCGACCGGCACAGTCACCTCGGCTCGGAGCAGTGGAGAGAAAAGAGCCGTCAGCGGTCTGGTTCATGAGATGAAAGGTATTTTAAAATTTGGTCGGAAGGTTTTATTTTCAACGAATCGATGAATGGGTATTTTAAATTTTTATTATGAAAGGCACTAAGGCACAGGTTTGTTATTGTTTTGCAGTATTTTTGTTATATAAATTTCTATTTGGGTTATAAGTAAGCATAATAATTTTATTTGTTTTTAATGTTTAGAGTTTTTTCTTATTTTTGTTACCAAATAATACAAAAATAAAAATTTTGTATTTACGTAAATTAATGATCTTTAAATTATGACTCAGCAAAACTTTAATATTAGTTTGAGCAGTAAACTAGACAAGTAGAGACATTATATAAATCCACCTAAGGCTAAACGGCTGTGTTTTAGGGGATCGTTCAATTGAACGACTCATTGTGAACGACTCGTTTTGGTGAGCTGAACGAAATGAGCCGGCTCACTAAAAAGAGTCATAAAACCCAACGCTAGTTGACAGTGGTTATACTTTGACATAACCCTTTTGAACACTGAAAGTAGAACCGAAACTGATTCGTTAGAATGCAATTTGGTTCAACAGGAAAACGTCAAAATCATATGTTTAATTATTTTTGTTTAAGTACATACAAGTATGTGAATAACTATGTAGCTCCTGTGATTATTTAATCGTTCTAGTGATAATTTTGATAAAATGGACAGAAATTTATTATTGAATATTTGTGATGACTTATTTTTTGATTATGAAGATTGGACTTTTTACCTGTATAGTTTTTTGTTTACATATAATTTAAATAAATATATAGCCTGCCTTTTTACAAGAGAACATTCCATGGTTCCAAAACAACTGTATCCAGAGACCTGGCTGCTCAGGTATAATGATTATCATTTTTTCAAGTTATTTAGAATGCAGAGAAAAACTTTTGAACAATTAATTGGAGCTGTTGTTAGAACTAACAAAAATAAGGTGTTGTAAAAAATATATAGTGGAGGACATCATCCCATTAATATTAGTATTCAAACAAATATTGATATTATTATGGTACATGGCTACTCAAGTTTAATAAGCATAAGCAAGTGATAAGATGAAACTTACATGTAGTAGATTAAGCTTAAATATAAACATATTGGTGTGTAACAAATTTCCAAAAATGTAAAACATCGATTACAATTGTAATAGCTATCCAAACATTGTGCATATAAATTAATATTTATTTACTTCTATTGAAATATTATATGTATTAGAAATAAAAATAAATACATAACCTAAAATGTCATTAAGAAAAAGACAGACAATCAAAAACAACTACTGCTTTGGGTTATTACCGGTTGATGATATTTTAAACAATGACGTAACAAAGGGCTCATTTGTGACGTTTTCGTGATGTCATTGGTATTAACCAAGACCGCTAGAATGTGTTTGGTTCAAACCACTTAGGAACAATTATTTATAGCCGGTAGATCGCTAGAAATCGGCTTATGAGGAAGATTCACGGAACGTCAACCGCATGGTAGCGCCACTGCAGACAAGGGTACAATGGCCGCCATGCAAGATAATTTTGTATTTGCGGCGGCCATTGTACCTTTATATGCAGTGGCGCTACCATGCGGTTGACGTTCCGTGAATCTTCCTCTTATATGTACCTAATAATCGATATTTAGAATTGTGTTTATAGTAGGCTTGTTCATAGTAACCAGTTGCCAACGATTCCAACGGTTTGAGAAATTCTACTCCAATTGAGCGTTCGCCGAGTTAACTACCTAGCTCGCTGATTGGCGTAGAATTTCTCAAACTGTTGGAATCGTTGGCAACTGGCTACTATGAACAAACCCAATTTCACCGGACCGCTGACGAAGTATAGATACAAGGAGTCCGAACGTAATGTTAAATAAATGGTAGCATTTTAGGAGACAGAATGTTTTGCCGGTAGAGCGCGCCACTTTTGATGAAGTACTCGTTTAAATCCTTACGCGGGTAATCTTGTTGATACTGACAGCTGACAGCAAACAATTTTATTAAAAAAATAAATTAATGTTATCAACAGGTCTTTAAGAATTAAAATTATAGTTTATCTTTTGTCTCTACGTGTTAAACTATTAAACAAACCGTAAGTGAAGTAAAGAATTTAAACATAGTTTCTGCAAATTAAGTAGTAAATATAAATTCAAAAATGGTTAAATACCTATTTATTTCAGTATTACAATGCTTGATGATAGGATGATTAATATTCTTTCTATTAATAATAACCGTAAGTTACAGTAATTTGGAAATTTATAAATACAATATTTATTAACAACACTGATGTTTAATATTATTTTTAGGTTACTCACTTTCGGAACTTTGAATATACCCACTTTAGCCACATTTCCACTTGCCTTTCGGCCACTGAGGCAACCATGAACAGTACAACACCTTCCCATTTTTTTATTAAAACTATTTTTAAACAATTACATTAATATTTTATTCTTAGTTTTATAATTTTAATAATTTCGACATTCGACAGCGCGTATTTACGTTTGATAATAATAGTAACATCGGTACGTCCTGAACATTTGCGCAGCTAGTGGCAGAAAATAGAACTATGATCTGGGTTTAATATTCCCTGTTTTCCAATTAGCGCTATTAGCGCACAATTGAGCACAGTGCGGCACAGTGCTAGCACTAAGTGTTCCAATTACAGCACTAGCTCGCACAAATGAGCACAAGAAATAACTGTGCCTTTGGGATGTTTTACCAAGTAAAGATAAAACTTTATCATAAAACGTGAAGTATGTTCCAATTAACGCCCGAAAATTACGGTACAGGGCGTCACAAAAAAACTTTGGGCTCTTATAATTGGAATTGAATTATTCTGCAAATAATTTACGTACACATAAACGTCAATTGATAACCTATGAGTAATACACTTTTAACCTTATGGTGATCAGTGTACTCTACCGGTTGGTTTTAAAAAAACCATGTTTCAATTAACGTCCCAAAATTGCCGCACTGTGCGGCACCAGTGCTGCCACAGCCCAAAGTATAGAAATCGGTAGAATTCAAGAGTAAATTTCGGTAGATTTCGGTAGTCATCGGAAAGTTGGTATACTATATGGTTTAAATGTGATATATAATAGAAAAGCAAGAGACATATTTGCTAGGAAAATAAATAGTATAAAATATTCTCAAAAAAAAATTATTTTTGCATATAAAATTTGAAAAAATTAATGAAAATAATACAATTGTAAATACCATAATAAATAAATTATTAGACAATAGTATTTATTTGTTGGTTTTAAAATCTGAAATTAAATAGTTTTCAATTGGAAAATCAAAACAGCTTTTATTTTCAATCTGTTGTTTAGTATGTAACAACCCTGTTATGGTTTCTGTGTTTAGTCTTCATCAAATTAATTGATGAAAAAATGCGTTCCACATTGGCTGATGAATGAGGCAAACATATAATATTAAATACAAAATTAATCAAAAATGGAAACATTAACTGACCATCCCCTAATTTAAGTTCCTTAATTTCTGACCAAAATATTTCGACTCTATCACTAAATGTTTGAATTTGTTCCACATTTCTTAGTAAGCGCCACTCCGTGACAAGAATTTGCAGTTGGTTCTCATCAACTAAATTTGGAAAATGTACCACTACATCTAAAATGGAGGTTCTAGTTCCAGATTTAACCACTAATGGATCCAAAAAACCAAAACTTTCTATAGGATTTTTTTCTAAAGGAAAGCGACTAACAATTTGTGAGCAACTTTCCATATAAAAATCGAGACACCGCAACTGGAAGAAATTAATTTGTTGTTCAGTTATATCGCTAGTAAGAATATATTTTCCTACGTTTGCTCCGAAATACATATTTTTTATTTCTAAGAAATTACTAGGATTTTTAAAATCTATTTTCTCGAAATGAGTTTTTAAAATATATCCTCGTTTCAAAAAACAATCGTATATAGTTCGTAAAACATTACAAATATTTTTTAATACTCTACCAACCGAAATAACACCTTTTTCATGTACAAATTTGTATTACCAGATGTTAGTTTTAATAAGAATTTACTCGTTTGTAATAAAAATATATTTTTTTGGGGCCAAGCATTTTCACATCACCACTGTTTACATTTCCTATTCGTTGCTTAAGAATAATGCTTAAGTACTTTTTAGAATAGTATTATAATATTTATTAAATTTAAATTTGATTTGCAAAATTGTAACTACAGCTATTTATTAATAGTTGATAAAAAAACTCGTTTCGTCCCTATTTATTTATTTTTTTTAAAGATTTTATTGATAAAATAGAAAAAAAATGGCAAATTGGTCGTTACTCTAAAAAATCGGTAAATTTCATTTAAAATTCGGTAGGTCGGTAGAATAACTTGAAAATGGTAAAAAATCGGCAGACTACCGAAAAATCGGTAGAAACGGCAGCACTGTGCGGCACAAAATCACTTTGTGCTCTGGTACTTGGAAAACAGCCATTGTATACTACGAATACTGCGGAAAAGCCTATATCGTTCGGACTCCTGGTATCTATACTTAGGGACACGGTATCGAATAGAAAGTATCGATACTGTACTCATGAGTAGTATCGAAAAAAAAGTATCGTACTCATAAAAGTATCGAAACAAAAGTATCGATACTTCATAGTATCGAGTACTTTTCTTAGAGCCTAATACCCACACAGCCACAGAGCTTGTTCCCTGCAATGCACAAATGCCGTGCCAAGACTAAACAGAGAGGGCAATATAGAGACCAAGAGGCTATTTTACTCGACTGGGCGCTGCTTCCAAAATAAAATACGTCCATGGAGGTTATTGGATGATTCCACCCATAAAGTATAATAGCCTCTTCCCTCTCTTTCTAGTCTTGGCAAGTCATTTGTGCATTGCAGGCTACCTCCAGAAGGTATATACTCTAAGCACACAACTGACACTTAGACATCATGACTCAATCGCACTTACGATATATCTCCCTTATGTTAAACAACATGCATGTTACAGTCATTTCCTGTTATATTCATTGATAACTACAGATTAACCAATGAACATAACAGGAAATAACCGTAACATACATGTTGTTTAACACAAGCTACATCACATAAGGGGGAAAGACGTCAGTTGTCAGTTCAGCTTTAGTACTAGTCTAGGGAGGAGCTTTGTCGATAGCAGAATTATTCCGATTCGATTCCCCTAAAAACAAATCCGCAGGTTCCGGGTCTTAATACAGATCTTTGAAATTTTGGTCATTTTTGGGTTTCTCCAACTTCAAAACTGCTTATAATTCTGTACTGTTCAACTTTTAGAAAACTCACGAGACCTTTTTTGTCCAGAATGACCCAAAAAAGGTATAAAACTTTTCTACGATAAAAAGTTGATTTTTTGAATTTGTTTAAAAAAAATTGTTTAACAATTTCTCGATCAAATCACCGCCTGGCAACCTGCGGATTAGTTTTTAGGAGACCTTTGTGCATAGAAAAATCAATCGGAATAATTTTGCTATCAGAAGCAAAGCTTCTGCCTGGACTATAGAAGAAACACATGAAAAAATAAATGTTACATAAATAAAATACAATAATAAATAAACAACTGTATATTAAACAAATTAGAAAGTTTATTTCACCATTGCTCAGAAAGTTTTTTTGTTTTTTTTTAACTAATCAAGTAGTACGCTAAGTACGTTATTATATACATGCAAAACGAAACTGTTGAAAGTTGAAACACAATCAAAAAAAGTAAAAAAACAAGTTCTATATCAAAATAAATGTCACCTGATACCTTGATAATTTTATTTTTGCATTACAAATATTTTCTATTTTCTTGTTGATTTATTACTTTAGGCACACAATTACATTTCCCATTCCTTCTCCGTACAGTCACTCAAAAATAGAAGTTTATCCAGGCGTTTTGGCGATAACCGATTTCGGGTTTTTGTTAGAACACTTCCTGCCTTAGAAACATTCGTTCTGAAGGGAATGAGGTCGCAGGTATTGATAAACAACTTTCATATCTTTCCATTGTTTTAACGGATCTACGGAAAGTGGTGAAATTTGTGTCGATAATCAATGGCTTATTTCATCTTTATTTTCAGACTGTAATGAACAAACTGTTGTTTTATCTCGTTTTTTTGTATGGGCTAATTTTTTATGATAACGCCAGAAATCATATGTTGTTTCAGGAAAATAATCATTATCTGGTTCACTATTGATATTATAAAGAGTGGTAGTAATAAATCGTGTTAATAAGGAAATTGCCTTTGCACAGGCTCTGATATCCTGAAAGTGGATATTCTTAAATGTAGGATCCAATAAACATGAAATGGAAATCAAGTGATTATCTTCAATATGTCCGAATCTGCGTTCTATCTGTTTCTTTTTTGACTGCATATACTACACTATCACTGGTACTACTATCATCATCACTACCCACAACCATAGGTATATCATTAATCTGTGTCTTTAAACAGTTCACCATTGGTATAATTTTACTTATGGTCCCATACTGTTCACCTGACAACTCTTTGGTTACATATTCTAGTGGTTTTAAAATACTAATCAATGTTTTTATATTCTGCATTTCTATAGCTGAGGGTGTGGGTGGTGCTTTAGTATTTAACATCAAAATCATCAGGTGCTAATTCAATGTATCTCTGAAGTATATAAAAAACAGAATTCCAACGGGTCTTAACGTCTAAAATCAGTTTTAGAGGTACAGAGCCAGTTTGCATTTGACGTAAAGAGTCACTGAGAATTACGAATTACACTGCCCTTGAAAAATTTGACAACGTCTCGTACTTTGCTTACTAATGAACTCAAATTGTTGACTGACATTGCAGACTCATCAATAAGATTGTCTGTATGAGCAAATCAAGGCAAGTGTTTGTTTCCTGCTAAAAAATTAGCTACACCTACTATCAAGTTTGAGCCATTGTCCGTAATTATTACAGTTATTTTATCCAGTCTAATGTGTATATCTGAACAAATTTCTTTTAATTTTTCAGCTATATAGTCACCAGTATGTCGTTGATCCAGTGCAACCGTATCTATACGTCGCGATATAAGTTTATCAACATGCAAATAATGTGCAGTAACTCCTAAATAACTGGTAACATTCATCATATCACTCCAAATGTCAATGCCACATGAACTAGTTCGTCAAATATTTCCTCAATTTTCAAACGCAAACGGATATTTTAAACAGTTTGATGTGATTGCTCTAGATGGTGTCACCGTACACACTTGAGCATGTACCAGTAAACTTTTAAGATTTATTCGATACGATACCTATCTAAATGTACTCAATGAGTAAAAATATCGAATGCAAAGTATCGAGTACAAAAGTATCGGTATCGAAAAGAAAGTACTCGATACCTGAAAGTATCGATACTTTTTGCGTGTCCCTATCTATACTTCGTTGGACCGCTAAAGAACTGAGAGAGCTTTAACCAATCCGCGTCAGCTGTACTAGGTGTTGGCGATTCGAAAACCAATGGCCAGTGCATAATTTATAACTACAGTTTTAAAAGATGTTCAGAATGTAAATATAGGTACCTATGTCCTAAAATAATTTAATAATTAGTAAACGTTTTACCCAGAACAGTACTACTTTAATTGGATTTGAGTGTATAGACATTTGGTTACATTAAAATAATTATAGTAGTTATTTTCTTTATTGTTTAATATCTCTAACTTTATAAATTATACGTATAATAAATGAGTAAACATAAATACAAAAACATTACAAAACAATGTACTTAATACATTGTACTTTTTTGGTTTTCAACGAGAAACATTTTCATGTACACAACTATTTGTTAGGCTGACTACTTTTAAACTTTAATAAATCATAACTAATTTCCCGATCGTCTTGCATAATTTATTGTATTAAAAATAAGGACCCTGCTACTTGAAATATGAACAAATCTTTTATAAATTATGCATCCTTTTTATAAATTATAAATAATTTAATCTCCGTTCGTATCTTCTTGTTCCTTAAAAAATGCCTTAATTGCTTATCACAATAATCCCATTGAAATCTTATGCACTTTTCATGTGAACAAACCAGTTGTCATAACGTTTATTCTAATCAGAAAATGGCGCGTTCATAAAGAACTTTTTTAATATTTTATGTTCTTTGAACTTAGATCAATGCTGTACGGATGATGGGCATATTTAATTTTACCTTTTCTGTAGTTAATAATAATTCATTGGGCTGTGTAGGAATTTGCTTTGTTCTGGTGCAAATGATACTACGTGTTCCATTGTTATTCACTTCTAAAAGTTTAAATATAAAGGAATATCATCTGATACCTCTTTTTAAAGGTCTCTTTTTTGCCAATCTATTGACACATCATTTTTTTTAAATCAGATTATTTTTTAGAGTAAGTACCTAGAACCCGTAAAACATTAAAAAATTTGAATTGTAATTGAGAAAAAAGCATTAGTATAAATAATATGTAACTTAGACGTATATTAGTGGAGGAGTGTGAGCGGATTACAGCAGAGACGCTTCAAAAAGTGCGGGAGGAATTCGAGCTGCGAGTTTACTATTGCCATCAAGAATGGCGGACATTTTGAAAATCTAATTTAAGTAGAAATCTAACGCTAATACAATATTAATAATCTAAATATCTTTATACAAACTTATAACAACGTGCATTAATCATCGCCTTTTCAGTCATTGTGAGCTGAACAATATAATTACTCAACAACAAAAGGGATGCGCGAAAAATTCGATGGGTGCAAAGAACAACTGTTGATTGATTGATTCCGTTGTCTGCAATCAAGCCCATGCCAAACGACGAAATCTCTACATGACATATGTGGACTACAAAAAGGCCTTTGATTAAGTTCCACATGATTGGCTCATTCAGGGACTGAAACTCAATAAAGTGAATAATTTTATTATTATCTTTTTTGAGTCATGTCCACCAAAATCTTTGTGAATGAAGACAACTGTTCAATACAAACTGACCCCATTCCAATCAGAAGGGGATATTCCAGGAAGACTGACTCTCTTAGCCCGCTGTCATTTTGCCTTGCCATGAAGCCTCTCTTAAACAAACTAAACTCGACTAACTTTGGGTTCAGTCTCAAACATAACAACGTACAATATTAAAGATAAACCATTTGGTATACATGGACGACTTAAAGTTAAAATACAGCAGGGGGTTGACGAAATGCGAGACGGCACCTCAATTGAATCCATTGCGGAAGGACATACTTATTACCTTGGAATAAAGCAGGCTCAACGCACTGATCACTCCACAATGAAAAAGGACCTAACAGCAAAGTGTTGTAGAAGGGTAAGACGACTGTTGAAAACCAAACAGTAAAAATCTGTTAACACCTACGCTTGTTCAGTGCTCAGGCACTCTTTCGTATAGTTCATTGGTGGAAGACTGACACTGACCAATTACAAGGGAAAGTTCAAGTTTTGCTAACAAAAGCTCAAAATCACCATTCAAATAACTCTGTTGAAGGTACAACTTTTGCCACGGTATGTAGGAGGAGGAGGATTGGCATATATAAGCAAACTATTATGTCAACAAATTTCTAATTTCCGTAGTCATTTCCAGAAACTCGCAGAATTTTCTGATCTACACAGAGTCATATATTCCAGGTTGATGACTCAACACCACTGCGACTGACAGAACAACAGGTCCAATTACACCAGCAGACAATTGATCCGAATCTGCTCAAATGGAAAGAGAAGCCCCTTCGAGGAAGACATATAAATGATGTCAACCAAGATTATGCCGACAGTGCAGCGTCGAACTGCTGGTTGATTTCCGGTCATATGTTCCCTGAAAGGAAGGCTTTATATTGGTAATCCAAGATCAAATAATCCCAACTAAGAACTATCTAAAGTACATCGTTAAAGACTTTCATCAAAAACGACAGATGCAGATATGGTTGCCAAATATCTGAATCTACCAGCTTATCACAGGAGGTTGTCAACTGAATACAAAGAACGACACGATGCTGTGGCAAAAATACTGTACCAGGAACCAGCACTAAAACTTGAACTATAACAGACGGTAAGAATACCATACTATATATTCAAACCAGAAACGGTTTTAGAATATATCAACTACAAGCTGTACTAGGACCGCACGATACTGACTGATCGGACTGTTGCTGTTGCAATAGATGAGCTATAGTATTGGTAGGTAAAGTCTCTCGAAAAACAACATTAATTGACATAACAATCCCTAGCAACAATAATATAAATATTTAGCAGACTGAGAAAATAACCAAATTCAGGGATTGGAATTTAAAATAAAGACACAGTGGGACATGAACTACATACGAACTGTACCAATTGTTATTCGAACGACACGAGTAGTCCCAAAACATCTATTAAACAATTTAAAATACCTCGGTCTGGACTAATATCTTTACCAACTAATGCAAAAAGCCCGGACGGTCAGAAAGTTCATGGGAAATTGCAGCTTCGACGCCAAACCTGGGCTTGATAATCTGGTAAAGGTTCCCCTACAGCTAAATCGTTTTGATATCTAGTATATCTGGGGTTTTGTGCATTTCCCCCTAAAGACACGCTATGCCATTGTATAGTCAAATCGGGAATAATGTAATACAGTGTAAATAATAATTATTTAAATTTGAAAATTTAAAATGACTTTACTCTGTCAAAAGTAATATGATTTAAAAAAATTATGAGTCAAAAGTTTGGCAATAAAGAGACCTTTAAAAAGAGATAACACATGATACCTCTTTGTATTTAAACTTGTAGAACTGATGTGATATGAAACTACAGGGTGACCGATACGTGTAAAATCAATGTGATTTAAAATATTCTAGAACATTACACTGAACTGTTTCTGTAATACCTATTTGTATGTTCGCAACTATAGATATTTTGAATTATTTCATAAAATATTTCATATGAATTTTTTTTCAAGTTTAGGTAAAGAATGTGAATGTTTTAATTTTCGACAAAAATAGTCAGTGTGTTCCGGAACATTCCGACTATGAACATGTTTTGTTGATTTCGATGCATATCCTGAAATACTCAACCAGTGGATTGATTATTAATTTGCGGTTTGACGTACCCGATTTGAATCATTTCAGTATTCTTTTGCACTATTTGGATCAGTTTGAGTTTCACTTTCTGTTAGAATATGCACACATTTTTCTTATACCTAAGAGATCTTCTGCCACGTTGTTTTGGTCTTCTGTTTAAATGTTTCTTAGTGTCTCTTTCATGAAAAATACACTAAGAAATTATGGTCTAAAATGTTAGGTATTTAAAGTTGACATGACTCTATTAAATAATACTTTGGATTTATAATCAGGTAAAATCGCAAAATTTATTTGAAAAAGGAATTTTTATTAAATACTATAAAATTTTATAACGAATAGATTACTGTTGAATTTTTTTAACCCTATTCCATTTTATATGATCATAATTTCGAAATTAATTAAAAATTTTTACAACTCTTGCCTACTCAGGCTCGACATGATTTGTGGCCCTGACAAACGTGACGTCATGCATTCCAAAAATTTTCATTTATTGAGCAATCCTGGTGTATCTGCATTGGTATCTGCTTTCACTTCAGAATCGGTCGAATCGGATTTAACCTAATTTTTTTTTGTAAATGTCATTATTTGTTTGTGTACAAATCAATTTGCAATATTTAGGTACTATTAATAAATGGAAAACCAACTTGTTTTTATTAATAAATATGAAAATGAACAGATATTACCTAAATGCGATATCAAGATATCCTGCCGAGTTTGTTTACAACCACGTAAAGACTTAACTGTGATTCCCGAAAATATTGCAAATATTTATAAAGACTTAACTGCAATTGAGGTATGTATAATAATTATCATTTACAATATTTCATATCATATGTTATATATTTTCAGCTTATATTTAATGAACAACTTCCTGACAAGGTATGTGATCTATGTGTAAAGCAATTACAAGAAATCAGCACCTTTATTAACAAGTGCATTGAAAATAATTTGTTATTGATGCAATTTATAGAATTTAAATATGAAAGTACTGATCGAAAAATAACTGATTACTGCAATGATAATGAGGGATCCATGTCAGATAATGAGCTTTGTTCCAAAGTATATGAACAAAACCCCCAACAGAAAAAAATTAAAGGTACTGTAAGTAAAGGTTTGTCACAATGGTGGATCCAGGATTCTCATTCGGGGGGGCTTTATCTTGTTTGGGGGAGGGCATCGATCTCTTTAGGGTGTTGAACTCGTTTGGGGAGGGGGGGGCGTAATGTCACTGAATGTTGGTTTTAGCATAATAAACACTAAAAAAGCATATACATTTTTGGGACCCTTCAGCCCCTTAACCTGTGGATCCACCAGTGGTTTGTCCATATTACACACATCTGAAGCAATAAAGTGTTTCTGACATATTCTGTATATTTGTAGGCAACAGAAAATATACTAAAACAAAACATTTGAAAACTGACATAAAAGAAAATGGTAGTGAATTAGAATTCAATTGTGAAGAATGTGACAGAGTACTGTCTTCATCTACAGCATTGATATATCATATGAAAACACATACTGGGGAGAAACCATATTCTTGTGTTTATTGTGACAAAAAATTTGCTCATCCAAATACTTTAACAATACATACTAGATTACACACAGGTTGGTCTGATATTATAAATCAACAATTTTTTTATTTTGTTATGCTGTAGGACAAACACCCTATGTGTGTAAAATATGTAATAAAGGCTACTGTAGCTCCTCAAGTCTTAAAAAACATCTTGAAACAAGACATTTTGAGAAGAACAACCTTGATGAAAATGAAGAAAATCCACAGATTGAAGAAAATAATATTAAAAATAAAAGTTCTCTTGAAATGAAGTGTAAATTTTGCAATAAAATGTTTAAAAGTCAAGGATTTGGAACACATATGAGAATACATATGATAGACAAGAAGCAATACATTTGTCAGATTTGCAACAAAATTTTTAAAAAAATGTCACATCTGGAAAGACATCAAAGGGTTCATACTGGTGAGTTTTTTATGTTGCTAGATATTTTATAAACTTATAGTGTATACTTCTGGATTGCAAATATTGTTACAAGACTAGAAAGAGAGGGTATTATGTTAGCTCACTTGGTGGGTAGAAGCAGCAAATGAACTTACATATTGGATGTATTTCATTGGAAGCAGCTCATAATTGAGTAAAATAATCTTGCTCTCTCTATTGCCCTTTTACTCCTGTCATGATATTTTGTCACATAAACATGTGGCAAATGTAACACAGATTCTTTATTGGGATGCTGTATACAAGGCTCAAATTTTATTGGCATTTCCAGCTATTACAAGGCACAAAAAGGAATAATACATCTAATAACAGATAATATATAGAAATTTATTTATTTATTAATGAAATGAAGGATAGAGTTTAGGTATGTCATTTTATATAATGTCCAAAAATGTGTTAATTAAATTAGTCAGCCCTATAAAATCATATGTAGTCAAAATACAAATATGTATATATGATATTGTACCTTCAGCTATCTTTATTTCTCAACTTATTCTGTTATGTTTCCCTTTCCTCTTTCAAAATATTAAACACAGTTTGTAGAATGTTTCAGTGAGAAAAGCTGTATTGCCTCATCGCTTAGCAACTTTATGCTTTGAACCACCTTCCTTCAGCGTTGTCTATATTTGTTCAACATGTTGTAGTTGGAATGTCTTCAATGACACATTACATATAATATCAAAAAAAATGTATGAATTAGATTAGATCGTCGCGTAAATTAAATCACCAAAATAAAGTTAATCACTGACCTTTTACGTTGAAGCTCTGCAGGTGGTGTTTTATTGTTTCTTTCTTCAGAGGCTAGCCCCGCAGCGGCAGGAACTGAATTTAGAGCTTCGTCAGGACAACACGTTACACAAAATATAGCGACGCAATGTTCATTGATTGAGCAAACAAAAAATGCGGGTTTAACAACAAATGATGCGCTTTTGTAAACACAAAAGAAACAAAATGAAAGCGGTTTAGCGGTTGTTACGACCGGAACTAATAACTCGCGGAATCGTAACACAATAACAACAAAAAGCGGCCGTCTCTTAAGACGGAATCAAAAGTGTCCGAATAGTTCGGAATACAATACACGACTCACGAATACTGTCTATATTTTACACGCAAAAAACACTTAAAAATAGCATTAGCGCGACGGAAGGTTTTGGAAAAGGTGCAAAAATCAATGAAGTAATTCAATCAAATTTAAAACAATACACTAAACAAATTGCGGGAACGCACCAGTAGTGAAGAACATTGTTTCACAATTCCTGGAATGTTTGTAGCCTGTTCTGGCCTCAATGGATTAAAAACTCCTGTACCCAGTCTATTTCTAGTTAAACACATTAAATTTATGAGCAAATTAATTTGTTTAGTTTGAAGGAAGTTATATATGAAGTTTTTTTTCGTTATCTATATAAAGTACCTCTTATTTTGGAAAAAATACAGATCTATAATAGCCTATATATATATCCACATATTTAGAACTATATCATTCTACGTATGACAGCCGTTTCGAACCAGGAGTTCTCGTCAGATACGCTTCCTTGAATGACAAGTTCTAAAGTGAAATACTTGGACGTTATACACATCAGTAAGACAACAGTCAGTGTATTGAACCTATTAGATGTCGGTGACATCTACCGTCTATTGAGTAATTTAAGTATATAAAGGCATACTATGCTATAACATATACCATACTCTTGACAGATGGTTCGAGTGTTTTATATAAAAAAACACATAAGTAAATATATATATACAGATATATATCTGACGAGAACTCCTGGTTCGAAACGGCTGTCATACGTAGAATGATATAGTTCTAAATATGTGGATATATATCTGTATATATATATTTACTTATGTGTTTTTTATATAAAACACTCGAACCATCTGTCAAGAGTATGGTATATGTTATAGCATAGTATGCCTTTATATACTTAAATTACTCAATAGACGGTAGATGTCACCGACATCTAATAGGTTCAATACACTGACTGTTGTCTTACTGATGTGTATAACGTCCAAGTATTTCACTTTAGAACTTGTCATTCAAGGAAGCGTATCTGACGAGAACTCCTGGTTCGAAACGGCTGTCATACGTAGAATGATATAGTTCTAAATATGTGGATATATATCTGTATATATATTTACTTATGTGTTTTTTTATATAAAACACTCGAACCATCTGTCAAGAGTATGGTATATGTTATAGCATAGTATGCCTTTATATACTTAAATTACTCAATAGACGGTAGATGTCACCGACATCTAATAGGTTCAATACACTGACTGTTGTCTTACTGACGTGTATAACGTCCAAGTATTTCACTTTAGAACTTGTCATTCAAGGAATCGTATCTGACGAGAACTCCTGGTTCGAAACGGCTGTCATACGTAGAATGATATAGTTCTAAATATGTGGATATATATCATATATCTGTATATATATATTTACTTATGTGTTTTTTTATATAAAACACTCGAACCATCTGTCAAGAGTATGGTATATGTTATAGCATAGTATGCCTTTATATACTTAAATTACTCAATAGACGGTAGATGTCACCGACATCTAATAGGTTCAATACACTGACTGTTGTCTTACTGATGTGTATAACGTCCAAGTATTTCACTTTAGAACTTGTCATTCAAGGAAGCGTATCTGACGAGAACTCCTGGTTCGAAACGGCTGTCATACGTAGAATGATATAGTTCTAAATATGTGGATATATATCTGTATATATATTTACTTATGTGTTTTTTTATATAAAACACTCGAACCATCTGTCAAGAGTATGGTATATGTTATAGCATAGTATGCCTTTATATACTTAAATTACTCAATAGACGGTAGATGTCACCGACATCTAATAGGTTCAATACACTGACTGTTGTCTTACTGATGTGTATAACGTCCAAGTATTTCACTTTAGAACTTGTCATTCAAGGAAGCGTATCTGACGAGAACTCCTGGTTCGAAACGGCTGTCATACGTAGAATGATATAGTTCTAAATATGTGGATATATATCTGTATATATATTTACTTATGTGTTTTTTTATATAAAACACTCGAACCATCTGTCAAGAGTATGGTATATGTTATAGCATAGTATGCCTTTATATACTTAAATTACTCAATAGACGGTAGATGTCACCGACATCTAATAGGTTCAATACACTGACTGTTATAATAGCCTAGTTATAATATCATTAATATTGAAAACATAATTTTGAATGTTTTCAGGTGAAAGGCCATATGTATGTGAAGTATGTAAGAAAAGTTTTACTCAAGATGGAGACCTAAAAAGACATATACTCACTCATACAGGAGAGAAGAAATATCAATGCCAGCACTGTGGAAAACAATTCTTCACTAACGGAGCCCTTTCTACTCACATTACAATACATACTGGTACAGAAGATTCGTTTAATAGAAGGAAACTTAAACTGCTTGACACTAAGCCTTACTTGTGTAATATCTGTGGCAAGTCATTTTCGACTAAAGGACGTCTGAATGCTCACATTAGAATCCACACTGGAGAAACTCCGTTTGTTTGCAATTACTGTACAAAGTCGTTTACCGATTCGTCGAATTTGAAGAGGCACATAAGGCGAGATCATACAAAAGAAAAACCACATAGATGTTTAATTTGTTACAAAGAATTTCTTGAATCGTCGACTTTAAAGCGGCATGTGCGTAGACTGCATTCTCTAGTAGAATCAAAAACTAATTGTGATGAGGTAAATTCTTGAGCATTATGTAATTTACTGTAAATACAATATAGTAAAATATAGAATATTTTTAAGCCTTCTTTATATGACTATTTCATTTTTGGTGCACTTTGCCTTTATTTAAGAATATTTATTCCTGGACAAAACATATTAAATCATACAAATCACTATAATAAATGAATTTTAATATTTTTTATGGACATTGGTTATGCAAAATTTTTTCGCCAAATATAAAAAATCCTCACCAGTAGGTCTAGTAGGGACAAACATTAGTTAATTCCTATTCAAGTACATGTCGGTTTGAACCCCCAGATCCCCCGCGCTACGTGCTTGATTATACATTACTGAGTCAAACAAATTAACTATTTGTCTTCTAAATGTTGTTTGTGGCATATTCTTGATTACTTTTATGTTTTTTTGGGGAAAAACACCACAATAGAAATAAAACTACTTATATTGCAGGAATACCAAACGTTTCAGTCTATTCTGACTTCATTGTCAGAATAGACTTTGACACTATTGTGGTGTTATTCCCCCAAAAAACATAAAAGTAAATTAACTATTTATGCAACAGTAATTAAATTTCGGGTGTATGTTAATTGCCAGTAATTCGTTGATCATGATTATTTACATTTTTTATCACCTTGCAACTGAAAAATTACCTACCCTATATAGAAATAAACAACGCATAATTTTTAACAGAAATTTAATAAAAAATTGGTACATAGTTGCTCTAATATTTAAGCAAAAAATCACTTACATTTTCCATCAAAAATTTCTTTTGTCTAGGTTCTCAGTTTTTCGTAGGCAGGCCATTTTAATATTATCTTAATTTCTGGCGGGCCAAAAAAGCGAGTAATATCAAAACAATAACCACGTTTTTTATTCAATAATATTTAACTATTCTTTTTATTAGTATACTAAATTGAATATAAATTTAAATCTTTAGTTATATGATTATTAAAACAAAAGAATAACTGAAATCCATCTAATTATATAATATAAATCTTTAACCTTGACAACAATTATTTTAAAATCACAAAATTTATTAACACGAAAGTAAAATCACTCTTCTTGTAAATACCAAACTATAAATAACTATAGCAACAAGTAATACAAACTAATATTATATTATTTTATATCTGATATGTATTATTTTTTACCATTTACTTATTTATTTTTTAATAAAAATATAATATATAGTATTGATTTCGAGGGCCGCATTCACAGGCTTTGCGGGCTACATTTGGCCCGCGGGCCGCACTTTGGGTACCCCTGGTCTAGAATACAAACATTGTTAAAAAATCAGAAAATTGACAAATACAATTAACTGACAGTTAAAAATGTTTATTGTGCCACAGGTTTTAAAACCGTATTTTTGGTTTCAGTTGAAAAATATACTCAGGTGAGCATAATTTTTCAAATTTAAATTGCTTACTAAATAGTTGAAATTAAAAAATTATTTATAATTCAAATAAAACTAATGTCTATATTTCATATTACTATCAGAAATTACACCAGTTTATAGAGCAAAATTTAATTCATTTACGGACATAAAATTCAACAGCAATTCGTTTATACCATCACGTCAGTAACAGTATAAATAATTAATTTTAACAGCAAACTCGTAGAAGTAAACGATTTAAACAATAAAAAACTGGCAAAAATAGGATTTTTGTTTTTTGATAATATAATGAAAAGTAATTGAGGAATCGTAATGCCGTCTACAGGAAAGTTGTAGAAAATAAGAAATCCTTAATGAGTGTTATACATCCTGATTGGATCATTTTTTACCGAGTAAACTCAAAATGACTTGTCAAAAGTGTTTTTTTTTTCAAAATACTGGAATACCTATTAGTCATCGTCAAACCGATAGTTTATGATATTAAGTTTATATAGGTTCACAATGGATACTGTTGAATAAGTAGTTTTTGAACAATTCGAATTTAAATAATTTAGAGAGCTATTTTGTACATCCCACCGTGTTAACCAGAATAGTCCAACCGGTATATACTAAAAATATTTTGAAAGTTCATAAATCCCACTTCAATTTGTCTTGGTTTTTCGCTATAATGCCGAGAAGTTGGGTTAAAATAATAGTAAACATTAAATGTACGAATATTCGACAGCCAGTCAGCGGTGCACTGAGAATGGGTGCGTTCAGCAGATACAAACTGTTGTCAACGTTTGCTTACGTTTCATGTTTTGTGCTGCACATTTCATGTTTTGTGCAGCACAAAACATGAAACGTTAGCAAACGTTCACAACAGTTTGTATCTGCTGAACTCACCCAATAGCTGTCAAGGGACATGGACGGATCTAGAATTTTCTTTGTATATATCCATTGCTCTTTAGCGTACGTTCTGCAGCATCTGTCGCCTTCCTATTTATATATTATTTTTATATATAGTATTTTTTGACTTGGTTTAAAGACTGTAGCACGTATGTAGATATAAACGTCTTTTTATCGTCAGTTGCCTTAGTCGGAAAGGTTATTTTTGTTGCCACAATGATTTTCAAAAAGATTTCGAATGTAACAATACTTATGTTTTGTAACTAATTCACAGTAAATCTTTAATACATAGACTCGACGCTCAATATTATGTGAATTAGATGAAAACATTTCAGCAAGTTTTCATATACATATTTAATGAAATAAATGTCACTATACTCTAATGCAATATTTAATATAAATCAGTAGTACCTAGTTAATTGTTGAATTCATAATTGTTTACAATTATAGAAGTAAGCGAAAATATAATAAACTTGCGATCTTTTTTGACCTTATATTTCACACATTTATTTCAATTGTGCAAATGCATAAACATCAACAAAGTTTATAGTTTTGAAAGCTCTAAATCTCATTATAACTTTATAATTTGCCAATCATATATTTCCAAGTTTATAGAGCCTAATTTAGATTTCTCAAACCATAAAAATAAACAAACTACTGAGAGGCCACAATTTTCCTAGCAAATACCATTTAAACTCTGGAGTTGATGCTTTATTTTTATTGATTTAATCTTACGGAATTAAAAGTCTTTAATTACATTTGTTATATATAGTTATTTTAGTGAAGTTTTTATTGTGTTTCACAAATTATATGTCTACAGGTTTTTGATCTAGAATGGGACAAATAAGAAATTTTCTGTTAACATCCATATACAAATGTGTGATTAATACACTTAAGTACTAACTAAAATAATTACTTATAGGTCTGCAGATTATTTATGTACAGTTTTTATACTCTACAGATTTGTAGTAGAAAGGTACAAATACAGTTGTCGTTATCCAAACGTATTTTTTAATAATTATGTTCAATCATTTTTGGAAAGTCCGTGCATATGTATTGTTGTTTTTATTTACTCTTCGAGTTCTTGAATTTATTAAAAAACACAGTCAAACTCACTATAATTTATTTCCACTACTTTAAGTTATATTCACAGAACTATTTACAATTTACCTTGAACACCTGATATTTACTATAAGGCAATCGAAATATGGAATGAATCATTTTGTCAGCTCTCCGTATTTAAATATTTCTTCTCGGAATTCTCTAGAAGCTTTCTCGATGATTCGATGAGATTCTATGAAATTTCCATAGCGGCAACCGCCGACCTCGTGTCGCCAGAATAACATTTCAGATTCCACGAAATATCGGATTAATTCCCCTCACAGTATAAATAAAATTGTAGTACTGTCTGTGATTTTGAAATAACTACTATGGTATAAGTTCATAATGGTAATTTAAATGCATTAAAACCCAAAATCAGATGATGGTTGATTTATGAATTTTGTCAATGTACATATTGCAAGGTTAAGGAGTGTTTTAGGTGGCAATAAACAACTCACAGAAATATTTTGACTTAATACATAGAATAACAATTTCTTTCAGGATGCAGTGCCAACACTTTCTAAGCTATATTCAAGTGGGAACAAATATATGGGTTAGGCAGCTAGCCTCCTCTTTTCTCTTGAAAATTTGTGCCTTGAAATAAAACCAATAATTTAATTATTGTAATTTTAGGTATTAATTGAAACAAACATTTCTGTTAAGAGAATAACATTTCTTTTATTTAGGCTACAGTTTCCCCCATCAAATTTTTAAACCCTATAAACCGTAGCTGATAAGTTAGAACATCAAGTCAGGGTGTAGTTTCACACAGTATTTACAAATCTGTATTAATGACACTATAATTTGGGCAAAATAAAAAAAAATCACTGTAATGTTAGGTTTGATGTATATTATTGAAATTAATAATTTGAGGGAGTCATAAAATATATGGCTGTCTTTTTTATATATCTTTTGCTGTATTTACATCAGTGATTTACATTTATTGTAGCTTAAGATTTCATTACTATAGAATGCACAATGAAACAAAAATGAAAGTTTAATATATTGCAGAAGATAAATCCATTCACAGATAAAATGTTATGAGACTTATTGCTTTGTGGTTTTGTGAACATTTGCAATCACTTTTAATGATTTTAATAGTTAAAATAATGAAGGGTTTTACAAAGGGATAGTGATAAAATTAAATTTTTATATAAATTAACTAGTTCCAAATGTTTCACTTTCATCAATTATGTCCTCATTAATATTTATCTGCAGGTTTCTAGCCCAGACTGGTGGTAAAGTTGCAAATGTCATATATCCTGTGTGACCTGGCAAACTTAAGGGTGGAATTAAAGATACTGTTTTAATGGTTTTCTCCTTTGGATCAGATTTTTTCATGTTATCTGCACTTTTTTCTGTTTTCACAAACTTTAAGTCAAGAACTGGTAGTATTTTCTGTTGAACAGCATACTGGGTTTGCAGGACCTCTATTGTGTGGATTTCCTGAAAGCCTGACTGAATTAGCATTTCTGCAGTCTTTTGTATTTGTTCTATGCAAGGTGAAAAAGAACATATTCTGCCACCAGTACTTTTTAAACATTTTATTGCATGTGGTATAGCTTGCCAAGGATGTGGTAGATCCAAGAAAACAGCATCAGCTTTGTTAATTAAGGCCTCTCCAAAACCATTTTCACAAACATCCATATGTGTAACAGTGACATATTCAGATAATCCATGATTTTTGAATTCTTCCCTAACAGTCTCACAGCGGGATTCATGAAAATCAAAAGTAAATAAATGTCCATGTGGTTTCACTGATCTGATTAATGAATGAGAAAGTGAGCCACTACCAGTTCCACTTTCAACAACAATACTACCAGGCTTAATTTCTAATTGCATTATTATCATACTTATATCAGGTGTGTAAATAATCTGTGTTCTGTGAGGGAGTGTTATTGTCCAAAGTTCTGGAGTTGGTTGTAATATATAGCCCCATCCTTTACTTAGTGAAATTTTTGCTCCAAAATTTTTACCAACAAGGTTAGAACATTTTAGGGCTCCATAAGGAGTTTGAAAAACATTATCCACCAGATTACCTTTTTTGTTTACAATTTTTGCTTGTGCTTTAATACAGTAAATTTGACTAATGGTAAGGTAAAGAATCACTGTATCTCCTTCCTCTATAATATCTTTATAACCATTGAAACTCATGTTTGGATTAATTGTGCCGAGTACTTTTTTTCATTCAAACTTTTGTTTCATACAACTACTCTTAAACCTTCATTTCATTCAATTAGTTAACATTAACAAACTCACAACTCACTTATACAATATACAATTATGGGTTAAAGTTAACATAAATGCTTTTGATTTTTGATTGGGATCTTACACCGTGGTTGGGATCTTTACTTATAGGTTAAAATCACAAAGCGTTATAAATTTAAACGTCAAAAAAATCATGGAGAAATAGTCAAATATTTTTAAGGGAATACACCATAGAGTAAATACATGTAGGTATTTACTTAGATCATGGCTGTTTTCTAATTACCAATTACCAGAGCACAAAGTGATTTTGTGCCGCACAGTGCGGCAATTTTATGACGTTAATTGGAACATGTTCCAATTAACGTTAAAAATTTTTAACTGGAAAACAACCGGTAGGGTAGAGTACACTGATCACCATAAGGTTAAAAGTGTATTACTCATAGGTTATCAATTGAAGTTTATGTGTACGTAAATTATTTACAGAATAATTCAATAATGGTGGTTTTCCAATTACTAGAGCACAAAGTGTTTTTGTGTCGCCCTGTACCGTAATTTTCGGGCATTAATTGGAACATACTTCTATATCTATATACTATTATAAAATTGTAGTTGTCTGTTTGTTTGTTTGTTACCTCATCACGTAAGAACTACTGAACCGATTTTGCTGAATCTTTTTTTGTTGCAAAGCTTCTAGTTTGACTTAAAATCTGGTATACATTTTATCTCCCTACATTGACAGAAACGGTAGATATAGGGAAAAATCTACTACCATGTTCGGTAATACATAGTTACACAATTATCAATTGGTTCGACCGTAATGCACCAAATTTTAAATACTTGCACCAGCTTAGCTTTTATTCAGAATTCGGAATATGCCAATATGTAATATATTTCGATTTGAAAAAAATGATATATCAAGTGTAATTTTACAGGGTGTTCCATATATAGGATAGGTAAAATTAAATGGATTTAAAAAATCTTGAAAAAGGTATATTAGGTGGCCTGTAAATAGATGCTTATATACAATGTGGTTGAAATAAGGGGGAAGTTACATAGGATGGTTAAAAAGATATACTGAGTTGTATATACCAGGCTTAGATCATTTACCATCTAGATATAGCCTGTCAAGCATAAAATCGTGGCAACGCTAGAAAGAGAGGGCAATAGAGACAGTAAGAGGCTATTTCACTTAGTGGTTGGATGGTCGGTGGACGCAGCCAATGAACAACATGCTTTATTGGAAGCAGCTCCCAACCGAGTGCTCTTGCCCTCTCCATTGCCCTCTCTCCTTAGTCTTACCACGACATTTGTGCACTGCAGGCTATCTCTAGAAAGTAAATGCTCTAAGATACCAGGTGGTTGAAAAACGGGTGGAGTTGTGAATTATATTTATAAGGGCGGATAAGAAAATGTTACATTATTAGGATTATAAGTAGTTGCATATACAATGTGGGTAAAATAGAATTAGATTTATACAGGGTGGATAAAAATATATGTTATGTGCACAGTTAGGATACTTGAATTTTCCTGAGCAATAAAAATGTTTTATATCCACAAGTAGTTCACAAGTAGCACATATAGGATGGTTGAAATATGTAGCAGAGTATAATTATAGTTAAACAGGTGGGTTTAAAAAATATTATAATGAAATGTTATGATCTGCAACCTGTTCCATATACCGGATAGGTGAAATATAGGGTGGACTAGATTTCTAACTATACAAGGTGGTGCAAAAATGCCATATGGCCTATAAATACTTGCATATACAAGGTTGTTGAAGTATAGGGTGGAGTAGATTAAAAATTAAAATTAGAGAAATGGAGTACCTGAAATATGGGGTGAAGTCAAGTTATAGTTACACAGTGTGATTCAAACAAGGTTACAAAAAGTTGCAAATGAAGGATGATTTAAATGAAGTGTGGAGAGAAATTATACTTAATACTGTGGTTCAAAAAATATGAGGAAATATTGTGAAATGGCGTAGTTCATAATCAGTTGCACAGATAGAATAATTGAAATATAGGGAGGTTTAGAGTTAAGTATTTAAAAAATTGTACATAGGGTGCCCAATGCGCAGATGCAGTTTTGGTGAAATTTATTGGGAAGTGATGGATTTATATTGCAATATAGTCCGTGGGTTCAATTTTAAAATTATAAAACTAATATTTACTTTCACTTTTCTAGAACTTTATTTACATCAAATTATACAGAACAGCTGATTCACAATAACATTCGAGATACGGTCGTCGTCCTTGCTAACTGAACTCGCGATCGTGGCCTGCTTCCTTTATAAAACCAGCATAGAAAACTCTCGTAAAATCAGTCATCACTCCTACAGCTGTCGAGTCATTTCGAGAACCATTTTTTTATCTCAAAGCGATTGTTGTCGTACGGAATTGAAACAGGGGCGGCTTTGGTAAATTTCGTAACAATATTTATACAAAAATCTTATACTGGGTGGCCGATAAGTAGTTGTACATACAAGGTGGTTGTAATACAGGGTGAAGTAGAAGTATAGTTTAACAGTGTGGATAAAAAATTGTATGAAAAATTTTCTAGAATAGAACATAAGCTGTGTTGCATATATGCAATATCTGAAACATAGGATGAAGTAAAATTATAGTTATACAGTGTGATTAAAACAATGTTAAAAGAACTTGCATGTAATGGGTGGTTAACATATAAGGTGGAGATAAATTATGTTTTCCAGGGTGGTTAAAAAATATCAGAAAAATGGTTATTTAGCGTAGTTCATAAGCAGTAGCCTAGATAAGATAGTTGAAATATAGAGGGGATCAGAGTTGTAATTAAGTGTTTAAAAAATGTTATAGGTATATGGTGACCCCTAAGCAAGATGCATATATAGCCTGGTTGAAATATTTTGTAGAATAAAATTATGGTTATACATGATGGTTTAAAAAATGATAAACAAATACGTTATAGTGACTGACTAATTGGCAGCAGTATATACAAGATGATTTAAATAAAGAAGGAAGTAGAGTTATAGCTATAAAAGGCAGTTCAAAAAAATATTGAATTAAATTGTTACATAGGGTGGCCATATAAAGTTGCGGTTTGGGTAAAATATGTTGGGGATTGGTGGATTTATAGTGGTACAAAAAATAAGTATAAGTATAAAGTAGAACATAAACAGTCGCATCCTGATATGTGGAATACCTGACATCTAGGGCGAAGCAAAATTATAGTTATATATTGTGTTTAACACAATGTTAGAAAAAGGAGCATATAAAAGATGGTTAAAACATAGGGCGGAGGGAAATAATTGTTATATAGCGTATAGGTTGGAATAGTTAGGTAATTTAAAAATGTTATATTGATTGACAAATAAACAGCAGCTTATACAGGATGGTTGCACTATAGGTTGAATCAGAGTTACAGTTATACAAGGTGGTTCCAAAAAATGTTAAATAGAATTATTATATTTGGTGGCCCGTAAGTGCTTGCAGTTTCGGTGAAATATATTCGGGATTGGTAGATTTATAGTTATGTAAGGTGGTTCAACAAAGTTAGAAAAAATTGTTATATTAGATAGTCCATATTTTTCATAAGTTTTTTTTTCTACAGTCCATACGCGTGTGAAATCGCGGGTAACGGCTAGTAAATAATGGCCGTTTTCCAATTACCAGAGTACAAAATGATTTTGTGTCGCCCTGTATCGTAATTTTCGGGCGTTAATTGGAACATACTTCATGTTTTATGATAAAGTTTTATGTTTACTTAGTAAACTTACATAAAACATCCCGAAGGCACAGTTATTTCTTGTGCTCATTTGTGCGAGCCAGTGCTGTAATTGGAACACTCAGTGCTTAGCACTGTGCCGCACTGTGCTCAATTGTGCGCTAATTGGAAAACAGCCGTATTTACTCACTGGTCTCCATCTGTAGGCAAGATCAAAATTTTTCTTGTTGTTCATTAGTTCAGTACTCCTTGTATGATCTGTGGTTCAGTATCTCAAATGTCAAACCTATCAAACTGTTTAATGCTGTCAGGGTCGTCAGGGGCCAAAGCTGTCACCTGTCAACACAAAGCAAAACATAGTAATAGTTATGTAGGATGTTTTAATTTTTACAAATAAAAATGAATACTGATTTTCTAAATTTAATACCCAGTGCACTTACCATAATATATGTGACGTACGGAAGTTGGTTTTTAGTGAAAGAAATTTTTTGTAGTGTGATTCCTTTTACTCTTTTATTAATCATTCTGATTGTTGGTTTAATATATTTTTTGAGAGTCCCTCCTCCAGATATCAAGGCAGTAGAGGCTGTTCTTGGCAGAGAACCACATTTGCCAAATGATGACGGTGCTTATGTTATAAAGACGGTAGCACACCGTGGTGCAGGTTTGGATGCTCCAGAAAATAGTATTGTTGCATTTCAAATGGTAAGGCACTAAGGGATATACTCTGATAAACAGGCATTAACATAATAGGTTTTTAGTGTCATGAAAGAGGATGCGATGCTATAGAATTTGATGTTACATTAACTAAAGATCAAGTACCAATTGTGTTTCATGATAATACATTGGAGCGAATGGCAAACTCTGATTTGGCAATTAATGATAGTACTTGGGATCAGTTGCGTGATGTTGACATTTCTGTAAATCATTCACTCAGGTATGAAGTTAACTAATTATTGGCTGTAGAGTTGAGAGTCCATTAGTTTTTATGGCATCAGTAGATAATGGAATTGCTATCAGGAATAAAGGAATTATTTGTACAAGTGTGAATATTTTGATTTGCATTAGTTAAAATGCTCTCTCAACAAATACCCTTTGATTCAAACAGTTATTAATAGTAAAGGTAATATTTCATTAAAACTATCTTTCTATTTTTGATTTTATATGAAATGAGAAATCAATACCTCATTTTTTGGAATGTTCTGTGGATTTCAGCAATATTGGCAATCCTAGTTTTAACACAGAATAATTTGATTTGATTATTCTGTGGTATTAATTCATACTTATATTAATATAAATTTATACTTAAATATAATCTAATTACTTCAAAAATTTAAATCCACATAAAAGTTTCATACACTATTCACATAAACATTTTGTTCATATAAAGCTAGCCTGTGCTTGTTGTAATGCCTCAATCTAATTTCATTATTTAATTTGAATAACTTTCACATATATACACCAACTGTACAAGTACTAAGTTTCAGCTGAACTAAGATAGATTACAGTAATAATATATTAGATGTGTTTGAAAAAAAAATTCATATACATCTATTTTATTTGCTACCAAAATATTCAAAACCCAGGTGGCAATCCTAGTTAGAGTATTTTATGAGATAAAACAAAAGACATTATTATTGATATAATAGTTATGAAGTATTGGGTAAGATCTGCTTTCATAATTGTCTAAAAATTGGACCTTTATAAAGGGTTTTTTTTACTTAATAAAAAATGTGACATAATTATAGGGGACAGTTGTTTGTGATAATGGCAGACATCAAGGAAAGAGACACTTGTCTGTTGCCAACCCACATTGAGGTTACATGGTAAGGTATGCCTCATACCTCCTCTAAAATATTCTAAAAATATTCCTCATTTCAATCCTTTAAGTCTTCCAATAAGAGACGTTAAGCTTTTCTGTTTTCTTAAGACCTTAAGTGGTACTCATCAGTGCTTCATCTTTTATCTTCTTCAGCACATTTCTTCTTCTTTTCTCTTCTTCAGTAGGTACACATGTTCCTCTGTTTAGAACTCTGAGGCCAATTGCCAAAAATTTGTTTATTTCTTTGAACCAGTTATTGAATTCTTGAGTCATCCATTTATTTTTTCATTTCATTTGTTCACAGATCTTCTGTTCTCTTCAATACAGTTCTCACAGATCTTAAGCACTTCTTCTTTGGATCTTCTCAAGAACTTAAGTTCCCGAGTACCTACCACTGGAAACTGTCAACTCTTCAGAGAGGTTACATCTAAAATACTTTGTTGAATATAGCTGCTTATGATGATGATAATGACATATGTATTACACTTTTTTACACAAATTTACAACATACATTCCTGATATTAATATGCATTGTCTATTGATGTACCCTTTTTATTACTTGCATTTAGGCAATTCACTTTTAGCTAGTGTACCTTACTTAAACTTTAATGTTTTCATAAGTAGAACTTATTAAAAGATATTTTTAAGAATACTTTAGTTATCACTTTCTAAACAGATTTCAAAATATTTATTTTCATGATAAATGTGAATTTTTTTTGCAATTTATTCATATATTTTACACTACCCTATATCACTTACTTAAATACTATATTGGAAGCATGGTAGAGGTGAGCTTCATCTAAATTTGAAATATGTGCAATGTCCCATTAAATAACTATGTTTGGTTCACCCTGGTGATGAGTAATGCCCTGTATTTACAAAAACAATTTAATAATTTAAATTACAAATGTGCAGTTTTATGATGTATATTGTTATAACATTTATTTTACGCCACCAAAAATTGCGAATATGATAATAAAAACCAGCCCAATATAAAAACAAGAAGAAGTATTTTCTGTGACATCTATTTAAGCATGGTTGTCTTATGGGGTGAGCAGTGTGGCTTTGAAATGAATGGACAGAGCCAAGCGATCAGCTGTTTCGATATTAGTAACTTTCTTTTGGTCGTTTTAAAGACGTTTAAAGTGAGTGTACTGAGTAACGATGTAATAACAATATAATTTTTCTAAATGACTTTTATATCTTCTGTAATAAAGTTAAAAATTGCAAATGTAACCTTTATTAAATGGATTTATAAAAATTGGCATTTGTTATATTTGACAAAAATAGGGTTGAGTAAATCAGCTTATAAATGAAATTGTGGTAACTAAAGTATTCAATACTAGTTTGGGCTCATTCCTCAGTATTAAAATTTTCATAACTAACAGTCATCAAAACTCTTTTTAACAGGGACCGATTTCAAGGCACTAACATCCCCACTCTAGAGCAAGCTGTTAATCAAATGCTAACTTCAGGACAAAGGATGTTTATTGATATAAAAGATAATAATATTAAGGTAAATGGGAAATGTAACTTAAATCCATCAGTGAATATTGTTGGAAATAAAATTGACTATATATTTATATTAATGAATTGCTCAGGCCTAGTATTTGTTGCAATTCGTCTTTCAATATGTCTGTCATTTTCTAAAATAACAGTGTCGGTCTCTTTTAAGTATGCTAGATTTCGAAGTGACTGCCCCTTTAGATTCAAAACCATAATGTTCCGATAGTATGGTCATACAGGATTATGAACAGTATTAGACATACCAAATTTATGGGTACATCTGAGGGACAAGCACAGTTAACTCTTTTGCCCTTGACGTAACAGTTCGCACTAATCTGGCGTGTTTGACAAAGCCATTGTGTTTGCCCTCTTGCGCTGCTGTTGAAGTGATACGTTCTGCAGTTGAGAAAGAATAACACTTAATAATTCTTATTTACACTGATTTGCTGCATTCTTAAAAATGATGAAAAAACTACCGACAAGCAATTTACGGCAAAACCCGAAAACCAGTTTACTGTAATACCTAGATGGATACCTTTGTATTTTTTGCGCGTGCAAATTATTTACTAATTTGGATTAATTTAACTTCTTGGTAATTTCCGCGCCCCCACCAATGATGGTACACTGTCCTAGGGCCCCTACTACAGCCTACAACATACAAAGCAACAGCAACCTAATTTATATGCACAAAATAAATAAAAACCATGTTTTTGTTGATTTTATGTGAAAAAATTGCTGGGTTCTGTTATCTACTATGACTTTGCACTACCTAATGTAATGTACCATGACTGAAACTTTTGCACACTTTTGCAACTGAACAATGTCTCAGTTATTTTAATATAATATGAATTAACATTTAAAGTAATGTGTTTTAATTGATTTTGTTACTTTCTGCCAATATTGTGTGACACTTTTGACCCATAATTGACAATAATTTTCTGCCATAATTGTGTAGGCATTGATTATGTGGTGCTTCAGCATTTTACTTATATAGTCTGCATTTCTGAAATATAGCTAAAGTTATATGTAGATCATATTTTAAAAATATATATATGTAGTTGCAAAATTACATTTTTTGTATTATCGCTTGAAAATTCTGTTAATTTTTGACAATAATCCTAGGAAATAAGTTTCAGAAAATAAAGCAATAAATACTTGAGTATACAATTGACAATATGTTTGTTGACTGTAAGGTAAACCTTAACAAATTGTTTTATAGAAAGGATTTAAACAGCATGTTGAATTTAATATTTTTTTAACAATTGCCCCATATATATTTTAAGTACAAATGTGAATGCATAGCTTTTGTTTGTTGATAATATTAAGGGAAAAAATAAAGTCATGTATTGTTTAGACAATATTTGACAATTTTTTTTTGCATTTATGAAATTAGGATTGTGAGGAATAATGTTACAAATCTCCATTGTTTAGTCCTTTCAATCATTTTATGTAACTTATACATATTTTTGAGCATTCAGTTATATTGGTCACAGATATGTGGATTGAATAGGCAGATAACACAGGCCAGCTATGAAAACACTTTTTCAATAATTTTATCTAATTCCTGTGATATTTGGTGTATTGCTTCTGAAAAAAGTTATATCACTGATCAATTTCTTATGCTGTGTGGAAACTTAAAGTTTGTTTCCATACTCCTTAGGCAACAAAATGGATTTACAAAATTTCCATGTTTTATATGTGAGTGGGACCGCAGAGGAAGGGATCAACATTGGTAAAGAAAAAAACAATGGCTCATAAGAAAAACTGACACCTGGATAGAAAAACAATTTTATAAAACCCAAAAACACTTCCACCACCATTACACATAAAATAGGGCTTAATGAAACAATTTGCAAAAACTTTGCTTAAAGATGGTGATTGTTTTAGATATTTGTGTGGAAAATATCTAATTTTTAATTTATCAGAAGCTAAATTGAACAAAGGCATTTTTCTTGGACCTGGTATTTGTAAGTTTCCAACATTGAAGCAATGATGAATAAAAATGAAACGAAGGCTTGGATGTCATTTAGTAAAGTAGTGACTAAGTTATTGGGTAGTGTAAAAGCTCTGAACTATATAATTATAGTAGCTAACATGTTAAAACAATTTAAAAGTCTTGGTTGTCTGATGAGTCTTAAAGTCTACCCCTTGCATAATCATGTTGAGTTTTTTTAATGAAAAGTTTGGTGTTGTGAGTGGTTTGCAAGGGGAACAGTTTTATCATGACATAAAAGAGGAAAAATTATACTAGGGATGATGGAATATCAAATTGATGGGTGATTACATTTCACAAAGAACAACAACATGCATCTCAACGCCAATAAAGCTATTCAAGAAACTTTGCAGAAAAAGAAAGACAGAATATACAAAAATGAGCATATATTTTTCCCATTTTTTGAAATATACAGGGTGTTTCTAAAATAGGCTTCTAATCTTCTGTTGTGTATAGAACTTACTGTAATAAGTCACAAAGTCCCTATTAACAAGTGTCCTAAAACACACCTTTGGGAAGTTATATGCAGTTAAAAGGACCCAAACAAAATTATTTTTTTCTATTATTGACAAAAGGGTCGAAAATAAACTAAAATTTGTTTGGAAAATCTTAACAATTTTACATAGCACATGTTACTTTACGTATAAAGTTATGTACGACCCATACATGTTTCTATTTATTTTCAACCGTTTGGCCAATATCAGAAAAAAAAAACAGTTTTGTTTGAGCACTTTTAAGGGCTTCCCAAGGGTGTGTTTTAGGGCACATGTTAATAGGGACTTTTTCGCTTATTTTAATGAGTTCTATACACAGCAGAAGTTTGGAGAGCTATTTTAGAAACACCCTGTATAACCGATGCCATATAGTAAGAGAATGGTGAGTGGTATAATAAAACTTCTATCAAATACACATTCAAAAATACATATGATTTAAGTAAATTTGTTTTCTGAATGATACTTGTGGCATATTTTTCAATTTCTAAGTTCTTCTTGGGAAATAACACCACAGTTCAAAGAAAACTGCTGTATATTCCAAACGTTTCGGGGTCTAGATCAGACCCCGTTGTCAATGGTTAAGAAACTACGGATAAAAAAAGGGGGCACAATTCTGAGATGTAAATTAAAATATTTGACAATACATAATATTTGATTTCTGACGTCAGAAATGTATTGTCAAATATTTTAATTTACATCTCAGAATTGTGCCCCCTTTTTTTATCCGTAGTTTCTTAACCATTGACAACGGGGTCTGATCTAGATCCCGAAACGTTTGGAATATACAGCAATTTTCTTTGAACTGTGGTGTTATTTCCCAAGAAGTACTTAGAAATTAAGTAAATTTGTTCAAAAAGTTTTTACAAACTTTTTTTTTGTTGACCCATGTCCTTAATTTATATTCTTCATTGAAACAATAATATTAGGACAAAGTATAAAATGCTTCCATACAGCTGTGTTCCAAAAAGAAAAATTTGAAATTCAGACACAAATTAGGTTCTGTAACTTTTACCTTGTCATTAACAACATTATCTTGTTCTGTATAATTAAGGATAAACTAAAAATGCACCTACAACACTGGACAAAATAGATTATTTGAATTAATTTAATTGCTCATACTTTGATATAAACGGTATTAATTTTTTTGCAACCAATATGAAGGCCAACGTGTAATGTTACTATAAGAGAAAATTAACCTACAAAATTATTTAATGAATTAATTTTTCAGATGGTTTCAGTTATCTTAGATCTCTTCAACAAACATCCAGATTTGATTTCTAGAGCTGCAGTCACATCATTTTATCCTAACATTATTTATTTGGTAAGAATATTTTTAAAATTCAACAATCTTTACGTGCCTGTGCGACAATTACTGCCATTGAAATTGTAAAATATGAATAACTTTAGAAATTTCTTCAAATTATATTGTTCGAATGGGGAATTAATCAATTGAGAATTAATCAATTGTTCTATGCCTTTGTCAAAATTTATATTAAAAACAGTCTAAAAACACCAAACTAACAGAATGTAAGAATTTTCAGCTAAATATTTTTTAAAATTCTGTATGTACAGTGTAACTATTTTTACAATTAATGTGGCGTAGATATATCATTTCAGTATGTCCAGTGCTACAAATCGTATCTGATTTGTAGTCTTGTGATCTGCCTATGAATCTGCATCATGCTTTTGTATCAGTAACATTTTCATCTCCATTAATGGTTTTGAAATGGAACTGTTACAGATAATTGATACATGTGTTAAAATGTATTCACTATCTTCTACTCTATTTAATTTATAGAGAGATATTTATTTTTTAATATTTGATTAAATAGTGTCAAAGTATGGGACAGGTTTTATTAGTGTCAAGGATTTCAGTCTTAACTGTTTTGAATTACAATTTGTGGTAAAGATGTTTCAGTTTTTTTCTTTCCTATTTAGTATTATGTAATTGTTTTTAGATTCGAAGGACCAACCCAAATATTGTTTGCTGCTTAGCTTGGAGACCTCACGCTTTTGCTTATGATAGCTTCAAATATCCAGAAGGAAAGGGAAACAGAAGGGCAAGCCGCTGGTATTATCATTACATACTTTGTCTACTTGATGTACTTCATCAGTGGGCGTTGTCGAAAATAACTTACTACTTATTGGGTTTGTCAGTTATACTACTGCACAAAGACGCGCTAAGTGGGTAAGTTTAATGTGCATTACCTTGAAGATGAGTTGACTCTTATCAACGAATATAGAACCTTATAGAAGGACACGCCTTAAGTAAAATATGTCCCTTGTTTACATGTTAGTATGTTACCCACGCGATGGGGGCGCTGGTAGTTCAGTTAATGTGTCATGTATATACAATATTATTGAAATACCAAACAGTAGAAGCGGTAGCCGAGCGCTTAAAGCGTCCGGTCACTAATCTGATGTTCTTGAGTTCAAGACCCAAGAACACAGATATTTTTTTTTGGTTTTTAAACATATGTCTATTAATTAATTTGATGAATCAATTTTATGTACCACTTTCATTATATGCATTAACATATTCCGTTAATATTGACAAAAAGATCATATGAAGTATTTAATAGTTGCAAGTTGGTAGTCTTTTAATGCGAGCGCAAAAATCGCGCCAAACCAATAGTTTTTTATTAGCAGGTAACAAAACTGTATATCATTACAGTTTATATATTGTAAAATCTTATAATAGAGATTTAATATTTATTTAATTCAAGTATAGATATTGAATAAGTGTTTGTTCATCTAAATAAATATTAGAAGAATGTCGAAGAAATCTATCTACACTTGAATTAAGTAAATATTAAATCTCTATTTTAAGATTTTACAATATATAAACTGTAATGATATGCAGTTTTGTTACCTGCCAATAAAAAACTAATGGTTTGGCGCGATTTTTGCGCTCGCATTAAAAGACTACCAACTTGCAACTATTAAATACTTCATATGATCTTTTTGTCAATATTAACGGAATATGTTAATGCATATAATGAAAGTGGTACATAAAATTGATTCATCAAATTAATTAATAAAGACATATGTTTAAAAACCAAAAAAAATATCTGTTCTTGGGTCTTGAACCCAGGAACATCAGATTAGTGACCGGACGCTTTAAGCGCTCGGCTACTGCTTCTACTGTTTGGTATTTCAATAATATTGTATATACATGACACATTAACTGAACTACCAGCGCCCCCATCGCGTGGGTAACATACTAACATGTAAACAGAGGACATTCTCTCCATAAGACGTGCGCTTCTATAAGAGTCTATATTCGTTGCTCTTATATTTCTCATATAATTTAGGGGTTGTCAGAGTATTCGAATTTTGGATAAACATGAATAAAGATTTTATCATTCCATGAATTTAACTATTATATTTCCTTTGCATAAAAAATAATTAAGTAAACATCACAAGTAAGTACTTAATAATATCATTTTTATCATACCAAAACGAAAGCAATACATTATTTGTAATATTTTTAGGATTGTTGTAGGTAAAAATGTTACCATACCTTTTCTAAATTACAAGAAACGGAGATCATTCACTATAACAATTTTAAGTCATTTATTGAAACACTTGAAAATATCGAAATTTACAAAAGCCATAATAATTCCGTTTCTTGTAATTTACTACTTAACGAGAAGGTAAGAGTTTCAAAAGAGAAGAATCAAAAAAATTCAATAATGATGTATTTACGTATTCTTAATGGGTTTACCACTTTGTTTCTATTTCAATATGCACAAAATATCCGATATTTATGTAATCTTTTCGAGAATTCAACATGTACCTACTATTGTAGACAAGACCATAGATAAGAGATTTATATATGTATATAGATGGGAAACTCTCCGTGCAAAACGCGTTCACTAGATTACAGCGCTCAAGTGAGTGGTTGAAAAAACATACAAGGCGGCAAAATTAAATACGGATTAGCATTAAATACATTGTATTTTTTTAATTCTTAGTCATCCTGATTTCTGACTACATCTTTTACCAAGATGCAATCAGAAATGCAGGATGACTAATTATTATCTTTAAAATGTTATAAAAGGAAAGGAAATACAATAGTAAACAATTTTTATTGAAGGTTACATAGTTTGTCTTATTCCAATCGAACTTTTTTTATTCATCCATGATCTTGCCTTTAACAGTTCTTAGAAGGTGAGATGGCCTCCTGATATCCTGATAAAAATATATTTATATATTAAAAATATAATTAAATTCTAGTAATATTTTTACCTCTATTTTTTGCTGTCAATATATTTCCATGTTCAAAATTAGCAGCAGGTGGTGTTGCAAAAGATAAATCTAAGCAAATATTATCCTATTCACTTTCCAAATCCAAGTTAACATCCTCCTTAGTTTTCTCATCTAAGAAATTTTACAATAATGTACTGTATTGACATCAAAACTATTATGAAATAAATTACATACCATGATTATGAAATAATGAAGGAATGGCACCAAATTTCAAGTTCGATTTCCTACTTGTTAAGCCCCAACAAATCTTGCTTTCTTTGGAACAGTATCACACTCTGTAAGACATCCTAATTTGTTGGGGCGTTTTGTTCAACAGTTTACTGCTATTAATCTGGTTGACCCAAATTTGAAGTAGCTGCAAATATATTTCTTTTATTATATAAAATATAAATATTATTTAGTAAATACAGTTACATATTTTCATGTAATTATTTTATTTTTACCTCAGTTTCTTTTGGGAACCGATGCATCACTGTATTTAAACTAGTATTTCCACAAAAGGGAACACAGCACTAGATTACCATGATTTCAATGAATACAAAATAAAATGATAACTTACAACAATTCATAATTCAATAAACAGAAATTAAAAATTGAGAAAATAAAACAGAACACGGAACAAGTTTACCTACACTTTCACCAAACAATAGTTTCTTTATTTCTAAATGTTGGTCCTTTATTGTCTATATAAAAGTAAGAGATAAATATATTCATGGACACAATCCACGCAACCATTAATAACAG